>CM026404.1:67979862-68054120 GCA_014843695.1 Archivesica marissinica
CCGTCCGGGTATTATTGCCTTCACATACAATATCGCTTGAAGTCTGGTATCTGCCGTGCGGGTATTATTGCCCTCATATACAATATCGCTTGAAGTCTGGTATCTGCCGTGCGGGTATTATTGCCTTCACATACAATATCACTTGAAGTCTGGTATCTGCCGTGCGGGTATTATTGCCTTCATATACAATATCGCTTGAAGTCTGGTATCTGCCCTCTGGGTATTATTGCCCTCACATATAATATCGCTTGAAGTCTGGTATCTGCTGTGCGGGTATTATTGCCCTCATATACAATATTGCTTGAAGTCTGGTATCTACCCTCTGGGTATTATTGCCCTCACATACAATATCGCTTGAAGTCTGGTATCTGCCGTCCAGGTATTATTGCCCTCACATACAATATCGCTTGAAGTCTGGTATCTGCCATCCGGGTATTATTGCCCTCATATACAATATCACTTGAAGTCTGGTATCTGCCGTGTGGGTATTATTGCCTTCACATACAATATCGCTTGAAGTCTGGTATCTGCCCTCTGGGTATTATTGCCTTCACATACAATATCGCTTGAAGTCTAGTATCTGCCGTGTGGGTATTATTGCCCTCACATACAATATCGCTTGAAGTCTGGTATCTGCCGTCCGGGTATTATTGCCTTCACATACAATATCGCTTGAAGTCTGGTATCTGCCCTCCGGGAATTATTGCCTTCACATACAATATTGCTTGAAGTCTGGTATCTGCCGTGCGGGTATTATTGCCCTCACATACAATATCGCTTGATGTCTCGTATCTGCCCTCCGGGTATTATTGCCCTCACATACAATATCGCTTGAAGTCTCGTATCTGCCGTGCGGCTACTATTGCCCTCACATATAATATCGCTTGAAGTCTAGTATCTGCCGTGCGGGTATTATTGCCCTCACATAATATTGCTTGAAGTCTGGTATCTGCCCTCCTGGTATTATTGCCCTCATATACAATATCGCTTGAAGTCTGGTATCTGCCCTCCGGGTACTATTGCCCTCACATACAATATCGCTTGAAGTCTGGTATCTGCCCTCCAGGTACTATTGCCCTCACATACAATATCGCTTGAAGTCTGGTATCTGCCCTCCGGGTACTATTGCCCTCACATACAATATCGCTTGAAGTCTGGTATCTGCCATCCGGGTATATTGCCCTCTATTGCCCTCACATACAATATCGCTTGAAGTCTGGTATCTGTCTGCCCTCTGGGTATTATTGCCCTCACATACAATATCGCTTGAAGTCTGGTATCTGCCGTCCAGGTATTATTGCCCTCACATACAATATCGCTTGAAGTCTGGTATCTGCCCTCTGGGTATTATTGCCCTCATATACAATATCGCTTGAAGTCTGGTATCTGCCGTCCGGGTATTATTGCCCTCACATACAATATCGGCATCCAATCGCGATAACCATATACTTTTCAAAATATTAAACAATGTTGTTGATATACAGTCTAACCTGTGTTAGTGGTCACCTCCATTAAGCAGCCAACCTGTATTAAGCAGTCAGTTTCCCGATTCTTAATATGTTGTTTTATTATACATTTCACCTCCATTATGCAGCCAACCTGTATTAAGCAGCCAGTTTCCAGATATGTTGTTTTATTATTACATTATACCTCTATTAAACAGCCACCTGTGATAAGCATTCACTTTCTGTGATCACCTTGGCTGGCTGCTTAACACAGGTTTGACTGTATACTTAAAATTATAAAAAATATAGTCCCATCCTATCCAATCTTGAAAATAGTGTCCCATCTTGAAAATATACCGGTAGTATACCCAAAATCATAGTGGATGAAAATAATGTAAATGATATAAAGATAAAGCCGGTTGGAGCCTCTGGTGGTGTAACGGATATGGTAGCTGCGCTATAACCGAGAGGTTGTGAGTTGGAGCCCTTTAAGAACAATGGTGGTAGTGGTGTCCAACACGCGAACGTTATTATCACGTCATTAACATTCCCTATATAACGTCAGGGAGGTAACTAGAGCCACAGAGTGGGTGGGGCTAGTGGTATCCAACATGTGAACGTTATTATCACGTCATTAACATTCCTTATATAACGTCAGGGGAGGTAACTAGAGCCACATAGTGGTGTCCAACACGTGAACGTTATTATCACGTCATTAACATTCCTTATATAACGTCAGGGGAGGTAACTAGAGCCACATAGTGGGGCTAGTGGTGTCCAACACGTGAACGTTATTATCAAGTCATTAACATTCCTTATATAACGTCAGGGGAGGTAACTAGAGCCACATAGTGGATTAACATTTCACTTCTCTCTCCTAATGGCGATGGATTCCATCAGGAATAAGTCTAAGCGGCCTCTTCTGGCAAAGTGGATTTAAGAGTCTTGCCCAAGGACATTACCACCATTGTTCTTGTGGGGCTTGAACATCCAACCTCTCGATTATGAGGCAGACACCATAATGCAGTTCACCACAGATGCTTCAATGGAGGTTCTACACGAAGCATGCAAGGGACATTTGACCCTAACGTTGACCATAACCCTGGCATGCTTGGCATGACATGACATCATTCATATGAGGACAAATGTTTGTGAAATAATTTAAACTAATCATGCATTTAAGAATTATCAACTGGACACAAACACCTTGTTAAATGCCTGTAAATCTTCTTTGACCTCCAATATTGACCATGCAGTTCCAGGCATTGGTCTATGCTTCACATGTCACTGACATGATTTCTGTAGTTATTTTTAGGTCACTCTATGAATAACCAGCAGCCTAGCTTTGGTTTTCAGGTCGTACACAGACAGTTTCGATGATAGAATGATATCATTATTGACTGCGACTGCACCCACCCCCCCATATTACCTGATATCAAATAATTAAAAAAGAAATAATAATCTCCGGTGGCATGCAGCTAGATAGTTCCGTACCTAGCAGCTAGAGAAGTTCCGTACCTAGCAGCTAGAGAAGTTCCGTACCTACCAGCTAGATAGTTCCGTACCTAGCAGCTAGATAGTTCTGTACCTAGCAGCTAGAGAAGTTCCTTACCTAGCAGCTAGAGAAGTTCCGTACCTAGCAGCTAGAGAAGTTCCGTACCTAGCAGCTAGAGAAGTTCCATACCTAGCAGCTAGATAGTTCCGTACCTAGCAGCTAGATAGTTCCGTACCAAACAGCTAGATAGTTCCGTACCTAGCAGCTAGATAGTTCCGTACCTAGCAGCTAGATAGTTCTGTACCTAGCAGCTAGATAGTTCCATACCTAACAGCTAGATAGTTCCATACCTAACAGCTAGATAGTTCTGTACCTAGCAGCTAGATAGTTCCGTACCTAACAGCTAGATAGTTCCATACCTAGCAGCTAGATAGTTCCGTACCTAGCAGCTAGATAGTTCCGTACCTAGCAGCTAGATAGTTCCGTACCTAGCAGCTAGATAGTTCCGTACCTACCAGCTAGATAGTTCTGTACCTACCACCTAGATAGTTCCGTACCTACCAGCTAGATAGTTATGTACCTAGCAGTTAGATAGTTCCGTACCTACCAGCTAGATAGTTCTGTACCTACCAGCTAGATAGTTCCATACCTACCAGCTAGATAGTTCCATACCTACCAGCTAGATAGTTCCGTACCTAGCAGTTAGATAGTTCCGTACCTACCAGCTAGATAGTTCTGTACCTACCAGCTAGATAGTTCCATACCTACCAGCTAGATAGTTCTGTACCTACCAGCTAGATAGTTCTGTACCTACCAGCTAGATAGTTCCATACCTACCAGCTAGATAGTTCCGTACCTACCAGCTAGATAGTTCCGTACCTACCAGCTAGATAGTTCCGTACCTACCAGCTAGATAGTTCCGTACCTACCAGCTAGATAGTTCCGTACCTAGCAGCTAGATAGTTCCATACCTACCAGTTAGATAGTTCCGTACCTACCAGCTAGATAGTTCTGTACCTACCAGTTAGATAGTTCCGTACCTACCAGCTAGATAGTTCCGTACCTACCAGTTAGATAGTTCCGTACTTACCAGCTAGATAGTTCCGTACCTAGCAGCTAGATAGTTCCGTACCTAGCAGCTAGATAGTTCCGTACCTAGCAGCTAGATAGTTGCCCTGACAATATAGACCTCACACAGCTAAGTCTATGTATCATTGTATTGGTGGAGGTAGCCCTCAGAGCAGTATTTGATACATGGATGGGTACCGGGGTAGAACCATATACCTTCCGTAAGCCAGTTGGATAGCTTTCTCACATGAAATAATTTAACACCATCCAGTGGGATTCGAACCTACAGCGGTGAGGGGCAAGTGATTTGAAGTCAATAACCGTAACCACTCGGCCATAGAGGTACCCTTTCCAATGATATCAAAATCGATCAACAAGTCGCAAACCTATGAACAGGACACGCACGACATGATTCAGTATCACAATGGCCATGTTTCACCTTAAACTGTGAGGACACGCACGACATGATTCAGTACCATAATGGCCATGTTTCACCTCAAACTGTGAGGACACGCACGACATGATTCAGTACCACAATGGCCATGTTTCACCTTAAACTGTGAGGACACGCACGACATGATTCAGTACCACAATGGCCATGTTTCACCTCCAACTTGAAGCTACGGACTCGAAACAGACGTTGAAGTTTTACAGATTTTATTGGGGTTAATTATCTTAAGCACCAACGAAAAATAAAGAAAACTGATAAAAACAAACAAAATGTATAACATAAATAACTGACAATGCATCCACGTTACTAAACATCCACGTTATTAAATTCCATCTGAAGATAAAGTGACATGTGATAATTGGTCGCAATAGCAACCATACATTTATTCAAATGTCATTAACCCATTCGACACCAAGTAACTGACATGGACTGGTCCATGATATTTTTAGACCAATAAAATTAATAAGAAAATTACATTTGGACCAGTTCATTTATCAAAATGGGTAATTTTGTCTAAAATAGTAATATTACTGGCAAAAAGTGCAGATCCTGATGAGACGGCTCGTCACGAGCCGGCTCAATCTGGATCTACACTTTTTGTAAGCCTATTTAGAGGTCTGTGGTGTTGAAAGGGTTAATTCAATTACTCCAGTATATATAGTATCCTTGTTCCATAACTAATAATTTAATTTATTAATTTAATAGTGATAGCGCAGTGGATGCGCGTTCACTTCAGGTGTGAAAGGTCCGGAGTTCGAGCCCCGCTGGAGCCGTTACGATTGTGCCCATAGGCAAGGCATTTAAATTCCACATGCCTCTTCTCTCTCCCTCGTGGCGATGGATTCCATCAGGAATGAGGTCTCGAGAGTGATTAATATAAGTTGAAAGAACTTGTTTCGCAATCGAGCTAAAATAAATTTGTATAAACTAACTAATAATTTTATGTCCTCCCATATTGGCATTTGGGGAGACATTCTCATTTAACCATGTTTTACTCGTCACACTTTTGTGTTCCTTTTCATTCTCGGTATTTAATACTTTTTTCTTTTAGGGCAGTTCTTAGACTCTATATGGGTCTAGATCAGTAGTTTCCACACAGTTCAATATGTATGTTCAGGTCTAATAATACATTTTCAAGGTGTCCTAATTAACATGTGATACTTAATAATTAACATGTGATACTTATTTATTTAATTAATGCATTAGAAATGTTGTATGTATTAACATGTATTATGTATAAGTCGGTGTTAAAAGCTCTTTCGAGCTTATGTTATGTTGTTATATTGCCCGACTTTGTAAATAAAATTGGCTTGACTTGTCCCCCCCCCAGACATATTATATTGGATGTCCTGCCCCTCCCCCCCCTGGATATATTTTATTGGTACAGTCTACAATGATCATTATTTTCTGAGATCTAGCATGTTGAAATGTTAAATTTGTATTAACCTAATTATACCCACCATCATTAAAACCTATCCTGGGGTATTTACAGAACTAAAAAAACAAAAACGGTAACATCCAATTCATTGCACTACACTGTCCTTGAAAATACCAATCTTAGCCGCACACATACCTAATCTTGAAAATATAGTCCCATCCCATCTCAACTTGAAAATATAGTCCCATCCCATCCAACTTGAAAATATAGTCCCATCCTATCTCAACTTGAAAATATAGTCCCATCCCATCCAACTTGAAAATATAGTCTCATTCCATCTCAACTTGAAAATATAGTCCCATCCCATCTCAACTTGAAAATATAGTCCCATCCCATCCAACTTGAAAATATAGCCCCATCCTATCCAATCTTGAAAATATAGCCCCATCTTGAAAACATAGCCCCATCCCATCCAACTTGAAAACATAGTCCCATCCCATCCAACTTGAAAATATAGTCCCATCCCATCCAACTTGAAAATATAGTCCCATCCCATCCACCATCCAACTTGAAAATATAGTCCCATCCCATCTCAACTTGAAAATATAGTCCCATCCCATCCACCATCCAACTTGAAAATATAGTCCCATCCCATCTCAACTTGAAAATATAGTCCCATCCCATCCAATTTGAAAATATAGTCTCATCCCATCCAACTTGAAAATATAGTCCCGTCCCATCCAACTTGAAAATATAGTCCCATCCCATCTCAACTTGAAAATATAGTCCCATCCCATCCAACTTGAAAATATAGTCCCATCCCATCCAACTTGAAAATATAGTCCCATCCCATCCAACTTGAAAATATAGTCCCATCCCATCCAACTTGAAAATATAGTCCCATCGCATCTCAACTTGAAAATATAGTTCCTATCCCATCTCAACTTGAAAATATAGCCCCATCCCATCCAACTTGAAAATATAGTCCCATCCCATCTCAACTTGAAAATATAGTCCCATCCCATCTCAACTTGAAAATATAGTCTCATCCCATCCAATCTTGAAAATATAACCCCATGCAACAATCATTTCAGCAAGTCTTCCTGACACAGGGCCAGAGTTTAGCTGAATTAAGAATTAGTCCTTGCAAATGTTTTCTATACAATCTTTAAAAGGGAGCCAATCAAAAAATTCAATAGAGCAGAACATGATGGCGATAATCACATCAAGGGTTAATGCTAATTTGTGTGAAATTTCATGAAAAACCGAAAACGGGTTTTGGAGATGAATTAAGCATGGACAAACAATAGGTGAACAGATTGCCAAGGCAGAAACAAGTCTCCCATTCATGCTGGAGACATCATTTATAAGCTCCGATTATTCATATATTTAACCCAATCAACACCAAGTAACGGACGTGGACCAGTGCGTGATATTTTTAGACCAATAAATCAATAAGAAAATTACATTTGGTCCAGTTCATTTATCAAAATGGGTAATTTTGTCTAAAAATAACAATATTACTGTCAACAAGTGCAGATCCTGACGAGCCAGCTCATCTGGATCTACACTTTTTGTAAGCCTATTTAGAGGTATTTGGTGTTGAAAGGGTTAAAGTATAAACTTTATTTTACAACGATTACGAAACAAACTTTAACAACTTATATTAATCACTCTCGTTGGCGCGGATGAAAGTGTATGTATGGTCATTCGTGTGGGAGGAAATCGGAGTATCAGGAGAAAACCCACCTGTCCCATCTGGTGACCACCATACATTTATACCATATATCACGAATACACCTTCAGACATGTCCTTCACTTAAACACTGTTTACATGATACACCTTCAGACATGTCCTTCACTTAAACACTGTTTACATTATACATCTTCACACATGTCCTTCACTTAAACACTGTTTACATGATACACCTTCAGACATGTCCTTCACTTTAAACACTGTTTACATTACACACCTTCATACATGTCCTTCACTTAAACACTGTTTACATTACACACCTTCACACATGTCCTTCACCTAAACACTGTTTACATGATACACCTTCACACATGTCCTTCACCTAAACACTGTTTACATGATACACCTTCAGACATGTCCTTCACCTAAACACTGTTTACATGATACACCTTCACACATGTCCTTCACCTAAACACTGTTTACATGATACACCTTCACACATGTCCTTCACCTAAACACTGTTTACATGATACACCTTCAGACATGTCCTTCACTTAAACACTGTTTACATGATACACATTCAGACATGTCCTTCACTTAAACACTGTTTACATGATACACCTTCAGACATGTCCTTCACCTAAACACTGTTTACATGATACACCTTCAGACATGTCCTTCACCTAAACACTGTTTACATGATACTCGTAGGACATTCAAGAACCGTTGTCACTCTTGTGGGGCAATATTCTACCAACAAATCCAATGTACATGTATATATAGCAACTTCACTGGACTCCCTACTTGAGAACAACCTCACTTCCGACTCCAGTAATAACACTAATTAATATTTTTTATTTATGGAAGGTAATGCATTAAGTCGATGTACAAACAACTTATTTGTAACATGACCTTCACAAGAAATGACATTTTAACAACAATTGAATGAATAATTGAATGTAAGCTAACCTTAAAAATATTGATTAAATTGGAAGGAATGTGCAAACAACATAGATCTGGATCAGCCAAGGTGTAATGCCGCGCCTGATCGATCAGGATCTATGCTGTATGCTATTCTGCCATTAGTTCCACTATCTGAATAGCTAGCAAACAGCATAGAGCCTGATCAGACAGCACACAGCACATTCTGTGCCATCTTGTCTGGCTCTATGCTGTTTGCAAAAGCAACAATAGTTGCAATTAGCATTTTAATGGTTGTTAGAGATCGTTGTTTGTTCTTTTTCTGTCTCAAACAACATGCAAGGTGGGTGTCTTCATATAGCAGATACTTATATAAATGAACACAAAAAAAAAATTCACAACAACATAGAAAGTATGGAATCAAAACTTCAAAATGTGCAGGAACCATAGAGAAATATATACCGTAATATTGACAGTAATGTTGACAGTAATATTGACAGTAATGTTGACAGCATTAGAAAGATGGGAATCATTAAAAGTTTTATATTATAAAGAAACTATTACAAATGTTGAACAACAGGTAAAAGCTATTTGATCTGATGCAAATTAATTCTGGTAATAAAATATAGCATAACTACTTCTTAACCCCTTCCTACATAGAAGCACATATAGACGACATTACCAATACCACATTGGAAGTCGTAATAGCGCGGTTGCTTCAGTTGCGAAAGGCCCAGAGTTGCCACCCAGCTGTAGCCATTACGATTGTGCCCTTAGGCAGCAATTTATTTATATTCCACATTGTCTCTTCTCTCCCTTGTGGCATTGGATTCCATCAGGAATGAGGTCTTGAGAGTGATAATATAAGTGGTAGGAAATTGTTTCGCAATCGAGCTAAAATAAATTTGTATAAACAAATAATACTACATATGTTGACACATTAGTCAAACAAAGAACAGAGTAACATAAGAGGGTACAACCCCTTGATGGAGGTAGGGTAGATAATTATGCTTACTGCTTATGCATTGATTATGCTAGGTAAATGGGTGTCGTATGTAAACATCTCTATGTGGAAAAGGGTGAACGCAAGTAGAGTGCGTGTGTAATTGTGTATATTTTTCAACCTTACCATTTGCCCACATTAGTAATGTCGTTGTAAAAATGCGTGATACAGACATGGCCCCATTCAAGTTGCTTGTCTAAAAATGCATGATACAGACATGGCCCCATTCAAGTTGCTTGTCTAAAAATGCACGATACAGACATGGCCCCATTCAAGTTGCTCGTCTAAAAATGCACGATACAGACATGGCCCCATTCCAGATGCTAGTATAAAAATGCACGATACAGACATGGCCCCATTCCAGATGCTAGTATAAAAATGCACGATACAGACATGGCCCCATTCCAGATGCTAGTATAAAAATGCACGATACAGACACGGGCCCCATTCCAGATTCTTGTCTAAGAACTTGTTTCGCAATCGAACTAAAATAAATTTGTATAAACTAAGTCCAAAATTCAATGTATTTTAATCATAACATTAAATTTTGTGCTGCACCGTCATTTCTTTTACATCAATAAATAGGTTAGCTCGTCAGAGGGAGGTAAATCACGATGTTACTTTGTATGTCTGTTGACAGCATCAGATGAAAAAATAATTCCACGTCTTCTTGGCTTCCTAAAAATAAACAGTGTGGGTTCCCTCCCCCTGTGTCGAAGTCCACAGAGAACTTAAAGCAAGCTGAAGTAAACAATCAAATTTAGTATGTTTCAATTGCATGTCTTGTGTCAGTTAATGAGAGACATTGGTCAGTTATTGCCCCTGAATACTTCCTAAAAGTAGATAGGTCCTATTAACTGTTTTCCTCTGTTTTTATCATTGCTTGCTTTGTACAACATGCTAGTAATTGTATTCCACTATCGATTCAAATGATTATTAAATTACTATATCTCGACAGATCTCCTACAGTATATGCAATGGGTACTTATTTGTAAAACAATGCTATCAGTTAATTAACACGATTTTGATAAAATCACAATTGTTATACCCGCAACATCTGGTTAGGGAACAACAGTAAAAACAAAGGATTCTAACTGAAAGGACCCATTCACATTTTGGAATAAATCAGACTTTATCTGTAAAGGGAGGTAATAGAACATTAGAGATGTCTCTCCTTGGAAAAATGCACTGGAACGATCAAGACCAAAAATCAGGAGTGCAATAAAGCGTTTATGAGGGTGGATGGGAAAATGGGTCGTCCCTCGTTTATCACCAATTATTCAAATTTGACAATGGTTCGACATGTCCGGTGTGGTATTCAGTCAATTTGTTTTAATTACATGTCTTACTGACATTGTTGTATAAGGAACGAAAAAGCTTCAAAATTTGCAAAAATCATTGTAGCATTTTTTGTATGCCAAGAATACAAGAATTTATGCAAATGGGAAATTGGTATGGTTGATATTGGTATGGTTGATATTGGTATGGTTGATATTGGTATGGTTGATATTGGTATGGTTGATGGTATGGTTGATATTGGTATGGTTGATGGTATGGTTGATATTGGTATGGTTGATATTGGTATGGTTGATATTGGTATGGTTGATATTGGTATGGTTGATATTGGTGTGGTTGATATTGGTATGGTTGATATTGGTATGGTTGATATTGGTATGGTTGATATTGGTATGGTTGATGGTGTGGTTGATATGGTATGGTTGATGGTATGGTTGATATTGGTGTGGTTGATGGTATGGTTGATGGTATGGTTGATATTGGTATGGTTGATATTGGTATGGTTGATGGTATGGTTGATATTGGTATGGTTGATATTGGTATGGTTGATATTGGTATGGTTGATGGTATGGTTGATGGTATGGTTGATATGGTATGGTTGATATTGGTATGGTTGATATTGGTATGGTGATGGTATGGTTGATATTGGTATGGTTGATATTGGTATGGTTGATATTGGTATGGTTGATATTGGTGTGGTTGATATTGGTATGGTTGATATTGGTATGGTTGATATTGGTGTGGTTGATATTGGTATGATGACAGACAGACGGTGCAAGGCCTGACAGGAGTTCTATCGGTATTAGAATTATGTTATGTTATATTTCGGGTTTTACGCCTGCATCAGCACCATTTCGGGCTATATCGCCGGCGGGCAGTTTACTTAACAACAACCTTTCCTGGCAGGCTCCAGCGGTTAACCAGTACTTGGGTGCACCAACCTCCGTAAGAAACTGCCAACTTTTCATATAAATGAGTCAGTGATGATAGGTTACAGTGGTATACAAGTCAGCGACCTTATGTTATGTTCAAATTTAGCGTTAGTTTCTTATTTTGTTGAGTATACATCACAATGTGGAACACTACACTAGTGCCTTGCAGCATCGAGACCTACGACTTATTTTGTTGAGTATACATCACAATGTGGAACACTACACTAGTGCCTTGCAGCATCGAGACCTACGACTTATTTTGTTGAGTATACATCACAATGTGGAACACTACACTAGTGCCTTGCAGCATCGAGACCTACGACTTATTTTGTTGAGTATACATCACAATGTGGAACACTACACTAGTGCCTTGCAGCATCGAGACCTACGACTTATTTTGTTGAGTATACATCACAATGTGGAACACTACACTAGTGCCTGGCAGCATCGAGACCTATGACTTATTTTGTTTTTCTTAAAAACAGTCGAAGTAATAAATGCATAAATTGCTACACGAGTATGTGCCTGCTTACACATATACCATTGCTACATGAGTATGTGCCTGCTTACACATATACCATTGCTACACGAGTATGTGCCTGCTTACACATATAAATTTCCAAATTGATCATTCACATATACCATTGAGGATTACAATTGTCAGCATACATATCGTAACATACAGGAACCTAGAAAGTCGGTACATAACTATTTATTTGATGCTTTCCAATGAAATATAGAAACTTATCAGTGAAATAATATTCCTTTATTATGATCATCTACAACCACATCTCTCAATAACTTCTTAGCAAACAATTGATGTTTGTTTATCGTCGCACCAACAGCGTAGGTCATATGGTAACTCTCCAGCTATCATTGACGGAGGAAGACCCTGGATGCCCCTCCGAGCTTCAGGCACTGGGGGCACACAAGTAAAACCTCCGACTGCAAGCCAGCTGGATAGCTTCCTCACTTGAAAGAATATGATACACACAGTGGGATACGAACCTACAGCGGTGAAGGGCAACCGATTTGAAGTTAACCCATTCAACACCAAGTAACTCACATGGACTGGTCCATGATATTCATAAACCAATAAATGAATCAGAAAATCACATTTGGACAAGTTCATTTATCAAAATGGGTAATTATGTCTAAAAATAGTCATATCACTGGCAAAAAGTGCAGATCCTGATGAGACGGCTCGTTACGAGCCGGCTCATCTGGATCTACACTTTTTGTAAGCCTAATTAGACGTCTGTGATGTTGAAAGGGTTAACCACCGCAGCCACTCGGCAACAGAGGCTCCTCGAACAATTGAACATACTCATACATCAGAACCTGGGACTGCAACATGTAATAAATTAACTTCCAATGGGAATATATTTTGGTCATTCATAAACGATAGAGTGAGTGAGGTGCATGGGTTTACCGGCACATCAGCACAGTTCTGGCTATCTCATGCCAGGGTGAAGTGTAATTGTAAACGTAACATCCATAGCCCCATCCCATCTTGCAGATAACGAGGATGGAGCGAACGAAATACTGCTACCGTCCTTGTTTCCAGTATTCCTAGCAAAACATAGAATACTCGCGTGTTTTAAGGCAACGTATCACATATTATTAATAGCTCTATGAATCATTTTGCTCGTCAGGTTTTGTCAATTGATTTTGTGAGCTTGTCGAGTCTGAGAGAAATTTTTCTAATCTACGTCTGCGCACCTCATCCATTTCATCTTTATGTTCCTCTTTGCGAGGGTCGTTCCACTGGGGAATGGTCTCTTCCGTTTCTGGCGGGTTCCCAGTAGCACCTGCTGGTTTACCTGCAATGCATAGACAATATATTTAGATTGCGTTTTACACATGTGAAATATGTAAAAACATACCCTCCATACTCGCCTATAAGACTAGTTATTTACCACCAGATTGTGGCCTCAAAGTGGATTCCCGTCTTATGAGTGCTAAAAAAGGTTTTAAAAATACATTAAATTATTTTTTTAAATGTGTTAAATGGTATTAATAATTACGTTTTAGAAAAGATAGCATTCTGACGCTTAACATTTCTTCAACTTGCACTGGCCAAACATGCAATTTATACTTGGTCTGGAGTCAATTTTATCAACCCAACCTGTCTTATATGCGAGTGCATGGCAAAACTCACGGATTTCATGACCAAAGTAGGGGGGTCGTCTTATAGGCAATGTCACCTTATAGGCGAGTATGGAAGGTAATTATCAGTACCATCTATAGAGAATATGTTGCTTTTTTACAAGCAATTCAAGGGGAATTTTCGGCTGAAATAATGGTAAAGTATATACTTGGCGAGGAAAATGGAACATAATAATGGAATCAAATTCGTCCTAGAAAAATACTGAAGGCATGAATGATAATCAAGTAAAACCACTGAAACACCCGATCAGCCAATGATAATCAAGTAAAACCACTGAAACACCCAATCAGCCAATGATAATCAAGTAAAACCACTGAAACACCCGATCAGCCAATGATAATCAAGTAAAACCACTGAAACACCCGATCAGCCAATGATAATCAAGTAAAACCAGCATAGTTTATTTACTGCATTATCACAACTTAACTCATTGGTACCATGCTCGCTTCTCACGAATGTAACCCGGGTTCGATCTTCGGACCAAGAAGTTTTGAGAGATGGTACGATGGTCGCCAGATCGAACAGGTGGGTTTTCTTCGGGTACTCTGGTTTCTTCCCAAATGAATGATCACATAATACACCAATGAGAGTGATTAATATACAGTCAAACCTGTCTTAAGCAGCCAGCCAAGGGAATCTCAGAAAGTGGCTGCTTAGCACAGGTGGCTGTTTAATAGAGGTCATGTGTATAATAAAACAACATATTGGGAATCTGGAAACTGGCTGCTTAATACAGGTTGGCTGCTTTAATAGAAATGACCACCAACTCGGGTTTGACTGTATATTTCTAAATCTTGGCAATCATTGTAAAATAAATAAAGTTTATACTACAGTCTACATCCGTTATGTCGAATTCTGTCGGACCGAACAAAATACTTCGACATAAACGAAGTTTGACTTAACGAAATTCGATATAAACGGAGCCAGTTATATGTACAATGATAGCATCTGAAACGGGACTTTGATCCGACTTCGAGATAACCGGAGAATTCGACATAACCGACTTTGACATAACGGTTATAGACTGTATATAAAAAATTCATGCATTGTAAATGGTACCATGCATGGTATAATAGCGAGATCTAGGGGAGCTTTACGGTAACGCAAGTTGGGAAAAGTGTGTCGATATCTACCTAAATAAAAAACTTTGTACCGGAAATATGCATTGTGAGGAGTGGTGGTACTGGAATTTGATTTTGCGGAATGTAGGTCCGAAAGCTTTCTTATGACCTAGATTAACATTCACTAACACCATTTGATAGTGGAATAAAATCAACAAACACAATATTACGGTACAATATAAACATTTTTCGGCAAATAAAATACATAGAGTGGTGGAACCTATGCTCGGCGTATTCCTATGCTCGGCGTATGTTTTCCATTTACCACCGTATTTAAAATATTTAAATAGTTTTAACCTATTTTCGCTGACAGAGGTGAAGCATGGTACAATAACATTCCATTGTGTGTAGCCTAATGCAACTGTCACCCGACTGGTTCAGTAGCCGAATATAAACAGACAACTTGTTGGGAAATTTGTTTCCACTGAAATGTGCGGTTTATGAGCATTTCATGTGGCTACCCGGATTGGGAAAAAAATGTACAAATAACCAGAAAAAGTTTCTTACGAGTTGTAATATTGTTAGTTATTGATGTTACTAAGTCAAAATAATATATTCAACATTTTCCAATGCATAAATAAAAAAATTCATGTACGCCGTGCATAGGTGCCCTAAATTATTTAGTTCCCCATGGAAACAGGTGCCGTTGCGATAGCTGTATTTAGGCGCATGGTTACGTAATGAAGCTAACATTTTCAACAACAATTTTATGAAAGTTGTGTTCACGACTTAAGAAAAATAATAATATACGGCATTTAACTTTTTTTATAGGCCATGGTATGTATGATTTACGCCAAGCATAGGTTCCACCACTCTATGACAATTGAATGAATTGTTGGAAATTGTCTAATATCCAAATCTAATTTTCGAATCAAAAGAAAAAATGCAGCTAAAATTAGTCTGGATGAGTATTTAGTATAATGGCGTATCAGCACAGTTCAAATTAGTCTATAATATAGACAATAGTGAAATATTCTGTTGGAAAGAAAGCCCGCGGACCTGCAAATATATAGATATCAATTTGCAATGTTGTTCGATGCATTGGGATATTTAGTGTAATGGTAGAGCATTGGCCTACAGATCCAGAGGACCTAGGTTTGAATCCCAATACAGGCATATTTTTTACAATTACCGTACTATGTACAATTACATAATTATGTGAATGTAATCTTTTTTCAAAACTCCATATTGTAAAATTTGGTTAAATTTTTATAATAAAAAATATGTACACTATCTAACCCTTGCTGCACAGTAGAAATAGTAACAGTATCACATTGAAATACATATAATTTTACATGCATGTTTATACAGGAGAAAATAGTTCTATTAGCCCAGGCCGTGGATTCAATCATTCGGATTTAGCTCAGGGTTCCCGCTGTCGGTTGCCAAAGGCGCTAATTGCGACAAAAAATAAATATTGGCGCTAAATTTTGTGAATTTTTTTTTGTCAACATTCTTTTTTAAATTTTTTAATTTTTTTTTGGCACATGTTTTGTCAAATACATGGCTTCAAATAATTATTTGTGAACTATATGGCTCTTAGTTGGCTCCAAGTTTTTTAAATTGGCTCCAGAGTTTTTCAATTGGCGACAGAAGTGGCGCAGACAAAGGTTCAGACAGTGGGAACCCTGTAGTTATGCTATGGATCTATGATAAACATATCTTTGAGGCTTTGCCGTATGCATATTAATACATATAGATTGAATGTGCAGCAGAAAGTCTGTAAATGTAAGACATATACCTATAGTTTCTTCTGATTGTATGTTGTCTGTAGTTTGTTTATTTTCTTTAGGTGTACTATATTTTGGCCTGGCTCCTGTTTCTACACCAGGTGATGTGTTTATGTTTGGCTGAGTTGCTGCTTGTGAGGGCGACGACAAATTTATTCCCGATATACTGAAATACAAATATATAGAAGATTATACAGAGCTCATTCTAGAGGGTGATTTGGGCGAAATAGTCGCCCTAGAGACCCTGACCTCACCCCCTGGGGCCCCACTTCTCCCTTAATTTTAAGTTATTTTTTTTTACAATTTTCATACAAAATTTTGTCAAATAAGATACACTTGCCCATTATAGACCACTGCTTCTATTTAAGTGTTGTATTTAATGGTCATACTGTACATTTTAACCATATTTTGTTGACATTTATTAAATAACAACATTTAAGGACACAATCGCGGGACACTCGCATACAATGTAGTTACTGGCATGACGACAGGACACTCACCTACAGTGCAGTTACTGGCATGAAGACAGGACACTCACCTACAGTGCAGTTACTGACATGAAGACGGGACACTCGCATACAGTGCAGTTACTGGCATGAAGACGGGACACTCACATACAGTGCAGTTACTGACATGAAGACGGGACACTCACATACAGTGTATTTACTGACATGAAGACAGGACACTCACATACAGTGTAGTTACTGGCATGAAGACAGGACACTCGCATACAGTGCAGTTACTGACATGAAGACGGGACACTCACATACAGTGCAGTTACTGACATGAAGACGGGACACTCACCTACAGTGCAGTTACTGGCATGAAGACGGGACACTCACATACAATGTAGTTACTGACATGAAGACGGGACACTCGCATACAATGTAGTTACTGGCATGAAGACAGGACACTCACATACAGTGTAGTTACTGACATGAAGACATGATACTCACATACAGTGCAGTTACTGGCATGAAGACGGGGACACTCACATACAGTGTAGTTACTGACATGAAGACGGGACACTCACATACAATGCAGTTACTGGCATGAAGACAGGACACTCACATACAGTGCAGTTACTGGCATGAAGACGGGACACTCACATACAATGCAGTTACTGGCATGAAGACGGGACACTCGCATACAGTGCAGTTTCACATTTTTCTCGGAACAAAATATGACATTAAAGTACACATACATAAACAAGTTGTATATTTAGGTCATTTTACTATACCTAGAGTTAGCTGCTACTGTGTTATATTGCTGCATCAGTAACATAGCGCCATCTAGTAACGCTTGTATATCACGTAACCACTGTATTCTTGCTTCTATATTCTCCCGCTCCGCACCCTCCATAGATCTCAACTCCTCCGCTGATACACCAGATAAACTCGATGGTGGACGGGGAAAATCTACACACAAAATGATGGAAACAATACTTCATAAGCGACTCAAATTTTTAGCTATGTTGTGCATTTAGTTAGAAATCAAAGAACAAATAATTGTATGTGTTACTACATATCTGTTATATGTGTTATTGCATGTCTGATTAGTTATATGTGTTATTGCATGTCTGATAAGTTATATGTGTTATTGCATGTCGGATAAGTTATATGTGTTATTGCATATCTGATAAGTTATATGTGTTATTGCATGTCTGATCATTTATATGTGTTATTGCATGTCTGATAAGTTATATGTGTTATTGCATGTCTGATAAGTTATATGTGTTATTGCATGTCTGATCAGTTATATGTGTTATTGCATGTCTGATAAGTTATATGTGTTATTGCATGTCTGATCAGTTATATGTGTTATTGCATGTCTGATAAGTTATATGTGTTATTGCATGTCTGATAAGTTATATGTGTTATTGCATGTCTGATAAGTTATATGTGTTATTGCATATCTGATAAGTTATATGTGTTATTGCATGTCTGATAAGTTATATGTGTTATTGCATGTCTGATAATTTATATGTGTTATTGCATATCTGATAAGTTATATGTGTTATTGCATATCTGATCAGTTATATGTGTTATTGCATGTCTGATAAGTTATATGTGTTATTGCATGTCTGATCAGTTATATGTGTTATTGCATGTCTGATAAGTTATATGTGTTATTGCATGTCTGATAAGTTATATGTGTTATTGCATGTCTGATAAGTTATATGTGTTATTGCATATCTGATAAGTTATATGTGTTATTGCATGTCTGATAAGTTATATGTGTTATTGCATGTCTGATAATTTATATGTGTTATTGCATGTCTGATTAGTTATATGTGTTATTGCATGTCTGATCAGTTATATGTGTTATTGCATGTCTGATCAGTTATATGTGTTATTGCATGTCTGATCAGTTATATGTGTTATTGCATGTCTGATTAGTTATATGTGTTATTGCATGTCTGATAAGTTATATGTGTTATTGCATGTCTGATAATTTATATGTGTTATTGCATGTCTGATCAGTTATATGTGTTATTGCATATCTGATAATTTATATGTGTTATTGCATGTCTGATAATTTATATGTGTTATTGCATATCTGATTAGTTATATGTGTTATTGCATGTCTGATAAGTTATATGTGTTATTGCATGTCTGATAATTTATATGTGTTATTGCATGTCTGATCAGTTATATGTGTTATTGCATATCTGATAAGTTATATGTGTTATTGCATGTCTGATAATTTATATGTGTTATTGCATGTCTGATCAGTTATATGTGTTATTGCATATCTGATAATTTATATGTGTTATTGCATGTTTGATAAGTTATATGTGTTATTGCATGTCGGATAATTTATATGTGTTATTGCATGTCGGATAATTTATATGTGTTATTGCATGTCTGATAAGTTATATGTGTTATTGCATGTCTGATTAGTTATATGTGTTATTGCATGTCTGATAAGTTATATGTGTTATTGCATGTCTGATCAGTTATATGTGTTATTGCATGTCTGATAAGTTATGTGTGTTATTGCATGTCTGATAAGTTATGTGTGTTATTGCATGTCTGATAATTTATATGTGTTATTGCATGTCTGATAATTTATATGTGTTATTGCATGTCTGATAATTTATATGTGTTATTGCATGTCTGATAATTTATATGTGTTATTGCATGTCTGATAATTTATATGTGTTATTGCATATCTGATAAGTTATATGTGTTATTGCATATCTGATAAGTTATATGTGTTATTGCATGTCTGATAAGTTATATGTGTTATTGCATGTCTGATAATTTATATGTGTTATTGCATGTCTGATCATTTATATGTGTTATTGCATGTCTGATAAGTTATATGTGTTATTGCATGTCGGATAATTTATATGTGTTATTGCATATCTGATAAGTTATATGTGTTACTATATGTCTGATCAGTTATTTGTGTTACTATATGTCTGATCAGTTATTTGTGTTACTATATGTCTGATCAGTTATTTGTGTTACTATATGTCTGATCAGTTGTATGTGTTACTATATGTCTGATCAGTTATGTGTGTTACTATCCTCTAGTGTCCTCAAATCGTGATACCTTCGTTTTCGTTACCCCGTAAGTATTTACAATACTGCGCGCGATAGATGTTTTCTGACGTCACCAATCAGGAATAGATAGTGTCAAAGGTCATTTTCCATATTTGGCAACAGCAATGCGCCGTATAATCCTTGTAGGCGTAAGTAATCGGTTATTTTCCTTGCATTGGTATAAAACATGCTATCTTTCATAATGCAATATTGCATCACCATTTGTCCATTTGATTTACTGCAAAATATTGACCATTTCCAGTTTTGTTTTGCGTCGTCTGATTTGTTTACCTACCTGTCATTTAATGTGAAGGTCAAAATAGACTGGGTTACAATTTTAATTAGTGTAAGGGGAGATAGTTTTGGAGACTTCTCTTATATTGTTTTGAGGTCCATACAGTGGTTTACTGTCATCGTCAACTAAACGATGTGTCCTGTAGTGTAGTGTACTTAAAGGAATAGTTTTTAATTTTGTTTTAGGTTTATGGCAGTCCACCACCTACAAAGCGAAAGTACAGGCAATATTCACCAACAGCCCTTACAAATGGGCACAGTGTGATATATGTGACCATTGGACCCACCTCATTTACTGTTCAAAAGTCAGGTTTACAAGATTAGGTGATGAATTCAGGTGTCCACATGTGAAAATGCTTGTTAAACTGTGAAAGTGTTCACTGTGAAAAGAAATATTCATCAAAATAATAGAAATTATCATTATGCTGCATAAAACGTGTTCGTTTTATATTTACACCCATTCGATGTTACGCAAAATTGATTTTCTGAAAGGTCACGAAAACTCCGGTACCAGTCACCACAGATGTCGGTTTCGGGTCATGGTAAAAATGACAGCGCCCATTGTTATTTACGTAGTCATATTCATTTCTAATTCTTTGGAATAAAAGAGGAACGTTACTTTATTTACATCATACATTTAGAAACTATGTAGTTTTAAGATTTGTTTTGTTGAATGCCGATCATTTCTTATCATAACGGAAACCGGAAACTCGAGGGTATATGTCTGTTCAGTTGTATGTGTTACTATATGTCTGTTCAGTTGTATGTGTTACTATATGTCTGTTCAGTTGTATGTGTTACTATATGTCTGTTCAGTTGTATGTGTTACTATATGTCTGTTCAGTTGTTTGTGTTACTGCATGTCTGTTCAGTTGTTTGTGTTACTGCATGTCTGTTCAGTTGTTTGTGTTACTGCATGTCTGTTCAGTTGTATGTGTTACTATATGTCTGTTCAGTTGTATGTGTTACTATATGTCTGTTCAGTTGTATGTGTTACTATATGTCTGTTCAGTTGTATGTGTTACTATATGTCTGTTCAGTTGTATGTGTTACTATATGTCTGTTCAGTTGTATGTGTTACTATATGTCTGTTCAGTTGTATGTGTTACTGTATGTCTGTTCAGTTGTATGTGTTACTATATGTCTGTTCAGTTGTATGTGTTACTGTATGTCTGTTCAGTTGTTTGTGTTACTGTATGTCTGTTCAGTTGTATGTGTTACTATATGTCTGATCAGTTGTATGTGTTACTGCATGTCTGTTCAGTTGTATGTGTTACTGTATGTCTGACCAGTTGTATGTGTTACTGCATGTCTGTTCAGTTGTATGTGTTACTGCATGTCTGTTCAGTTGTATGTGTTACTGTATGTATGATCAGTTGAAAAATTACTTAAGACCACTACAGGACAGGACTCAAACTCAGTTCATCATGGAGGCTCCACCAATTATGTTCTGTCTACAACAGTGATCCCAGTAAACATCAGCTAACAACCAAGAAGACAGGCAAGTCCGGGCTAATGACAACTAAGAAGACAGGCAAGTTCGGGCTAATGACAACCAAGAAGACAGGCAAGTCCAGACTAATGACAACCAAGAAGACAGGCATGTCCGGGCTAATGACAACCAAGAAGACAGGCAAGTCCGGGCTAATGACAACCAAGAAGACAGGCAAGTCCAGACTAATGACAACCAAGAAGACAGGCAAGTCCAGACTAATGACAACCAAGAAGACAGGCAAGTCCGGGCTAATGACAACCAAGAAGACAGGCAAGTCCAGACTAATGACAACCAAGAAGACAGGCATGTCCGGGCTAATGACAACCAAGAAGACAGGCAAGTCCAGACTAAACCATCAGGTAATAGACAAAGTCTTGAGCTAACTATCTAGTGCCCTGAAAGTAATTGTGTGAATGCCTGCAGATACTATTCAGTCATAATTACAATTGGATTGCTACACCCTGAGGGTGTATGGCACGGGGGCTTTGGCAAAGATATTTACATCGTTGATGTATAATCACTTGCATCTCGACAATTTGAGTTCGAACCCTAATGGGGCACAATTGTTGAGGAAGCTATCCAGCTGGCTTGTAGAATGTACCCATGTCTGATAAATGTCCTCCACCACTAAAAGTTGAAAGGTTGCTATCTAACTGTAGCTGTTGTTATAAACATGTTGCTATCTAACTGTAGCTGTTGTTATAAACAGGTTGCTATCTAACTGTAGCTGTTGTTATAAACAGGTTGCTATCTAAGTGTAGCTGTTGTTATAAACAGGTTGCTATCTAACTGTAGCTGTTGTTATAAACAGGTTGCTATCTAACTGTAGCTGTTGTTATAAACAGGTTGCTATCTAACTGTAGCTGTTGTTATAAACAGGTTGCTATCTAACTGTAGCTGTTGTTATAAACAGGTTGCTATCTAACTGTAGCTGTTGTTATAAACAGGTTGCTATCTAACTGTAGCTGTTGTTATAAACAGGTTGCTATCTAACTGTAGCTGTTGTTATAAACAGGTTGCTATCTAACTGTAGCTGTTGTTATAAACAGGTTGCTATCTAACTGTAGCTGTTGTTATAAACAGGTTGCTATCTAACTGTAGCTGTTGTTATAAACAGGTTGCTATCTAACTGTAGCTGTTGTTATAAACAGGTTGCTATCTAACTGTAGCTGTTGTTATAAACAGGTTGCTATCTAACTGTAGCTGTTGTTATAAACAATCAAACACTCACTATTTGGCATAAACATAGGTGGAAACATTGGCATGAAAGATGGCATGTTTGGCATAGATCCCGGCATGGATGGAAACCCTGGCATCTGAGGTAGAGGGGATGATGGTGCAGATGCCGGTCCTGGGGTCGGTGTTGTGGGTGTTTGTGGAGCTGCACCAGCTGCTGAAATGTCAACAAGAAAAGATCCGTTACTCTATATTTACTTGGCATGAACACTGCATAATACAAACTCGGCTTCGAGATAACTTTGTCATGCAGCTTAGTTAGTTGATACAACAATCATAATTTGCAGTTCCTACAACACCCGACACATAATCAACAATATACTTTCCAAACTATCTTCATTCAAATCTATAATATTACACACTCCTAGATCCTCCTGTACAAGCCAACATAAAGCTTCTTAATCACACCACCAAACATGTCTAATGTGCTAATCTGTGAATCAATGACACGACGTAGAACATGCTTAAGGCTGGTCCGACTAGGAGGCTATAAAAGATTGCTCAAATATCGAACTCAATCTATACAGAGTCTTAACTAAACTACATACAAAACTCAAACTCTGTTTGCAATGGGCAAGACTTGCGATCGTTTATTCAATGTAATGACGAGGTTAATTACAAGTACAAAATGTTTTCAAATCTCTTTGATTGTACTATGTACATATAATCGAATACATGAAACATAGCCTCAGCACAGACCGAGATACACGGGACCAGGGTAAAAACCAGAGGTAAAAAATCATTAATGATAATGAAAAAAAAACTCTGGAAAACTGTATCCAATGTACCTCAGGGATGATTCATATATTTTACTAACAATGGAAAACTGTATCCAATGTACCTCAGGGATGATTCATATATTTTACTAACAATGGAAAACTGTATCCAATGTACCTCAGGGATGGTTTATATATTTTACTAACAATGGAAAACTGTATCCAATGTACCTCAGGGATGTTTCATATATTTTACTAACAATGGAAAACTGTTTCCAATGTACCTCAGGGATGTTTCATATATTTCACTAAAAACATATCTTTGATTGTTTGTAGATTCAAATAATATTTTCCAAACGATAACATGTTTGTACTCGGTTTTACGATATACTTCATGATACTCGAATGATAACGAATCTGAATTCAATTTCGATTTTAACATTTAAATCAATATGATATGGAAACCCATTCATAGATCGCATTCCCAAAACAATTCGAATAGCGAAATTGCTTGCAAAACGATCTAAGCCTAGCATAGAACTGACAATCAATCGAATCATATCACACTCTTTGCTCAAATCTCATACTAAATATATCAGGATTTCTGATTGGCTGAACAAGACTACAAAATGCAGATTCATCCAATCATATCAATTGTGCACTAGTTGTGTCTAATCTGTAAATCCGATAATATATCTTACAAATATTTATACACAAATTACAGAATGAAATTATTGGATTGGAAAATTAGATTTAACAATTTATATTTAATTAACCCCCATATTAGCTCAACTCTCAAACTAAATATATCCGGATTTATGATTGGCTAAACTCAAGTACAAATTACAGATTGACCAATCATATGACACTTGTGCGTACATTAGATATCTGAGCCAGGTTTAGGGGCCACGAAACACAGAATAAGGTAAGTAAATTGTCACATAGAGGTATTACTAGTGTGCCGAATCTGATAATAGAGGATGAGATTAGCTTAGTCTATACAAATTTACTTTAGTTCGATTCCGAAACTTTTTCACAACGTTAGATTAATTGCTCTTAACCCATTCAACACCAAGTAACTCACATGGACTGGTCCATGATATTCATAAACCAATAAATGAATCAGAAAATCACATTTGGACAAGTTCATTTATCAAAATGGGTAATTATGTCTAAAAATAGTCATATCACTGGTAAAAAGTGCAGATCCTGATGAGACGGCTCATCACGAGCCGGCTCATCTGGATCTACACTTTTTGTAAGCCTATTTAGAGGTCTGTGGTGTTGAAAGGGTTAAGACCGCATTCCTGATGGAAGGCAATGCGGAATTTAAGTGCCTTGCCTAATGGCACAATCGTAACGGCTACAGCTGGGCGCGAACTCGGGTTTTTTCGCACCTAAAGCGAAATACTACCACTGCACTATCTCAACCTCCAGTGTGAGATGATAGTAGGACCGTAACAATATCCTTCAACTCAACTAACCTTGACCTTGCTGTGGTGTCTGTTGTGGAGGTACTTGTGGGGGTACTTGTGGGGGAACCTGAGGAGGCCACATAGGGGGCATCTGAGGAAACCCTGCACCAAACACTGAAATAAAAAGGTAACAGTGAATACGCTATGAACAACACGTTGTATTATAGCGATGTAACTACATGTTGTATTATAGCGATGAACTACATGTTGTATTATAGCGATGTAACTACATGTTGTATTATAGCGATGTAACTACATGTTGTATTATAGCGATGAACTACATGTTGTATTATAGCGATGTAACTACATGTTGTATTATAGCGATGTAACTACATGTTGTATTATAGCGATGTAACTACATGTTGTATTATAGCGATGTAACTACATGTTGTATTATAGCGATGTAACTACATGTTGTATTATAGCGATGTAACTACATGTTGTATTATAGCGATGAACAACATGTTGTATTATAGCGATGTAACTACATGTTGTATTATAGCGATGAACTACATGTTGTATTATAGCGATGAACAACATGTTGTATTATAGCGATGTAACTACATGTTGTATTATAGCGATGTAACTACATGTTGTATTATAGCGATGAACTACATGTTGTATTATAGCGATGTAACTACATGTTGTATTATAGCGATGTAACAACACGTTGTATTATAGCGATGAACTACATGTTGTATTATAGCAATGAACTACATGTTGTATTATAGCGATGAACAACACATTGTATTATAGCAATGAACTACATGTTGTATTATAGCAATGAACTACATGTTGTATTATAGCAATGAACTACATGTTGTATTATGATGAGAGCAAGATGGGATCGCTTGCTCGAATCCTGGATGGACCAGTGGATATGTCGCGAAGGGCTTTTCTTGCAATATAATATTAAAATTCTGCAGAATGGTTTCAGACGACAGTTATACATGTAGGGATTGCATAGGAATTGTATTTCACATCTGCATGAAACACTTCTGCATTAAAACGTTATATGTCCATTAATATTGCTCAACAATTTCTTAATTTAAATAAAATATTTGTTTAACAGGAATACAATAACATCATACTATTCTGGAATGGTGGTTGCTGAGGTTGCTGTGGTGGTGGGGGTGGAGGGCGTGGTGGGTGCATACGCAGCACTTCCATCCTGCAGGTGGGGCACGTCTGTTGCCGCTGGAACCATGAACGTAGACAGCTGGTGTGGAAGATGTGGTTACAAGGTAGCTTCTTACAGGAGGTGACCATGTCCTCACGACATATGATGCACACGTTGTCACCCGCCTGCAGCTCCTCCGCAGACACATCCGGATATCTGTGATAAATATGTTTCGAAATATTTATTATCATCTCAACATAGTTGCAAATATTAATAAAGGTTAACTGGATAGAACCACCAACTTTCTGCAAGTAAGATTTGAGCCTACAGCGATGATGGGTAAGGGATTTGAAAAATTGGAAAACGTATAAACTTTATTTATTTTATGCTTGCAAAACAAGCTTTAACACCTTATATTAATAACTCTTTTTGGCACCGATCAAAGAGTAATTATGTTCATTCATGTGGGATGAACTTCTCCTCCCTCTAAAGGTGACCTACCACTGTATCAGGGTTCCCTCTGTCTGAATTTTCGTCTGTGCCACTTCTGTTGCCAATTGAAAAAAAAATGGAGCCAATTTGAAAAACTTGGAGCCAACTAAGAGCCAAATAGTTCACAGATAAATATTTGAAGCCATGTATTTGACAAAACGTGTTGTGGCCAAAAAATAAACAAAAAAAGAAAAGAAAAAAGGGAGCTCTGTGTATGCTAAATGTGCACAGGCGTATCTTCTCACCATGATATACCTAATTCAGATCTCCTTGGTGTTAATAGTTATGTGTGATGTCAACCAACAAATTTAGCGAATCAGCAGCGTAAGGGAAACTGCATTTATTGGAATGTAAACACAGTTCACTGGAAGGTGCTCAACACGTGTAATAACAATGTAAATCACAATATGATTTTAAATGTAGCACGTAACTTACAATGTGTTCATCTGTCTGATGGCCCGTCTAGACATTATAACATCATGTAACGCTTTCTTGAACCCTCTGCAAAAACAAATTACAAACAATTACAAAGCGGCAATGAACAGCAGTACATTTTCATTATCTTCTTTATGTTTGTATTCTTGTGATGTAGAGCTCCACCCACACCTGATGTAATATAGCGACTGTCCTGTAATATAGCGACTGTCCTGTAATATAGCGGCTGTCCTGTAATATAGTGACTGTCCTGTAATATAGCGACTGTCCTGTAATATAGCGACTGTCCTGTAATATAGCGAATGTCCTGTAATATAGCGACTGTCCTGTAATATAGCGACTGTCCTGCAATATAGCAGCTGTCCTGTAATATAGCGACTGTCCTGTAATATAGCTACTGTCCTGTAATATAGCGACTGTCCTGTAATATAGCGACTGTCCTGTAATATAGCTACTGTCCTGTAATATAGCGACTGTTCTGTAATATAGCGACTGTCCTGTAATATAGCAGCTGTCCTGTAATATAGCGACTGTCCTGTAATATAGCTACTGTCCTGTAATATAGCGACTGTCCTGTAATATAGCGGCTGTCCTGTAATATAGCTACTGTCCTATAATATAGAGACTGTCCTGTAATATAGCGACTGTTCTGTAATATAGCGACTGTTCTGTAATATAGCGACTGTCCTGTAATATAGCAGCTGTCCTGTAATATAGCGACTGTCCTGTAATATAGCGACTGTCCTGTAATATAGCAGCTGTCCTGTAATATAGCGACTGTTCTGTAATATAACGACTGTCCTGTAATATAGCGACTGTCCTGTAATATAGCGACTGTCCTGCAATATAGCGACTGTCCTGTAATATAGTGACTGTCCTGTAATATAGCGACTGTCCTGTAATATAGCGGCTGTCCTGTAATATATCGACTGTCCTGTAATATAGCGACTGTCCTGTAATATAGCGACTGTCCTGTAATATAGCTACTGTCCTGTAATATAGCGACTGTCCTGTAATATAGCTACTGTCCTGTAATATAGCGACTGTCCTGTAATATAGCGACTGTCCTGTAATATAGCGACTGTCCTGTAATATAGCGGCTGTCCTGTAATATAGTGACTGTCCTGTAATATGGCGACTGTCCTGTAATATAGCGACTGTCCTGTAATACTGTAATATAGCGACTGTCCTGTAATATAGCGACTGTCCTGTAATATAGCTACTGTCCTGTAATATAGCGAATGTTCTGTAATATAGCGACTGTCCTGTAATATAGCAGCTGTCCTGTAATATAGCGACTGTCCTGTAATATAGCTACTGTCCTGTAATATAGCGACTGTCCTGTAATATAGCGGCTGTCCTGTAATATAGCTACTGTCCTATAATATAGAGACTGTCCTGTAATATAGCGACTGTTCTGTAATATAGCGACTGTTCTGTAATATAGCGACTGTCCTGTAATATAGCAGCTGTCCTGTAATATAGCGACTGTCCTGTAATATAGCAGCTGTCCTGTAATATAGCGACTGTTCTGTAATATAACGACTGTCCTGTAATATAGCGACTGTCCTGTAATATAGCGACTGTCCTGCAATATAGCGACTGTCCTGTAATATAGCGACTGTCCTGTAATATAGCGACTGTCCTGTAATATAGCGGCTGTCCTGTAATATATCGACTGTCCTGTAATATAGCGACTGTCCTGTAATATAGCGACTGTCCTGTAATATAGCTACTGTCCTGTAATATAGCGACTGTCCTGTAATATAGCTACTGTCCTGTAATATAGCGACTGTCCTGTAATATAGCGACTGTCCTGTAATATAGCGACTGTCCTGTAATATAGCGGCTGTCCTGTAATATAGTGACTGTCCTGTAATATGGCGACTGTCCTGTAATATAGCGACTGTCCTGTAATACTGTAATATAGCGACTGTCCTGTAATATAGCGACTGTCCTGTAATATAGCGACTGTCCTGTAATATAATATAGCGGCTGTTCTGTAATATAGCGACTGTCCTGTAATATAGCGACTGTCTTGTAATATAGCTACTGTCCTGTAATATAGCTACTGTCTTGTAATACAGCGACTGTCCTGTAATATAGCTACTGTCCTGTAATATAGCGACTGTCCTGTAATATAGCGGCTGTCCTGTAATATAGTGACTGTCCTGTAATATAGCGACTGTCCTGTAATATAGCTACTGTCCTGTAATATAGCGACTGTCCTGTAATATAGCGGCTGTCCTGTAATATAGCGGCTGTCCTGTAATATAGCTACTGTCCTGTAATATAGTGACTGTCCTGTAATATAGCGGCTGTCCTGTAATATAGCGGCTGTCCTGTAATATAGTGACTGTCCTGTAATATAGCGACTGTCCTGTAATATAGCGACTGTCCTGTAATATAGCTACTGTCCTGTAATATAGCGACTGTCCTGTAATATAGCTACTGTCCTGTAATATAGCGACTGTCCTGTAATATAGCGGCTGTCCTGTAATATAGCGGCTGTCCTGTAATATAGTGACTGTCCTGTAATATAGCGACTGTCCTGTAATATAGCTACTGTCCTGTAATATAGCGACTGTCCTGTAATATAGCAACTGTCCTGTAATATAGTGACTGTCCTGTAATATAGCGGCTGTCCTGTAATATAGTGACTGTCCTGTAATATAGCTACTGTCCTGTAATATAGCTACTGTCCTGTAATATAGTGACTGTCCTGTAATATAGCAACTGTCCTGTAATATAGTGACTGTCCTGTAATATAGCTACGTTCCGGTAATATAGTGACTGTCCTGTAATATAGCTACTGTCCTGTAATATAGCTACTGTCCTGTAATATAGCTACTGTCCTGTAATATAGCGGCTGTCCTGTAATATAGTGACTGTCCTGTAAGATAGCTACTGTCCTGTAATATAGTGACTGTCCTGTAATATAGCTACTGTCCTGTAATATAGCTACTGTCCTGTAATATAGTGACTGTCCTGTAATATAGCGACTGTCCTGTAATATAGCGACTGTCCTGTAATATAGCGACTGTCCTGTAATATAGCGACTGTCCTGTAATATAGCTACTGTCCTGTAATATAGCTACTGTCCTGTAATATAGCGACTGTCCTGTAATATAGTGACTGTCCTGTAATATAGCTATTGTCCTGTAATATAGCTACTGTCCTATAATATAGCGACTGTCCTGTAATATAGCGACTGTCCTGTAATATAGCTACTGTCCTGTAATATAGCTACTGTCCTGTAATACAGCTACTGTCCTGTAACATAGCGACTGTTCTGTAATATAGCGGCTGTCCTGTAATATAGCGACTGTCCTGTAATATAGTGACTGTCCTGTAATACAGCTACTGTCCTGTAATATAGCTACTGTCCTGTAATATAGCGACTGTCCTGTAATATAGCGGCTGTCCTGTAATATAGCTACTGTCCTGTAATATAGCGACTGTCCTGTAATATAGCGACTGTCCTGTAATATAGCGACTGTCCTGTAATATAGCGACTGTCCTGTAATATAGCGGCTGTCCTGTAATATAGCGACTGTCCTGTAATATAGCGACTGTCTTGTAATATAGCGACTGTCCTGTAATATAGTGGCTGTCCTGTAATATAGCGACTGTCCTGTAATATAGCGACTGTCCTGTAATATAGCGACTGTCCTGTAATATAGCTACTGTCCTGTAATATAGCTACTGTCCTGTAATATAGCGACTGTCCTGTAATATAGTGACTGTCCTGTAATATAGCTATTGTCCTGTAATATAGCTACTGTCCTATAATATAGCGACTGTCCTGTAATATAGCGACTGTCCTGTAATATAGCTACTGTCCTGTAATATAGCTACTGTCCTGTAATACAGCTACTGTCCTGTAACATAGCGACTGTTCTGTAATATAGCGGCTGTCCTGTAATATAGCTACTGTCCTGTAATATAGTGACTGTCCTGTAATATAGCGACTGTCCTGTAATATAGCTACTGTCCTGTAATATAGCGACTGTCCTGTAATATAGCGGCTGTCCTGTAATATAGCGGCTGTCCTGTAATATAGTGACTGTCCTGTAATATAGCGACTGTCCTGTAATATAGCTACTGTCCTGTAATATAGCGACTGTCCTGTAATATAGCAACTGTCCTGTAATATAGTGACTGTCCTGTAATATAGCGGCTGTCCTGTAATATAGTGACTGTCCTGTAATATAGCTACTGTCCTGTAATATAGCTACTGTCCTGTAATATAGTGACTGTCCTGTAATATAGCAACTGTCCTGTAATATAGTGACTGTCCTGTAATATAGCTACGTTCCGGTAATATAGTGACTGTCCTGTAATATAGCTACTGTCCTGTAATATAGCTACTGTCCTGTAATATAGCTACTGTCCTGTAATATAGCGGCTGTCCTGTAATATAGTGACTGTCCTGTAAGATAGCTACTGTCCTGTAATATAGTGACTGTCCTGTAATATAGCTACTGTCCTGTAATATAGCTACTGTCCTGTAATATAGTGACTGTCCTGTAATATAGCGACTGTCCTGTAATATAGCGACTGTCCTGTAATATAGCGACTGTCCTGTAATATAGCGACTGTCCTGTAATATAGCTACTGTCCTGTAATATAGCTACTGTCCTGTAATATAGCGACTGTCCTGTAATATAGTGACTGTCCTGTAATATAGCTATTGTCCTGTAATATAGCTACTGTCCTATAATATAGCGACTGTCCTGTAATATAGCGACTGTCCTGTAATATAGCTACTGTCCTGTAATATAGCTACTGTCCTGTAATACAGCTACTGTCCTGTAACATAGCGACTGTTCTGTAATATAGCGGCTGTCCTGTAATATAGCGACTGTCCTGTAATATAGTGACTGTCCTGTAATACAGCTACTGTCCTGTAATATAGCTACTGTCCTGTAATATAGCGACTGTCCTGTAATATAGCGGCTGTCCTGTAATATAGCTACTGTCCTGTAATATAGCGACTGTCCTGTAATATAGCGACTGTCCTGTAATATAGCGACTGTCCTGTAATATAGCGACTGTCCTGTAATATAGCGGCTGTCCTGTAATATAGCGACTGTCCTGTAATATAGCGACTGTCTTGTAATATAGCGACTGTCCTGTAATATAGTGGCTGTCCTGTAATATAGCGACTGTCCTGTAATATAGCGACTGTCCTGTAATATAGCGACTATCCTGTAATATAGCGACTGTCCTGTAATATAGCGACTGTCCTGTAATATAGTGACTGTCCTGTAATATAGTGACTGTCCTGTAATATAGCTACGTTCCGGTAATATAGCGACTGTCCTGTAATATAGTGACTGTCCTGTAATATAGCGACTGTCCTGTAATATAGTGACTGTCCTGTAATATAGCTACGTTCCGGTAATATAGCGACTGTCCTGTAATATAGTGACTGTCCTGTAATATAGCGACTGTCCTGTAATATAGCGACTGTCCTGTAATATAGCTACTGTCCTGTAATATAGTGACTGTCCTGTAATATAGCTACGTTCCGGTAATATAGCGACTGTCCTGTAATATAGCGACTGTCCTGTAATATAGCGACTGTCCTGTAATACAGCGACTGTCCTGTAATATAGTGACTGTCCTGTAATATAGTGACTATCCTGTAATATAGCGACTGTCCTGTAATATAGCTACGTTCCGGTAATATAGCGACTGTCCTGTAATATAGTGACTGTCCTGTAATATAGCGACTGTCCTGTAATATAGCGACTGTCCTGTAATATAGCGACTGTCCTGTAATATAGTGACTGTCCTGTAATATAGCTACGTTCCGGTAATATAGCGACTGTCCTGTAATATAGCGACTGTCCTGTAATATAGGGACTGTCCTGTAATATAGGGACTGTCCTGTAATATAGCGACTGTCCTGTAATATAGCGACTGTCCTGTAATATAGCGACTGTCCTGTAATATAGCGACTGTCCTGTAATATAGCGACTGTCCTGTAATATAGCGACTGTCCTGTAATATAGCAACTGTCCTGTAATATAGCGACTGTCCTGTAATATAGGGACTGTCCTGTAATATAGCGACTGTCCTGTAATATAGCGACTGTCCTGTAATATAGCGACTGTCCTGTAATATAGCGACTGTCCTGTAATATAGTGACTGTCCTGTAATATAGTGACTATCCTGTAATATAGCGACTGTCCTGTAATATAGCTACTGTCTTGTAATATAGCTACTGTCCTGTAATATAGCTACTGTCCTGTAATATAGCTACTGTCCTGTAATATAGCGACTGTCCTGTAATATAGCGACTGTCCTGTAATATAGCGACTGTCCTGTAATATAGCTACTGTCCTGTAATATAGCGACTGTCCTGTAATATAGTGACTGTCCTGTAATATAGCGACTGTCCTGTAATATAGCTACTGTCTTGTAATATAGCTACTGTCCTGTAATATAGCAATATAGTGACTGTCCTGTAATATAGCTACTGTCCTGTAATATAGCTACTGTCCTGTAATATAGATACTGTCCTGTAATATAGCGACTGTCCTGTAATACAGCTACTGTCCTGTAACATAGCGACTGTTCTGTAATATAGCGGCTGTCCTGTAATATAGCTACTGTCCTGTAATATAGTGACTGTCCTGTAATATAGCGACTGTCCTGTAATATAGCTACTGTCCTGTAATATAGCGGCTGTCCTGTAATATAGCGGCTGTCCTGTAATATAGTGACTGTCCTGTAATATAGCGACTGTCCTGTAATATAGCTACTGTCCTGTAATATAGCGACTGTCCTGTAATATAGCAACTGTCCTGTAATATAGTGACTGTCCTGTAATATAGCGGCTGTCCTGTAATATAGTGACTGTCCTGTAATATAGCTACTGTCCTGTAATATAGCTACTGTCCTGTAATATAGTGACTGTCCTGTAATATAGCAACTGTCCTGTAATATAGTGACTGTCCTGTAATATAGCTACGTTCCGGTAATATAGTGACTGTCCTGTAATATAGCTACTGTCCTGTAATATAGCTACTGTCCTGTAATATAGCTACTGTCCTGTAATATAGCGGCTGTCCTGTAATATAGTGACTGTCCTGTAAGATAGCTACTGTCCTGTAATATAGTGACTGTCCTGTAATATAGCTACTGTCCTGTAATATAGCTACTGTCCTGTAATATAGTGACTGTCCTGTAATATAGCGACTGTCCTGTAATATAGCGACTGTCCTGTAATATAGCGACTGTCCTGTAATATAGCGACTGTCCTGTAATATAGCTACTGTCCTGTAATATAGCTACTGTCCTGTAATATAGCGACTGTCCTGTAATATAGTGACTGTCCTGTAATATAGCTATTGTCCTGTAATATAGCTACTGTCCTATAATATAGCGACTGTCCTGTAATATAGCGACTGTCCTGTAATATAGCTACTGTCCTGTAATATAGCTACTGTCCTGTAATACAGCTACTGTCCTGTAACATAGCGACTGTTCTGTAATATAGCGGCTGTCCTGTAATATAGCGACTGTCCTGTAATATAGTGACTGTCCTGTAATACAGCTACTGTCCTGTAATATAGCTACTGTCCTGTAATATAGCGACTGTCCTGTAATATAGCGGCTGTCCTGTAATATAGCTACTGTCCTGTAATATAGCGACTGTCCTGTAATATAGCGACTGTCCTGTAATATAGCGACTGTCCTGTAATATAGCGACTGTCCTGTAATATAGCGGCTGTCCTGTAATATAGCGACTGTCCTGTAATATAGCGACTGTCTTGTAATATAGCGACTGTCCTGTAATATAGTGGCTGTCCTGTAATATAGCGACTGTCCTGTAATATAGCGACTGTCCTGTAATATAGCGACTATCCTGTAATATAGCGACTGTCCTGTAATATAGCGACTGTCCTGTAATATAGTGACTGTCCTGTAATATAGTGACTGTCCTGTAATATAGCTACGTTCCGGTAATATAGCGACTGTCCTGTAATATAGTGACTGTCCTGTAATATAGCGACTGTCCTGTAATATAGTGACTGTCCTGTAATATAGCTACGTTCCGGTAATATAGCGACTGTCCTGTAATATAGTGACTGTCCTGTAATATAGCGACTGTCCTGTAATATAGCGACTGTCCTGTAATATAGCTACTGTCCTGTAATATAGTGACTGTCCTGTAATATAGCTACGTTCCGGTAATATAGCGACTGTCCTGTAATATAGCGACTGTCCTGTAATATAGCGACTGTCCTGTAATACAGCGACTGTCCTGTAATATAGTGACTGTCCTGTAATATAGTGACTATCCTGTAATATAGCGACTGTCCTGTAATATAGCTACGTTCCGGTAATATAGCGACTGTCCTGTAATATAGTGACTGTCCTGTAATATAGCGACTGTCCTGTAATATAGCGACTGTCCTGTAATATAGCGACTGTCCTGTAATATAGTGACTGTCCTGTAATATAGCTACGTTCCGGTAATATAGCGACTGTCCTGTAATATAGCGACTGTCCTGTAATATAGGGACTGTCCTGTAATATAGGGACTGTCCTGTAATATAGCGACTGTCCTGTAATATAGCGACTGTCCTGTAATATAGCGACTGTCCTGTAATATAGCGACTGTCCTGTAATATAGCGACTGTCCTGTAATATAGCGACTGTCCTGTAATATAGCAACTGTCCTGTAATATAGCGACTGTCCTGTAATATAGGGACTGTCCTGTAATATAGCGACTGTCCTGTAATATAGCGACTGTCCTGTAATATAGCGACTGTCCTGTAATATAGTGACTGTCCTGTAATATAGTGACTATCCTGTAATATAGCGACTGTCCTGTAATATAGCTACTGTCTTGTAATATAGCTACTGTCCTGTAATATAGCTACTGTCCTGTAATATAGCTACTGTCCTGTAATATAGCTACTGTCCTGTAATATAGCGACTGTCCTGTAATATAGCGACTGTCCTGTAATATAGCTACTGTCCTGTAATATAGCGACTGTCCTGTAATATAGTGACTGTCCTGTAATATAGTGACTGTCCTGTAATATAGCGACTGTCCTGTAATATAGCTACTGTCTTGTAATATAGCTACTGTCCTGTAATATAGCAATATAGTGACTGTCCTGTAATATAGCTACTGTCCTGTAATATAGCTACTGTCCTGTAATATAGCTACTGTCCTGTAATATAGATACTGTCCTGTAATATAGCGACTGTCCTGTAATATAGCTACTGTCCTGTAATATAGCGACTGTCCTGTAATATAGCTACTGTCCTGTAATATAGCTACTGTCCTGTAATATAGATACTGTCCTGTAATATAGCGGCTGTCCTGTAATATAGATACTGTCCTGTAATATAGTGACTGTCCTGTAATATAACGACCGTAACCCATTGACCACGGAGGCCCCCCTCACAGTCAATGAGAATGGATACTTTGATGACTGCCCTGACAACAGACCGTGACATATCCATCTCAAAATCAAATCACTTCTGCCTACATCAACTCTCCATATATCTACAAAGTTTCATTAAAATCCATCAACAACTTTATCTAAGTACACACACAAACACATACAAAATCAATATCACTTGTTACTAACGATGCACGTTAGTTAGAAAGTAGGTATCTTACCTGACAGCCAGGTACATTGGTCTGATAGCAAACAGTGGGAATGTGTGGATCTTTATCATTATGATTGTGAACATCATGTACAGGATCACCTTCAAAAAACCTGCAACAACCAAACACAATTCATTATACCAAACACAGCCGTATATACTAAACATAACCGTATATACCAAACACAACCGTATATACCAAACACAACCGTATATACCAAACACAACCATATATACCAATCACACCCATATATACCAAACAAACCCATATATACCAAACAAACCCATACATACCAAACACAACCATATATACCAAACACAACCATATATACCAAACACACCCATATATACCTAAACAACCATACATACCAAACACAACCATATATACCAAACACAACCATATATACCAAACACACCCATATATACCTAAACAACCATACATACCAAACACAACCATATATACCAAACATTAATGATTATACAATATGCTTAATGTCTGTCTGACATGGAACATTGTTTTTTCTGATAACTACGGAATGTAACAGATACATACCCAGTACAAGCTCCGAGTAGAGCAGATATACGGCCTTGTTTTCCCATGGGTTCTCGCTCTGTAGATCTACGGAATGTAACAGATACATACCCAGTACAAGCTCCGAGTAGAGCAGATATACAGCCTTGTTTTCCCATGGGTTCTTGCTCTGTAGATCTACGGAATGCAACAGATACATACCCAGTACAAGCTCGGAGTAGAGCAGATACATGGCCTTGTTTTCCCATGGGTTCTCGCTCTGTAGATCTACGGAATGTAACAGATACATACCCAGTACAAGCTCCGAGTAGAGCAGATATACGGCCTTGTTTTCCCATGGGTTCTCGCTCTGTAGATCTACGGAATGCAACAGATACATACCCAGTACAAGCTCCGAGTAGAGCAGATATACGGCCTTGTTTTCCCATGGGTTCTCGCTCTGTAGATCTACGGAATGTAACAGATACATACCCAGTACAAGCTCCGAGTAGAGCAGATATACGGCCTTGTTTTCCCATGGGTTCTCGCTCTGTAGATCTACGGAATGTAACAGATACATACCCAGTACAAGCTCCGAGTAGAGCAGATATACGGCCTTGTTTTCCCATGGGTTCTCGCTCTGTAGATCTACGGAATGCAACAGATACATACCCAGTACAAGCTCGGAGTAGAGCAGATATATGGCCTTGTTTTCCCATGGGTTCTCGCTCTGTAGATCTACGGAATGTAACAGATACATACCCAGTACAAGCTCCGAGTAGAGCAGATATACGGCCTTGTTTTCCCATGGGTTCTCGCTCTGTAGATCTACGGAATGTAACAGATACATACCCAGTACAAGCTCCGAGTAGAGCAGATATACGGCCTTGTTTTCCCATGGGTTCTTGCTCTGTAGATCTACGGAATGCAACAGATACATACCCAGTACAAGCTCGGAGTAGAGCAGATACATGGCCTTGTTTTCCCATGGGTTCTCGCTCTGTAGATCTACGGAATGTAACAGATACATACCCAGTACAAGCTCCGAGTAGAGCAGATATACGGCCTTGTTTTCCCATGGGTTCTCGCTCTGTAGATCTACGGAATGTAACAGATACATACCCAGTACAAGCTCCGAGTAGAGCAGATACATGGCCTTGTTTTCCCATGGGTTCTCGCTCTGTAGATCTACGGAATGTAACAGATACATACCCAGTACAAGCTCCGAGTAGAGCAGATATACGGCCTTGTTTTCCCATGGGTTCTCGCTCTGTAGATCTACGGAATGTAACAGATACTTCATGACTGCCATCATCACTATGGTCAGCAGTATGGCGTACTGGAAATACAGCATCATACAATGTCAAATAGGATTTGCTCTATTGTGGAAAATAGGGCAAGGTGGGTCAGAGAAGAGTAAGGGTTCGTTTTGAGCCACGAAGGGTGTAGGTGCCGGATGGTGTATTTGGGGATTAATCCCTAGAATCTTACGGTGATTGACAGCTAATAACGCTTAATCAAGGAGACAGTAGGGCAGTACATATTGGTCAAAAGGGCGGACAAGTTCTAGTTGATACACCTCTGCCCACCCCAAAAGCACTCAACTGTTGAGACTTTAAGCTAAAGGGCAGGGCATGGCGGCCGCCCTGTCATTCCACTCTCAGAACGCTATCAAAGAATAATCTCACGTTGTGCTTCAACTGTATTATTCATACGTAGACCAGGGATCATTCTAGAGGGTGATGTGGGCGCCCTAGGGACCCTGACTTTCTCCCTAAAAAAAATAAATATATTTTTTGGTTTTTACGATTTTCAAACAAAATGTTGTCTAGTAAGATACACTGGCCCATTATAAAGCACTCCTTCTATTCAAATGTTGTATTTAATGGTTGTACTGTGCATTTTAACCCTATTTTGCAGAAGTATATTAACTCTTTCAGAGCCGAATAAATTCAGAGCATGTGCAAACAACATAGATCCAGATCAGCCGCGTTACGCCGCGTCTGATCAGGATCTATGTTGTTTGCTATTTGGACAGGTGCTTCAGCTCCACTGTCTGAAGAGCAATCAGCATATAGTCTGATCAGACGGCATGTTCTGTTCTGTCCGATCGGGTTCTCTACTTTTTTACAAAGTCGCTTTTATGCGACATTGGCGGTGAAAGAGTTAAAGAACACCATTTAAGAAAGTGATCACGCGCTTTCTCACTTCTCCCAAAAATTCTGACCAAGAATGAACCCTGCGTAGACATTTAAATTTTCATTTTCCTACATGTTAATTCCTACAACTACTATGATTGTATTTATTACAGCGCCATCTTCAGTTACAAGGACAATTTGTTAGATTTTTGGAAATTAAGCGATGTGTTTTACAACTCCAATCATTATAATATTAACACAGACTTTTAGACAAGAAATGTTTGTAAAACATATATTTGCCCCCAAGGAGGTCACCATAAGCTTGCCCGTTGACCCATTTGACACGAAAACCAACAGGAGTCATCTATTGGACAAACCATCCTCTCTACAAAGTTGGATTGGTCATCATCAACATCCCTACAAAGTCTACTGGCAAAATCAACCCCAAACAAATGTTTTCAGGAACCTAGACTCAACCGCTCTCGAGTTAATGGATGGCTACGCTCTTACTGTAATAGAGGTCACTGCGACATCCGACTTCAAACCTACTCCATTGGTCATCATCAACATCCCTACAAAGTTTACTGGCAAAATCAACATCAAACAAATTATTTCAAGAACCTAGACTCAACCGCTCTCGAGTTAATGGATGGCTACTCTTCTTACTGTTAAACAGTCGCAGTGACATTGACCTTTAACCCACTTACTCAATATGGTTCTAATGGCACAAAGTTTGATGAATTATGGACGAAGTGTAATTATTGAATGCACATAACTACATGCATTAATTAATATCGAGCTTACTAATTGTAGAAGCTCTTACCTCGAACCCAAACACCAGCTGTACCGATGCTCCTTTCGTCAGGGTACTGTGGTAAGCAAAGTTGACAAAGTAGGCATCAATGGACGAGAGTACGGACAACAAACCTGTAAATAAAACAGCACCCGTCAGTCAGTCAGATACAACTAGTAAAATTTACGGTATTTCTATGTACTACATGTACTAAAAACAGAATCTCAATTTCAATATAGACATTTTTGTGCATCGTCCATACTCACCTATAAGATGCTCTCGCCTATAAGACGACCCCCCATACGTTGGTCCTGAAATCTGTGGGGTTTGACATGTGCTCGCATATAGGACGGGTTGATAAAATAGACACCAGACAAGTATAAATTGCATGTTTGGCCAGTGCAAGTTGAAGAAAGTATAAATTGCATGTTTGGCCAGTGCAAGTTGAAGAAAGTATAAATTGCATGTTTGGCCAGTGCAAGTTGAAGAAAGTATAAATTGCATGTTTGGCCAGTGCAAGTTGAAGAAAGTATAAATTGCATGTTTGGCCAGTGCAAGTTGAAGAAAGTATAAATTGCATGTTTGGCCAGTGCAAGTTGAAGAAAGTATAAATTGCATGCTTGGCCAGTGCAAGTTGAAGAAAGTATAAATTGCATGTTTGGCCAGTGCAAGTTGAAGAAAGTATAAATTGCATGTTTGGCCAGTGCAAGTTGAAGAAAGTATAAATTGCATGTTTGGCCAGTGCAAGTTGAAGAAAGTATAAATTGCATGTTTGGCCAGTGCAAGTTGAAGAAAGTATAAATTGCATGTTTGGCCAGTGCAAGTTGAAGAAAGTATAAATTGCATGTTTGGCCAGTGCAAGTTGAAGAAATGTTCAGTGTTGGGGTGCTTTCTTTTCTAAAACATAATTATGGATACCATTTAACACATTAAAAAAATATTAATTTAGCCCTCGCTTATAAGACGGGAAGCCACAACAGGGCCATAATGTAGTGGTAAAAGACTCGTCTAATAGGAGAGTATGGACGGTATGTGTCAATTGTTACATTCAATTTTGCAGAAATGAATTAAGACGTGACAACATGTATTTAATAAATGCCATTTACTTTAGCGTAGATTCTAAAACAATTTAAAACGTTGGTGAAATATTACACGTAGACTGAAACACCACACATCCATATATCGACTGGCACGCGAGTCGTAGGCTGAAACACCACACATCCATATACCGACAGCACGTGAGTCGTAGGCTGAACCACCACACATCCATATACCGACTGGCACGTGAGTCGTAGGCTGAAACACCACACATCCATATACCGACTGGCACGTGAGTCGTAGGCTGAAACACCACACATCCATATACCGACTGGCACGTGAGTCGTAGGCTGAACCACCACACATCCATATACCGACTGGCACGTGAGTCGTAGGCTGAAACACCACACATCCATATACCGACTGGCACGTGAGTCGTAGGCTGAAACACCACACATCCATATACCGACTGGCACGTGAGTCGTAGGCTGAACCACCACACATCCATATACCGACTGGCACGTGAGTCGTAGGCTGAAACACCACACATCCATATACCGACTGGCACGTGAGTCGTAGGCTGAAACACCACACATCCATATACCAACTGGCACGTGAGTCGTAGGCTGAAACACCACATGTCCGAGGATCGAACCCGGGTTTGCATTGGTGGGAAGCGAGCGCGCTAACCACTACGCTAATCGAACAGCCTAGTGCTACTTACCGAGTATCCTAACATGGAACAGGAACGAGATTATAGGACTTCTCTCCATCTGTAATGTAAACATGTGCTTATTTATTATAGTGTTTATTTAACCTTATTGAGTTCTGGACTAGTCATTTTTCACTTATCCTTGTAAGCCGGGAGCAAGACTGATACGCAATCAGTAACCATTATATAACTAATTGGCGGCCATATCAGAATGAACCCATGACAAGGTTCGAACCTTTGACGTCGCGTCCCATAGGCATTAAGGACTGGACTATGGGATATGAAATTCGAAGAAAAAATATTTTAGGGAGAAGTGGAGGGTCCCTAGGGTGACTATTACACCCTCTAGAATGAGCCCTGACCTCTTTTCTGACCCACCCTATCTTTTTTCCACTCTAGGAAAACTGATTACAAGTGGAATACACATTTAAAAAGAATCCTACCCTTCTCATTAGGGAGAGCTGGTCTATTGTGAATTTTTTACATTACCTGGAAATTATTCATCGTAAATTAATTCCATATTCCATATATATAAATAATGTATAATATAATAATTAAATGTATAATATAATAATTAAATGTATAATATAATAATTGAAATGGTATATGTATCTGTTTACTTGATGATTTTTGAAAAATGAGATCAAATCGGAAGAGAATTTTTTTTTTAATGGGATGAGAATTTTTATGTAAATTTTGATGAAAAAGTGTATTGCTTGATGAAGTCGGTTTTAAGAAAACATACAACAGTAACTGTAGGTGTACTTACAAAATCAACCCTGTCCTCGGCCAGCCAGTGGAAACATTTCAGGAACAACAACAACGTGAAGGATGCCACAAATTTTGGACTAAAGTCGTCTCGAAATACAGTGAATGCCAGGCATGTCTCGGTAACGGCATACCATGATCTCTCGATCAAATGCTACAAAATAGGATTGATGTGCTGTGTACAAATATTATATACCAGCATGTACCTGTAAACTGAATCCAAACTGTGTATTGTATTATAAACAATATGAGAAAATGTCCGATTAGCCCAGTGGTTAGCGTGCGCTTCTCACCAATGCAACCCGGGTTCGATCCTCGGACCGGGATGTATGTGAGATGGTACGGTGGTCGCCAGATCGGACAGGTGGGTTTTCTCCGGGTACTCCAGTTTCTTCCCACACGAATGACCACATATACGCTTTCATCTGTGCCAACGAAAGTGATTAATATAAGTTGTTAAAACTTGCTTCGCAATCGTTGTAAAATAAATAAAGTTTAAATAAAAAAAATAATAAAGAAAATGCCCATCAATACTGTAGACTAATAATGTAACTATATAACTATTTCCCCAATCCCAAACTATTTTGTTACAACTATTCCTGTGCTATGTCTTGTGGAATAAAATATTGTTTAAGCTACTAAGCTAAAATACAAGAGTGGACGATTGAAATAATCCATTCTCTCACAAGGACCATTGAAATGATCCAGTCTCTCACAAGGACCATTGAAATGATCCAGTCTCTCACAAGGACCATTGAAATGATCCAGTCTCTCACAAGAACCATTGAAATGATCCAGTCTCTCACAAGGACCATTGAAATGATCCAGTCTCTCACAAGGACCATTGAAATGATCCAGTCTCTCACAAGGACCATTGAAATGATCCAGTCTCTCACAAGGACCATTGAAATGATCCAGTCTCTCACAAAATAATCTATTCATTGTCCCAATGCTACATACCATTACAAAGTTTCATCAAACTTGACGTAACGGTTTCTGGGAAGATGTGAAACAATAATTGATGAACAGACACAGGATATATGTACCAATAACTCAGGTAAGCTAATTAAAGACAACGTCGAGCTGCTATGGTGTTACTGAGATATCCATGTATCTATATACATTATGCCAATAAACATAATATGACCAATTATATTTACATCGCAATTGCAATCCTTCGATGAACATACATGTCTTAGCACCACCACTCACAAAATACAACACAACAACTGTTGCCGGGGCTAGGTACAACATTTATTGCGAGGATGGGACCAATACAGCATTTACATACATGTACATCTTATAATTCTGTTTCACACATAATGTGACATATGTACGCTAAATGACCATTACATATCCATCATGAAAACAGCAAAGCCGCACACGAAAAACCCATTAGGAAACGTGTACCCGTAGCAATGCTTTAAACTCTTTCTCTGGATATAAGATGACGGGATATTTTCATCTTATGGTACCCTGCATGTCCCTACTTACTCCAAAACATAAAATGTATATAATACATACATTGTGGATATTCATCTATGATCTGACATATCAAGAACTGGTATCGAAAATGTTTATGTCATATACCGGTAAGCAAATTATTATCCGGAATTTCAGTATAAAAATGTGAATTTGAATATTAAATATCGAATAGCCCTCGCGTTATCCTAGCGTAGAAGTGATTACCACACAAAATCACCCTATAAATACCTGTATGAACATATTTCTGCACGAAATACTCGACTAATCCGCCGTGTATTTTGTGTTCACAGGCCGTGTTAAGACATTCGTTCTCAGATATACGTTGTAACGCAGAGAACTTACAAGTATATGCCCTGTTTGTATCTACATGTATTTTCGCATGAATTTCTTCATTAATGATATGCTGCTGACATTTATACTTGAAGCTACAGGCATGCACTTTCTCAGTATTGGGCAGTGTTCCTTTGATATTAAAGGTGTGTGTTACAGTATACGGTGTTCCAAGGAAGATCTACTTACAAAGTCTGACACATAGTCACAATTATGCCCTAAATAAATTTTAAATGCAAAAAGCGATATTTGTATCTGTGTGTCATTGAAAATAATAATAATCAATAATGTAAATATAAGTAATGAATCGCGGGTTAATTATTTCCATCATGGTATGAACTACAGTGAGTGTGCTTAATGTTTGTGGAGGCCGAAGAAGCTTGGATAATATTTACATTTATTCACGTTAGACAATGGACAAGTTTTGCTGTTAGGAAATGTACACATTTTGCTGTTAGAAAATGGACAAGTTTTGCTGTTAGAAAATGGACAAGTTTTGCTGTTAGGAAATGTACAAGTTTTGCTGTTAGAAAATGGACAAGTTTTGCTATGGGTGTATCGGACAGTCACAGATTGACACTGCCTAAACTATATCCACTAACATTTAGGTGGAGAAAATGAATAGGTATTTTAAAAAATCTAACCTCCATCTCTGCAGCTCTCAGTTGACCAAAGAAAATCTTTCTGAACAGCTTTCCCATTAGTATAACAACCACAAACGCTTGTAAGTACAGAACCTGAAAGTAGAACAATTACGACATGGTCACTAACGGATACAAGAAAAATAGCAATTATAGAATTATCATTCGAACTTGAAATCTGATAAAATTGTACAAACCTTGAGGCATACATGTATTATCAGGTCTAGGAGAGATGCACTTGTATGTAAATACAAATACCTATGGATAAAATACTAGTATAGCAGGGATCATTCTAGAGGGCGATGTGGGCGAAATAGTCGCCCTAGGGACCCTGACTTCGCCCTCTGGGAGCCCCACTTCTCCATAAAAAATAATTTAAAAATAAAATTTAAATATATTTTTTTACAATTTTCACACAAAATTGTGTCTAGTAAGATACACTGGCCCATTATCAAGCAATCCTCAACACAATTTTAGGACACGATCGTGTGCTTTCTCACTTCTCCCAAAAAATAAAAATGTTCACCTACATTGTATATTTGGGATGTTTTGGAGAAGTGAGAAAGCGTGTGATCGCTTCATTAAATGGTGTTCTTTAATATACTTCTGCAAAATAGGGTTAAAATGCACAGTACAACCATTAAATACAACATTTGAATAGAAGGAGTGCTTTATAATGGGCCAGTGTATCTTACTAGACAAACTTTTGTTTGAAAATCGTAAAAACCAAAAATAATTTACTATTTTTTTTTTAGGGAGAAGTGGGGCGAAGTCAGGGTCCCTAGGCAACTATTTCGCCCACATTGCCCTCTAGAATGATCCCTGAATTATATATTGCCCTACAATATCAACATGAAGGAAGTGCTATAGGCAAGCTATTACAACAGGGCTCAAGCTAGACCCAACACACATTTTTGGGAGAAGTGAGAAAGCGCGTGATTGCGTCATCTAATGGTATTATTTAACCCTTTCAACCCCACAGGCCTCTAAATAGGCCTATGAAAAGTGTAGATCCAGATGAGCCGGCTCGTGACGAGCCGTCTCATCAGGATCTGCACTTTTTTGCCAGTAATAATTATTACTATTTTTAGATAAAATTACCCATTTTGATAAATGAACTGGTCCAAAGGTAATTTTCTTATTAATTTATTGGTCTGAAAATATCACGGACCAATCCATGTCAGTTACTTGGTGTTGAATGCACCAGTCCACGTTACTTGAAAGGGTTAATAAATGTCCACATAATAGGGTTAAAATATGACCATTAAATACAATATTTGAATAGAAGAAGCGTTTACAAAAGCCAGTGTATCTTACTGGGCAATATTTTTTCTGAAAATTGTAAAAAAGAATTTTTTTTAGGGAGAAGTGTCCCAAATGAATAAAAACACTTATTGGTCTTAATCAGAAATGGTATAGAAAGTATTTTTCGGGTGTGTGTGTGTTTTACATTTATTTATCGTCGCTACCGGTTACCCATTTGAGCGACGCCTCCTGAAGAGATTAGTCATTTTAGATTTTTGGAGGATAGTGCAATGATACAGACAGAGACCCATTCCGGAGTCTCCTCTGGGTCTTTTACGTGCACAGTGTAAAGCACCGACACGAGACCTCGGTTTAACGTCCCATCTGAAAGACTGTTAATTTTATTAGGGTCAGACGGGGGATCGAACCTGCGATCCCTGGATTACCAGTCCAGCGTGTTACCACTGGACTACAGATCCGTCTGTATTTTTCGGGTTAGAAGGCCCCGAGATTATAAAACTTTACTCCAAGCTACTGATTGGTTCAGTTAAGTGTAAATATCAAAATCAACAAATCAAATTACTTGAGTTTGAGATCTGAGAAAAGTTTTATAACCTCCGACAGTTCAACATAGGTGTAGATTTTTTTATTTGGATAGCTACTTGAATTGCTCATACATCGTATCAGTTTCGGTGGAAATATTCTCCCAATGATATGTTTGTTTATATTTGTCTGCTGGACCAGTCACGTGACAGTTGCATTAGCTACCGTACACGCAACGGAATGCTATTGAACTATGCTTCGGCTCTGTCAGCGAAATTAGCATAGAACTATATAAATATGGATGTAAATGACAAATATGCAGAGCAGAGGAATATGCCGAGCAGAGGAATATGATGAGCATAGGTTTCACCACTCTTAGTTTAAACTTTATTTATTAAAGTATACATTTTACAAATACGTATATATGATATACACAAATTACATAATGTAAGTATTGGATTGGAAAACAAGTTTTAACAACTTATATTAATTCCTTTCCAGAGTGGAGTTTTTAGTTATATCGTGTATTACGGTAGCGATCAGTACGACGAGCGAGTTGTTGTCGGATTAAGACAGCGACTTACGAGTTGTGAGATGCATTGACGAGTTATTAAATATACTAAGATATAGATACATACTATGAATTGGTTGATAGTTATATATTGGTTTCAAAATACAGAGTGTTGGAGTTACTCTATGATTTATTCGTTGCCTGAATGTAGTTTAACAATTATTCAATAGATAAGAAACGGGGTCACACTCTTCAATGGGGGCGAGGGGTAACGACACTGGGAACACACAACCGCAAACTTAAGTGTTGAATCATTTTGTGGCTTCGATGTAACTCTGGACGTGCAGAAAGATTATATTGTTCTGCTCGAATGGTAGGTGTTCGTCTCCAAATAAGAGGTTATTCACAGTTAGGGCACATGGAAGATTGACAAGGAAGTGTTGACGAAAAGGGATATAGTGATGACACTGGAGGAGATAGTGATTGGTAGATTCGATTGCTCCACACTCGCAAACTGGTGATTTGACTATGTTCTTCCTATGGAGGTCGTGATTTAAGGAGCTGCATCCAAGGCGTGTATGTAGTATTTGGTTTCTTCTATTGCCGATGTTGTACAGCGGTGATGGTGCTGTTGTGTTCTTGTTCAGATTGGCCTTGAAGGATCAATAGTGTTAGAGTTGCGGATGTCAGTTGGCAGTGTGGTCCAATCTTTTATCGTTAATGGTAGAAATGATGAGCTGTATGTTTGTGTTCTCCACCACTCTTGACTAGCCATCATCGACAGCTTGAGCAAGCCAACCAAAACACATTGCTTAGTAGCCTACTGGTTAACCGCTTATGTGTGGCGTCTGTGGTCCAGCGATGGATTTGGAATCGAACAGTCCCGGGTTTGATACTGGGTCAGGCCACGTATGTAGCATCATTGAGCAAGGCACCTCACACACATTGCTTAGTACTGGTTAATCGCTTAGGTCGGCTAAACCTGCCCTGGAAAACATGTCTGCTAAGCCTGCCCTGGAATACATGTCTAAGTCCCCACGAGGGGTTTGACATTAAAGGAACATACATAGACCTGCAGAGGCAATCATTACCTGCTTGACAGTTGGAAAATAAACAAATATAATGCTAACAATTTGACAACCGGAAGTGGTTGTCAGCTGAAGATCATGAAACTTGGTGTTTTTCTGTACAACTTACTGCCATACTGGGGTTTGATTTGGTTATGTACACAACCGACGGGTAGAACTGTGTCTTCTGATAAAATGCATTTCCAACGACAGTTGCAGTTAACGCAAAGGTGCCGCATGTTAACAATAATGACTTCATTTCATGCATTTTTCGTCATAAAGTTTCCAAAACAACAATGGCTGAAGTTCCGGTGGAATTAATCTTTCTATTTTTAGAAACAAGTCAACCTGGTTTTGTGTGGCGAAATTTGATTGGTTAACAAATGGGAAATCCTCGTACTGCACGGTATGGCATAAACTGTCACTAATACATCCACTCTTATGGGGCAGGGGATACTTATTTACGAATGTCAAATTCGGATAATGGTCAGTCGCAAAATCAATAATCACAAACACATTGAAATCAGGCATTGCATTCTATGTTTTATCAAATTTTATAGATAGACAACAATTCGTTAAAAAGTGAAAATTCGACAGACAGGGACCCAAGCTACAGCTATATAAGTTATGGTTTATTTTGTATGAACAATACTAGAAGGGTGTCGAGTGATGCTACAATTCAATTTAAAAGAAGAATGAAATTTAAATGAACGAATTATATCTGTTAAAGATCCCGATTCTATGAATGTTGTAACTAAAATTGAAAACCAAGTTATCAGATCATGTTATACCCTTTGACCTGCTGCAACATCTCCAGTGGTGACGTACGAAGGTGGCAGTGATGTATAGACTCATGTGCAGGCTAGTTGATGTACCCATCACACATCTCATTTCGATCAAATGTGCGTAAAGGCCATTAACTGACCGTCCTGGTGACATTTGCTAGAACTCTATGTTACAATAGAACTCCTTCACAGAGGCAATCCGACATCCTTCTGCGGTCAATGGTAAGCTGCACTACCACCCATTGAAAGCTTCAAGAAGAAAGAAGGGAGAAGTGGCCATAAGATAGACCAGTACTGGTTCTACTGGACGTTTTTGAACAGCAGTGTGCATACAATCCTTTAGACAACACAGTATATATATTTATCTTGTACCACACTGTGTCAGTACGACGATACACCATGTAGAATGTGATATGTACTTTAATTGAAGAAGAAGGCATTTCAGCTTTAATATTTGGCCGAAAACTTGCATTTTGTCCAGGACCCAATGTCTATGCTGAATACGCTGCAACATGTGATCAACGTGTCTGTCCCTACAGCAAGTATTGTAACCATGACACATATGTAGATGCACCGGGAAGTGTATGTATCCCAGCTCGGCTTTTCGACAAATTATGTTAGAGAAGCTGAACCATACTGCGCTCGGTTACAGTGTATTTGTCAATGTGACCATCCGTGATTTTGACTATTTCTTTTCCATTCATCTACATAATACGTCCCAACAATCAATGCTTTAATCAATGTATTAATGGGAGTAGGCCCTAATATATTTTGTTTTCAAATGTGGGGTTGGATTGTACATAGTAGGGGAGGCAATTCCAGAGACGTATTGTATGGGGTGTGAGCTTATATGGTGTATGTAATGGATTCGGGACTGTGGTAAGTAGTTCGGATTCCATGTAGGTATTGGATGGTTGTGGCCGATGCATGCCATTTTATTAATATTTTCTAATTTTGTATAGGTACATGATTGAAAATTGTATGCGTTTGGCTGCTCCATCTTCTCTAACTGCTAACTTTCTATGGCTGATATGTAACTATATATATATATATGTATACAGATACTATGGAGAAAATGTGAAAGGTGATTTAATACATGTCATTTACAAATATCACTTTGAACAATTAAAGAACCATTCATGGCTTGTCTTCCTACATATGCCTGTCTTAATTCACCTTAATCAAATTACCTTTAATGATCATACCAGGACAAAAATATGATGCTATAGTGCCCATTCCGCATTAGAGAACAGACATACAGTATAATAACTCATTCCCCCATGAAATACGCTATGAAACAAAATAGGATCAATTGTAACTTATTTAACTCTTTCAGCGCCGAATAAATTCAGAACATGTGCAAACAACATAGATCCAGATCAGCCGCGGCGTAACGCCGCATCTGATCAGGATCTATGTTGTTTGCTATTCGGACAGGTGCTTCAGCTCCACTGTCTGAAGAGCAATCAGCATATAGCCTGATCAGACGACATGTTCTGTTCTGTCCGATCGGGTTCTCTACTTTTTTACAAAGTCGCTTTTATGCGACATTGGCGGTGAAAGAGTTAATATGGTTTCATTAACCAATAGTGCAACTCCCCTATAATAAGACCACATACGGGTCTTCAAAAATGTGGTCTTATTGGCAGCGGGGTTGTTTCATTATTGAGTTCCTAGCCATATTACCATAACGGAAAGAGTTATACAACAGTATATATTTACTAAGACTCACATTGTTTAAAGCTGCAGAGAAAACGATAGGTAGATCAATACAATTCCAGATTATGAGATCAATGCACAGAAAAGAAATATATGGTAATGCGTTTTAATTACTAAATTCTGTTATCTTGGATGCATCAGCATGTTTGTGCATTGATTCATTGAGTACTACAACTGTTCTTGCAATGTTTCTAATGTACGTATAATTCAGCTGCGAGTATTCAACTGACAATTAACAGGGTTATTTGTGCATTTATATTATACTGTGTGTACATACATATTAATAATGATTTGTAAATATGTTATGCTCTTCAGAAATGGAGGAAATAAAAGTATCTATCTATCATCTACCTTCATAAATTCATTATTATAAAAGTATGACAATTATTATAAATTTATTATAAATTTCAGTGAAATAAATGATCAATATTGAATCAGAAATGTGGCAGGATTTAATAGGATTGTGATCTGTCAATGTTTCCTTATTTTAATCTCAATTAAATAGGTTGACACTATGTTGCAATATTGTTTTACATAGAGCAATCATTATTTTATTGCAAATCAATAGTAAATATATAGGGAGAAGAACTATATAAGGTTTCTTTCGTTCCAATCCATTTCAGTCTATTGCTGTTAAATTATATGTAAAATGTTCATTTCTTGATTACATGTACATATACAGAAATAAATACTGTTTAAGCTAAATATGGCATACACAAAAAGATACAACACATAGCATGGAAATGGTTTGGTGAGTATTGCTTCCTTAGTTTCACATTTCTACTTCACTGAAGCCAAACGAAAATATACATCTTTCTTCAGTCTTTTTGGTCACACAGTTGAACACAGGATACCATCATTCGATGGTTTATTATATGTATGAAACACAGCTGCACACAGGAGACCATCATTCGGTGGTTTATTATATGTATGAAACACAGCTGCACACAGGAGACCATCATTCGGTGGTTTATTATATGTATGAAACACAGCTGCACACAGGAGACCATCATTCGGTGGTTTATTATATGTATGAAACACAGCTGCACACAGGAGACCATCATTCGGTGGTTTATTATATGTATGAAACACAGCTGCACACAGGAGACCATCATTCGGTGGTTTATTATATGTATGAAACACAGCTGCACACAGGAGACCATCATTCGGTGGTTTATTATATGTATGAAACACAGCTGCACACAGGAGACCATCATTCGGTGGTTTATTATATGTATGAAACACAGCTGCACACAGGAGACCATTATTCGGTGGTTTATTATATGTATGAAACACAGCTGCACACAGGAGACCATCATTCGGTGGTTTATTATATGTATGAAACACAGCTGCACACAGGAAAACATCACTCGATGGTTTATTATACTCAGCACAAACACAACAACATAACAGGAATGGTCAATGGAATTCAGCCATGATATTATAACCCTGTCATTTACTATTATATGTTACATAGCGTCCAACTGAGGTCAATAGAACATTCCAAATATCTAGGAATCACCATTAGTAAGAACATTAACTGGGTCCAAGAAATAAATAATATTCCTTTATAAACTTATAATACACCCGCTTCACCTAACGGAATGTCACAACCAAAACAATGTAAACATGTCAAAGAAACTGCTTACACCACTGTCTGTCCACTGGTTGAATACTGCTCCACAGTAAGGAATCCAGCATAAACATCATACCTACAAACTAGTAATGGTCCAAAGATCTGCAACCTGTTACATATTTAACGATCAGTAACGAATCCGCTTTCCACTGGAAAACAGCCTAATTGGTCATGTTTTACAAATTAAAAAATGAACCCGTGGATCACCATCATATAACGCCCACAACACACTTTAGCTATCCAATTCCTCAGTCCAAGCCCCAATACCATCCCAGCTACTTTTCCGCTAAGTAATGTACACTACTGTACACACATGATAATTACAAGTATGTAATTATAAATAATGTTTACATGAATAAATAAATATCGAAGAGCAAATTTATGGGTTGACCCACAAGTTTTGAAAACATGAGATACGCCGTCCTTCTCAACCCTTGGATAAGCCAACATGACTGAATATATAAAATGATCGTCGGCTTTGATGCCGAATATCAAACTTGTCTTGTGTTCCAGGCTATTCTATTTACCAAGGAACATAGTTCAGTAACAGTTGGTGGTGTGAAACCTAAAATTAAGCGAGCGTCTCGTGACAAAGATTTTCGTGCACATCGCAGACGACAGGAAGTTGGACTCAGCTGATAGAAAACCCAAATTTCAACGCAAATCAAAAGATTAGCATTTCAGGAGCGTTTTGCAAGAACATTTCTCCGATGTCATATGCAGTTGGTTCCGTTGTATCACCGTCAAGTCAGAAAGGAAGAGATATCCATGTGTCTAAATTGCATAAGTTGATCCATCCAAAGAAATCTACTTTGAAGAGACATCTTCATGATCTTGAAGTTGAACAAACTGATCATGGAAAAGTGTGTGTTCAGTCTGTACAGTCTGGTTCTCATTTGACAAAGAAACTGAAAAGTGACTGGGATTTATTGTTTTACAATGGCAGTCATGATGGTGAAGCTTTTGACTTCGGAGATAGATCCATCAGCTATAAACATTTCATTGATGAAACATGTGCTAAATCTCCCACTACCAGTGCTATTGAACAATATTCTCCACCAAAAGTGAAGAAACGACAGAGTTTTCTTGTTCGAGGAAAGGAGATGAAAAGTTTTTTTCGCTTGTTGGGTAAATTTGCATTAGTCGTATATTATAATGTGGCGTCCGTGGTCCAGGGCAGTGGTAGAGCGTCAGATTTGGTATCAAAGAGTCCCTTGTTTGCTACTCGGTCAGGCCACGCATTGCTTGGTATTGGTTAACCGCTTAGATCCACTAAGCCTGCCCAGAAATCGTGTCTATGTCCCCACAAGGGTTTGACATTAATGGAACATAGAGTTGTGGAACATATGCTGGGCGTAAATCCCACATATAATGACCAGTATAAAATGTTAATTGCACTTGCTGTACATATATTATTATTTTCTTAAAGCAGCATTACATCGTAATAAAGGATGTTTTGGGTAAAATATAAATACTAATATGTGTGTGTTTACAAAAATCGAAATAGTCGCCCAGAAACGATAAAATTCCAATAAATTTAAACCGTCGTATACGCGAATTTTGTTTATCAACATACGAAATGTAAACACGCGTGCGTGAAACAACAGAGGATGTAGAAAACAATGTATATATTTTGAACATGAAAGACTATATCTATCTTCCTCTAATGTCGCACCCCTCGCGGGGATGTAGAAATGTCCCTGAAAGACTTAGCTAACAGAGGTATGAATCAACATATCAAGTATTTTAATTTTTAAAAAAACGTGGGACAAATGGGGACGATGCATTCCGAATGTAAACAAGTGCGGACAATGCGTTCCTGTTGTAAACAAGTGCGTCACCGATCGACTCGGAAAGTCCTACTTTCGGTTTCGAGTTTGTTTTATCGCAAAAAAACACTGTTTACCAAATGAACATAAGCATACAAAGTATAATGTTAGAATGTGTAGCAGCATTGCTACCCATACATAAAAATTGAATTTTTCAAATATCTTTTATTTCATACGATGTAATGCTGCTGTAAGTCGTGAAAACAACTTAAAAAAACTCTTGTTTTAGCTTCATCAAATGACCTTGCTGCTCAATACAGCTATAAAAAAAATTCGGATAGCTACCTGAATTGCTCATACATCATATCAGTTTCGGTGGGAATATTCTCCCAATGATTTGTTTGCTTATATTCGTCTTCTGGACCAGTCACATGACAGTTGCTGGACCAGTCACATGACAGTTGCATCAGGCTACCGATACACGTAACGGAATTTTATTGAACCATTTTTCAGCTCTGTCAGCAAAATTAGCCTAGAACTATACATAAATATTTTAAATACTGATGTAAATGGACAAATACGCCAAGCATAGGAATACGCCGAGCATAGGTTCCACCACTCTACATATAATGCTCCATTCATTTGTCACAGCTTTATACAAATTATTATCAAAGCGTTTTCGCCCAACTGAGGCTGTTACGATTGCACTCTCAATTCCATATTTCTATGTGGAACATTGGGATTGAGTGCATCTGAAAATAGAAAGAGACCTGCCACTCATTATCTAAAATTGAATGTTCGGCAGTATGACAAAGAAAATAGAAAAAGTAACAAATAATTGATGAATAAATGTTGACACTTAACCTGCCAAATAAATCGGATTGAATGTGCAAACAACATAGATCCATCAGCTGCGGCGTAGTGCCACATCTGATCAGGATCTATATTGTTTGTTATTCAGACAAGTGTTTTAGCTCCACTATCCGAATAGCAAACAGCATAGAGCCTGATCAGACGGTACAGAATCGGCACATTCTATGCCGTCTGATCTGGCTCTATGCTGTTTACAAAGCGACTTCAGCCGTGATGCAGGTTAAGGGTTAATAATAAGTTGGGAATGTACATGTACTAGATATATATTTAGGATCTTACACTCGTGATGGTTTCATATCATATTTTTTGAAACAAGTTGGAATTTTGCTATTAATTTTAGGCTCACAAAATTCCATTAAAGTTTCATAAAATTTGGTATGAAATCATCACGAGTGTAAGAGCATTTTTACCACATTACCATTTTGCACTTGTAAAATAATGTAAAATAACGTTGCTACTTTCATTTTGGCGTCAAGCGTCAGTGCAAATTGTCATGATGTCACTAAATTGTCATGACGTCACTACGCAAAGCAGCGTTATATTTACGTTTTAAACAGCATTATAATTACATCAAGACTTCAATCGTACAGTGAAAACCCTCATAAGGACAATCCCTATAATAAGACCACCTCACTATTAAGACCAGTTTACGTCAGAACAGAATTATTTCTGCTATATTTCAATGGTCACAAAAGGTATACATATTTTGAGATCCATATGAAAATGAGGACTACCTAGATTTAGCATGGACCACATTATTTTCAAAGATGGTATTCCTGCTGCCTACCTCTTAAAAAAGTTAGTGTCGAACCCTGTTGTAGGAATTATTCAGCTGCCGAGAGAATATTTTTGCAGCATTTCACACCAAACAGATAAAATGAATTTATATAGAAAAATCCATACTTGTAGTTTAGTTTAATCATATTTTATTGCAAATCATTATTATATATGTCATGCATAAACAGATATAATACATAATATGAACATGCAAATGGTTTGGGCCACAAGTTTTAACAACATTAGACAACGGCCCGCACCAGTACATACTTGTAAAGTCATGCACACAAACAAAATGATATAACAAGTCAATTTCTGGGTTTTTATTTCAGAGGATGACGTAATAGACGACTTTCTACACAGAGATAAATGCACGAAAATAACAGATAAGGTAAATTTAAATATAATTAAAATTAATGTAGAGGTACTGATATTTAGTGTTGATATTCGGATCTACATGTAGCCTGGGTCCCAGTCTCGATTTTTCACCTTTTTACTTCTGACATAACGACATTATCAGAAATGCAATACGGCTCATTAATGGTTTTGGTGCTAAAAATATATTCATATAACGGAAGAGTCAAAATATATCAACGCCTGTTCCCAGGGACCAAAGTTCAGCCCAATTCCTATTACAATGTATGCCTCTTTCCCAATTACATTGTAAAATTTCCCAATTTGGAATAGTGTTGAATTATTCTTTAGTTTCTACAAATTTATTTTAGCTTGATTGCGAAACAAGTTCTTACAACTTATATTAATCACTCTCGAGACCACATCCCTCATGGAATCCATCACCACGAGGGAGAGAGAAGAGGCAATGTGGAATTTAAATGCCTTGCCAGCTGTTATTGGTTCCCCTCCTGAGCAGTATTGTGGGCATCAGAGTATATCCTGAAATAATTTGACACCCCCAGTGGGATTCGAAGGGGGGGGGGGGACAAACCTACAGCATTGAGGGACAAGTGATTTGAAGTCAATGAACTTAACTATTCGCCCACGGAGGCCCCTTGTAAAATTAATCTTTCTGTCTCGAAGTCAATATGACCACACATGTATGTAATAAGAACTACTACTGAAAATATATACATGTAGACAATTACAATCTTTTCTTTTGTAGAAGTCGTACAGATGGATATGTAGTCCAGTGGTAACATGCTGGACTGGTAATCCAGGGATCGCAGGTCTCTGTCTTTATCATTGCAATATCCTCCAAATATCGAAAATGACTAATCTCTTCAGGAGGCATCGCTCACATGGGCAACCGGTAGCGACAATAAATAAACGTAAAACACACACAGTAGAAGTCGTGATAAAATGAGAGTTTGTATTTTGATTGGTTCTATTTGTTTTCCACAGTACCTTCTTGCCATGGTGTTTGCCTACTTCAAGAGAGCTGCTTATAGAATCCGAGAGTACACAAGAACAAACTTCTTTATTGCTCTGTAAGCATAAACATGTAGATTTTAAACAGTTCCGTTGAGTACAGTTAACTATGTATCATCTTGTATATATGTTTTAAAAATTACAATGTATAATCAAATTTAATATAACTTTTATTCTAATAATTCTATATACATGTATATTATATGAGTTGTTCATGATCAAATACACTGTATGTTTATTCTTTCCCACGCAAATAAAAATTTATCAACAACATTAAATTTGTAATTCCAATGGTTGTAAGTAAAGGAATAACTCAGTTTAATCTTACTGCTTACTGTCATACCCAGCCACAGCAGTTTGAAATATCATCTCTAGTTAGTGGAAGTCTTGATAGCGTAGTGGTAGTGTGTTCGCTTCAGGTGTGATAGGTCTGGAGTTAACTGGCTGCAACCGTTACGATTGTGCCCTTTGGCAAGGCATTTAAAACCACATTGTCTTCTCTCTCCCTCGTGGCAATGGATACCATCAGGAATGAGGTCTCGAGACTGATTAATATAAGTTGTAGGAGCTTGTTTCGCAATCAAGCTAAAATAAATTTGTATAAACTAATATTGTCAATGCTCTCAGACTCAATCCATCAATATGTATGATGTCGTTTAAAGGCATTCTTCTAGCATCATTTTCATACTAGCTATAGCCACAGGGATTCGGCACGTTTGGGGATACTAGTATATACTTAAATATATATACTAGTACCCCCAAACGTGCCGAATCCCTGTGGCTATAGCAACATCTTTTTGTTTGTTTAAATGTTTGTGGGAATTCACACATAAAACTATTTATGTTCCAATTTTAGTTACCTTGCCAATGACATGGAAGAGGACGAGGAGGAAATGAAATATGAGATATTTCCATGGGCCCTTGGTGACAAATGGCGCGATAGATTCGCCAGATTCCTACTCAAAAGGGATAAGCTGTGGGCCCGGATTGACCACAGAGCTGTTGTCAGTAGATGCTGCTGTGAACAGGTGCGTAGCGTGTAGAAATTATTATGAATTATAAAGTCATACAACATGTTACTCGTGTCCATCCCATTCCTGGACATTTAGGGTATTTACAATATACGGTCCACTGCATTTGCCTTCTCTGACAGTAAGAGGTGTCTATGAGGGCTTGAACACATGGTGTTGTTGCATTTATTCTGTGATTCAAGGTGTGTATATTTTTATTCCAATCCTCATACATTACCTGTACAGAAGGCTCACGGTGAGATATTGTCATCAGGTATGACTAAGACAAACACACAGGTCTTCTTTTGTTTGAGATGATAAGAATACTGATGATATTGTCTGTCTGCCCCACCCTGGCCTGCCCTGTCCTTGCTGGAAGCTACTGACTCATCAGCCATTTCCTTGTGACGGAATATGTTTGCTTCCACGATGAATGTCGTACACCTCGTGCATAGTATTGCCAAGCTAAACATATAATTATGTTATGTTAGTCTGTCCCTTATATCCATGAAAGGTATTTAAATGATATCATCTTTACTGGAAGAAAAACTTACTTATATGTGTGTGTGTGTGTGTGGGGGGGGGGGGGTACTTACCGTATGTGTGTGTGGGGGGGGGGTGGTTACTTACTTATATGTGTGTGTGTGGGGGGGGGGGGGTACTTACCGTGTGTGTGTGGGGGGGGGGGGGGTTACTTACTTATATGCGTGGGGGGGGGGGTATTTGTTATATTTTCGTTGATTTTGTTCTTCATATTTTCTGAGGAGTTCATGACTGTAAATGTGCAAGAGTTGTGATAAACGTGTATTTATGTCGTTTTGTTTCAATTAATGCACACATGGTATTGTGACAGTATTATTGACAACGGTATTTTAATACTTTTACCAATCAGTTGACTGAAAGTGGCTGAACATGGAGAGCATAAATAGCAATGTACTGTAAAATACTAATTTTGCAAACACTTTATTTCGCTTTTTTCATGATTTTGAAAATTTTCCATTAATTTGCAGAGTTTTGAATTCGCGTATCCATGATGTATCGCGAAAACTAATGTGACTGTTTATGTATAACGCTTCTAATTGCATTGACTTAAAAGTTTGATCAAATGTACATATTTACGGATTTAGCACTACATTCAGACACAGTATTATTCACGAGAATCATGAATTTGCGATCAACTTTGATCGATAAAATTAGCAAGGTATAAATGCTCGCGAATTGATAGTGTTCTGCAGTAAATATTTTGAAGTAAACAAAAAAAATTCTTTGGCTTTAATGCATAGTGTTGTGACTTGGCTGTACATTGTAGTCTATAGAGACACAATTACAAAATGTTGATAATGACATTGCAATTATATAGCCTCTGGGGGAAATAACAAAACTGCAAATATTTACTTCAAAATGAGGTAGATTGGGATAAAGAAAATGGTCACAAACTCAAATGTTTCTTATGTTTGCTAATTTTTCTTCCAGTTTGTTAATATGAACAATAAATAAGTTTACATGAGTCGTTGGGACAGACTTGATACATAATTAATACAACAGATTCTATTTTGTATTACAGATCATGGCTATAGAACCTGAGCATCCAATATGGAAGAGAACTCGACCTGAGCACCATGCTGGAGCCCTGCGTGGCTACTTGAAGGGACCTGAGGATGACGGTTACCCACGAGGCCCCAATGCCTCACCACAATTATGTCATGATTGCGATACAGACAGTCAGTATGACTCAGCAAGCCCTCTTAGTGTATCCTGGTACGTCTCGTCAGGACATCCCAGTCCAGACACCAGAGTCGGGGAATTCGTTGCCAAACCAGCTATTGTGTCATCCTTTGATATGAAAGGTAATTTAACATCTCTGATGCAAGATTTATCTATCATTTGTTTTAATACAATGTACATGTATGCAATTATTTGCCAATCAAATCAATATATTATTATTTCCTTAGAGTAAGACCATCTGTGTTGCCATAGCATTTATCATTTCCTGAGAGTAAGACCATCTGTGTTACCATAGCATTTAGTATCATTTCCTGAGAGTAAGACTATCTGTGTTGCCATAGCATTTAGTATCATTTCCTGAGAGTAAGACTATCTGTGTTGCCATAGCATTTATTAGTATTCCCTGAGACTACGATAACATTTATTATTATGTCCTTTGAGAACGACCATCTGTGTTACCATAGCACTTAGTATCATTTCCTGAGATTAAGACCATCTGTGTTGCCATTGCATTTATTATTATTTCCTGAGATTAAGACCATCTGTGTTACCATAGCATTTAGTATCATTTCCTGAGAGTATGACCATCTGTGTTGCCATAGCATTTAGTATCATTTCCTGAGAGTAAGACCATCTGTGTTGCCATAGCATTTATTATTTCCTTAGAGTAAGACCATCTGTGTTGCCATAGCATTTAGTATCATTCCCTGAAAGTAAGACCATCTGTGTTACCATAGCATTTAGTATCATTTCCTGAGAGTAAGACCATCTGTGTTGCCATAGCATTTATCATTTCCTGAGAGTAAGACCATCTGTGTTACCATAGCACTTAGTATCATTTCCTGAGATTAAGACTATCTGTGTTGCCATAGCATTTATCATTTCCTGAGAGTAAGACCCTCTGTGTTACCATAGCACTTAGTATCATTTCCTGAGATTAAGACTATCTGTGTTGCCATAGCATTTATCATTTCCTGAGAGTAAGACCATCTGTGTTACCATAGCATTTAGTATCATTTCCTGAGAGTAAGACTATCTGTGTTGCCATAGCATTTAGTATCATTTCCTGAGAGTAAGACTATCTGTGTTGCCATAGCATTTATTAGTATTCCCTGAGACTACGATAACATTTATTATTATGTCCTTTGAGAACGACCATCTGTGTTGCCATTGCATTTATTATTATTTCCTGAGATTAAGACCATCTGTGTTGCCATAGCATTTATTATTTCCTTAGAGTAAGACCATCTGTGTTACCATAGCATTTAGTATCATTTCCTGAGAGTATGACCATCTGTGTTGCCATAGCATTTAGTATCATTTCCTGAGAGTAAGACCATCTGTGTTGCCATAGCATTTATTATTTCCTTAGAGTAAGACCATCTGTGTTGCCATAGCATTTAGTATCATTCCCTGAAAGTAAGACCATCTGTGTTACCATAGCATTTAGTATCATTTCCTGAGATTAAGACTATCTGTGTTGCCATAGCATTTATCATTTCCTGAGAGTAAGACCATCTGTGTTACCATAGCATTTATCATTTCCTGAGAGTAAGACCATCTGTGTTGCCATAGCATTTATCATTTCCTGAGAGTAAGACCATCTGTGTTACCATAGCATTTAGTATCATTTCCTGAGATTAAGACTATCTGTGTTGCCATAGCATTTATCATTTCCTGAGAGTAAGACCATCTGTGTTGCCATAGCATTTAGTATCATTTCCTGAGATTAAGACTATCTGTGTTGCCATAGCATTTATCATTTCCTGAGAGTAAGACCATCTGTGTTACCATAGCATTTATCATTTCCTGAGAGTAAGACCATCTGTGTTGCCATAGCATTTATCATTTCCTGAGAGTAAGACCATCTGTGTTACCATAGCATTTAGTATCATTTCCTGAGATTAAGACTATCTGTGTTGCCATAGCATTTATCATTTCCTGAGAGTAAGACCATCTGTGTTGCCATAGCATTTAGTATCATTTCCTGAGATTAAGACTATCTGTGTTGCCATAGCATTTATTAGTATTCCCTGAGACTACGATAACATTTATTATTATGTCCTTTGAGAACGACCATCTGTGTTGCCATTGCATTTATTATTATTTCCTGAGATTAAGACCATCTGTGTTGCCAATGCATTTATTATTTCCTGAGAGTAAGACCATCTGTGTTGCCATAGCATTTATTATTATTTCCTGAGATTAAGACCATCTGCATTGCCAATGCATTTATTATTTCCTGAGAGTAAGACCATCTGTGTTGCCATAGCATTTATTATTATTTCCTGAGATTAAGACCATCTGCATTGCCAATGCATTTATTATTTCCTGAGAGTAAGACCATCTGTGTTGCCATAGCATTTATTATTATTTCCTGAGATTAAGACCATCTGCATTGCCAATGCATTTATTATTTCCTGAGAGTAAGACCATCTGTGTTGCCATAGCATTTATTATTATTTCCTGAGATTAAGACCATCTGCATTGCCAATGCATTTATTATTTCCTGAGAGTAAGACCATCTGTGTTGCCATAGCATTTATTATTATTTCCTGAGAGTAAGACCATCTGTGTTGCCATAGTATTTATGATTATTTCCTTAGAGTAAGACATCTGTGTTACTGAGGAGAAATATTTACTGAATGGAACACATTACCCGTCCACTCCCTGTTTGACACACCATACCGCATACATAGATGAACATATAATTCTATTTGTGTGTCCATCATTTCTGCTATTGTTACTTAAGTAACGATGGCGACTATTTTGTGCTACTCGATTGAGACAAATGATACAGATATTAACCCTTTGCATGCTAGCGGCAGATAAAATGACTTTTGCAAACAGCATAGAGACAGATCAGACGGCACAGAATATGCCTTCTGATCAGGCTCTCTGCTGTTTGCCATTCAGATAGTGGAGCTAAAACACTTGGCTGAAGATCAAACAACATAGATCCTGATCAGACGCAGCGTTACCACATGGCTGATCTGGATCTATGTTGTTTGCAAAAGTAATTTTATTTACTCAGCAGGCAAAGAGTTAAAGAACTAAGGTTGTAGTTTTATATTTATTGTTTTTGTTGTACTTGTAGGTTTGAACTCAACTTTGCCAGAGGATGAGTGGCCAGCAACTGAGGAGTAGCCCGATGTAGTGTCTGCTGACTTCTAAGGTATCAGGCTCGCTACTTGGACACAATCATAGAGTAACAGATGTGCAGTGTACAACAGACACACTATCTACCGGTAGTATCTAACTGCATGTAGCATCATCTGTCGTAGCATTATTGGCGAACACAGCATATACAGCACATTAACTTTGTTCACACTGATGTAGTGTGTATGCAATTCTGGTTATTGTTGTCATAGAAACAAATTTGCTGTGATTGTGACCAAAATTGTGAGATAGCAGTACCAGTACAATAACTTCAATTACTTGTATGTATTATTTCGATTTGACAAATCTTTAATCTGTGTAACTTGTTTTACAATATCAAATATGTATAGTAAATGTAGTAATTTATGTGATTATCTCCCCTTTGAGGTACTTAACCCATTCAACCCCAAGTAACTGACATGGACTGGTGCGTGATATATTCAGACCAATAAATTAATAAGAAAATTACCTTTGGACCAGTTCATTTATCAAAATGGGTAATTTTATCTAAAAATAGTAATAATTATTACTGGCAAAAAAGTGCAGATCCTGATGAGACGGCTCGTCACGAGCCGGCTCATCTGGATCTACACTTTTCATAAGCCTATTTAGAGGCCTGTGGGGTTGAAAGGGTTAATACTTGAAGAACTCGAGGATATCGTAGAATGAGGATATCATAGAAATGAGGATATCGTAGAATGAGGATATCATAGAAATGAGGATATTGTAGAATGAGGATATCATAGAAATGAGGATGTCATAGAATGAGGATATCATAGAAATGAGGATATCATAGAATGAGGATATCATAGAAAAGAGGATATCATAGAAAAGAGGATATCATAGAAATGAGGATATTGTAGACAGAGGATATCATAGAAAGAGGATATCATAGAAAGAGGATATCATAGAAAGAGGATATCATAGAAAGAGGATATCGTAGAAAGAGGATATCGTAGAAAGAGGATATCGTAGAAAGAGGATATCGTAGACAGAGGATATCATAGAAAGAGGATATCATAGAAAGAGGATATCGTAGAATGAGGATATCGTAGAAAGAGGATATCATAGAAAGAGGATATTATGGAATGAGGATATCATTGAATGAGGATATTGTAGAATGAGGATATCATTGTTTGTAATCATTATGTCTATCCTCAGCAGGGGGAGATATTGTTTTTGCCTTTGTCGGCTGTAAGGTTTACCTTGGCCTCGCATGACCTCCAAAACCCTTTGTTTGATTTTGACCAAGCTTGGCAGGTTTCATCAGTGTTGTCTAGTTGTGAATATTGTAACCCCATTTCGATTGGATGATTTTGTACAGATTTATTGGCCATTTGGACATTTGATAACACAAAGCTCATCTCCAAAACCCCTATTTGGATTTTCGCCAAACGTGACAGGAAGCTTCAGTATGATGTCTAGTTATGGATATTGTAATCCTGTTCCGATTGGGTGATATTTGGTGGATGTATTTCCAGTTGAAAAATTTGATAGCACAAAGCACATCCGCACTTTATTTCGAAAACCACTTGTTGATTTTTTATCAAACTTGGCAGGAAGTATCAGTTTGAATATTGTAACCCAGTTGCGGTTGGATGATATTTTTTGCGGATTTATGGTCATTTTATTATCACAAGGCTTTTTGCGGCAATGACTTCATATATTTCACGTCCATGCTTTTATTACTCCACTGAAGCAACAGTGAGTTGGGAGACATATATTTCACTGTCATTCTTGTATTTCTCCTCCACTGAAGCAACAGTGAGTCGGGAGACATATATTTCACTGTCATTCTTGTATTTCTCCTCCACTGAAGCAACAGTGAGTGGGGAGACATATATTTCACGTCCATGCTTTTATTACTCCTCCACTGAAGCAACAGTGAGTGGGGAGACATATATTTCACTGCCATGCTTTTATTACTCCACTGAAGCAACAGTGAGTGGGGAGACATATATTTCACTGCCATGCTTGTATTTCTCCTCCAATGAAGCAACAGTGAGTGGGGATACATATATTTCACGTCCATGCTTTTATTACTCCTCCACTGAAGCAACAGTGAGTGGGGAGACATATATTTCACTTCCATGTTTTTATTACTCCTCCACTGAAGCAACAGTGAGTGGGGAGACATATATTTCACTTCCATGTTTTTATTACTCCTCCACTGAAGCAACAGTGAGTGGGGAGACATATATTTCACTTCCATGCTTTTATTACTCCTCCACTGAAGCAACAGTGAGTGGGGAGACATATATTTCACGTCCATGCTTTTATTTCTCCTCCACTGAAGCAACAGTGAGTGGGGATACATATATTTCACGTCCATGCTTTTATTTCTCCTCCACTGAAGCAACAGTGAGCGGGGATACATATATTTCACGTCCATGCTTTTATTTCTCCTCCACTGAAGCAACAGTGAGCGGGGATACATATATTTCACGTCCATGCTTTTATTACTCCACTGAAGCAACAGTGAGTTGGGAGACATATGTATTTTAGTTGGTTATTCATGTAATATACATGCATGATTGTATGTGTATGTGCAAGACTGACGTGTGTGTGTTATTTTTGCAATACTGTTGATTGCAGTTTTTGGCATTTATTCATAAAACTAAAATGGTGAACAATTATTTTCATACTGGTATTAATGTTATGTTTTACAAATTCTACAGCGTTTTGAAATGCCTGTTCTTCTTGTTTTGTTTGAATGAAAACATGTTTTGGTCAGTAATTTCAGAGTTATTGGCACTTACGAGGAAGAACAACAACAACAACAATTAGTATGCTTTGATGTTACTAGATCATTGCATGGGTTTAATATTTTTGTGTTTTTATTTAAATTAGAATAGATTGGGATTTCATTTTTAATAATATTTATGTTACATATTTTTATGCTTTCTTTTAGTAGTGATATCATTTTTTATTAGATTACTGGCATAAAACATGGGACACTTCCATACTGTGCAGGTTTGTCTTTCTGAACAGGAATATGGTAAAAAAACAACCTCTAATCCGGAATTACCTCCAAAACTGGACTTTACTCCGGTCTCGAATGTATCCCTCCTATTTTCATTGTATAATAACCCCTCTAATCGAGAACCCCTCTATTCTAAAACCGGACAAAATTTCGTAATATTTTGTGTATTTTCAACACAATATGACCTCTCTAGTCTGGACATGCCAATTATGAAAGAAAGCCAGTCAACCTATGATCCTTGTCATAAAAGTGACAACATTCCATAATTTACCAATTGCCAGCACCCATGTTTTTTGCAAATTGTGAAAATGGCAGCAAATCCATCTAAGCGTAGATGGATAGAATTATATTTATAGGGCAAACTTAAACTGCTCAATGAATCGCTCGTCCACATGGTTTGCCGGCGACGATGGTAAATAAGCTCAATCATCCTCATCTGCTCTTAATGAATATAGTACATGTAAATTCATGACTATATGTACATGTCTCTTTTGTACTAGTGTATAATTATGTTTGTTTTAGTTTCATGTTCATATGAGGCCGCCTCAGTGGTCGAGTGGTTAAGGTCGTTGACTTGTATACCACTGTAACCTATGATCTCTGGTCACGGGTTCGAGCCCCGCTCAGACCGTGTCTCATTTATATGAAAAAGTTGGCAGTTTCTTATGGATGTTGGTGCACCAAGTACTGGTTAACCGCTGGAGCCTGCCCAGGAAAGGTGTTAGGTAACTGCCCGTCGCTCAAATGGGAAACCGGTAGCGACGTTAAATAAACTTAAATTAAAAAAAAAAATGTTCATATGTTTTTACTAGGGATGGCAACGAATGGTGATTGTGATATTCGAATATTCGGATGATCTTCCTGACGTATATTCGAATATTCGCAAATTTCTCCAACTTTCGATTTCCACTACAGTTAGTACCTGTAAAACAAATGCTTCTCAGTTTGTGTCCCGTCAAATAGATTGCATTAATCAATTAGTGACCCCTGTAAGGTGTGAACAACATGTCATCACCCTCCTTTGTTATTTGGAGCCAAATCGCGATGACATTTCGCACCTTCGGGCACGCATTGGGTCATTCTTTGTTTTCGAAACTTAATTGATTGAAATTTAAACAAACATATATATATCCTTTTAAGTTATGATTTAACTGCAATTGATTAAAATTTGATTTGAATTTTTTTTTTAATATTCGAATATGGTTTTAATATTCGAATATGATTTTAATATTCGAATATTCGGACATCGAACGAATATTCGAATATTCGAACATTCGTTGCCATTCCTAGTTTTTACTGTACATTGTAAATGTATTAAATATAATAATATTTTTCATGAAACAAGTTTTGGAATTTTTCTATTAAGCAAACCTTTTCACCCCGAGTGTAAGATCCTTTTATCACATTACCATATTAGGGTTTTAATCATATTTTTGCACAAATAACGTTGCTACATTCATTTTGGCACCATGTGTCATCGTAAATTGTCAAGATGTCACTAAATTGTCATGTCACTATGCAAAACTTCCTTATATTTATGTTTTATACAACGCTATAAATACGTCGAGACTTATGTTAAGTCGTCGTTTGTCTTATCATTAACTTTATGTATCAATTCACCTAGAAATATTACATAATTTAAAGTTTTATTTACAAATTATAAGGATTATTCTCGTAATCAGAACCCTTACATGTGATATAAGCAAATACGTGGCTGTATTACACTGAACACGCAAAGTTATTTGATAAAAAGTAATATTAAATCTAAAACCCCTATAATCCGGAACCCCCTCTAAATCAAACATTTGTCCGATCCGGAAGAAGTCTGGGTTAGAGGGGTTTTACAGTATTACAGCTGGCTTTCTGTTGAATTTATATAAATTCTTTAAAACTTGGTGATTCAATATGAAAATGTGCCGAATTAATTTACAATATTGTTAACTAAACAACTTTGGCATTGTGTGACAGATGTTTGTGATTGATACAATAACTGTAATGTGATGTCTCAATCATATTGGCTAATGTGAAACATTTACTCTCACAAACACTGAATTCTCTTCAAACAGTATGCCATGAATTCCTGTCCAACCTCTGTAATTTAGTTTACTACAGTCTACATCCATTGGACCAAACAAAATACTTCGACATAACCGAAGTTTAGCTTAACGGGATTCGATATAAACGGAGCCAGTTATATGTACAATGATAGTGTCTGAAACGGGACTTTGATCCGACTTCGAGATAACCGGAGAATTTGACATAACCGACTTTGACATAACGGATGTAGACTGTATTTACAAAATGTTGCAAAACTGTCATGCCAGTACTATAGATTTACTTAAAGTACCTGTTAGTTAGTTGTTGTTATTTATATTTACATGCAATAGAATATATTATACATATATATGCATGTATGTACATGCATAATTATGTAGCTCATCAAGCGATGCTGTGATAAATTGTGACATTAGTTACAATATTGTTGAAATTTCTTGTTATGTCAAATATTTTTGTTGCAATGAAGACTGTTCCATGTTGAATTTAATTAAATACATGATTATAAACTTCATGGCTTTTCTTTGCATTTATCTAACTGCCAGTGGCCACCGGTAACCATGGTACGATGCCTTCTAACATGTAATAGTCATTAGCTGAGCTACTGGTCAACAAAGCTATTGCTTCAAATTATATCTTTGAAACTGCTGGATGAAATTTGAGTACATTTGGGTTGGACCATTAGGTTAACTAATATAGCAAAATATGCTAAATAATTCCAAGTATGAATATCATCTTGAACATATATTATCAACTTCTGCTGAACCTCTTGTCTATAGAACATATATTATCAACTTCTGCTGAACCTCTTGTCTATAGAACATATATTATCAACTTCTGCTGAACCTCTTGTCTATAGAACATATATTATCAACTTCTCCTGCTGAACCTCTTGTCTATTGAACATATATTATCAACTTCTCCTGCTGAACCTCTTGTCTATAGAACATATATTATCAACTTCTGCTGAACCTCTTGTCTATAGAACATATATTATCAACTTCTCTTGCTCAACCTCTTGTCTATAGAACATATATTATCAACTTCTGCTGAACCTCTTGTCTATAGAACATATATTATCAACTTCTGCTGAACCTCTTGTCTATTGAACATATATTATCAACTTCTGCTGAACCTCTTGTCTATTGAACATATATTATCAACTTCTGCTGAACCTCTTGTCTATAGAACATATATTATCAACTTATGCTGAACCTCTTGTCTATTGAACATATATTATCAACTTCTCCTGCTGAACCTCTTGTCTATAGAACATATATTATCAACTTCTGCTGAACCTCTTGTCTATTGAACATATATTATCAACTTCTCCTGCTGAACCTCTTGTCTATAGAACATATATTATCAACTTCTGCTGAACCTCTTGTCTATAGAACATATATTATCAACTTCTGCTGAACCTCTTGTCTATAGAACATATATTATCAACTTCTGCTGAACCTCTTGTCTATTGAACATATATTATCAACTTCTGCTGAACCTCTTGTCTATAGAACATATATTATCAACTTCTGCTGAACCTCTTGTCTATTGAACATATATTATCAACTTCTGCTGAACCTCTTGTCTATAGAACATATATTATCAACTTCTGCTGAACCTCTTGTCTATTGAACATATATTATCAACTTCTCCTGCTGAACCTCTTGTCTATAGAACATATATTATCAACTTCTGCTGAACCTCTTGTCTATTGAACATATATTATCAACTTCTCCTGCTGAACCTCTTGTCTATTGAACATATATTATCAACTTCTCTTGCTGAACCTCTTGTCTATTGAACATATATTATCAACTTCTCCTGCTGAACCTCTTGTCTATAGAACATATATTATCAACTTCTGCTGAACCTCTTGTCTATAGAACATATATTATCAACTTCTCCTGCTGAACCTCTTGTCTATAGAACATATATTATCAACTTCTGCTGAACCTCTTGTCTATTGAACATATATTATCAACTTCTCCTGCTGAACCTCTTGTCTATAGAACATATATTATCAACTTCTCCTGCTGAACCTCTTGTCTATTGAACATATATTATCAACTTCTCTTGCTGAACCTCTTGTCTATTGAACATATATTATCAACTTCTCTTGCTGAACCTCTTGTCTATTGAACATATATTATCAACTTCTGCTGAACCTCTTGTCTATAGAACATATATTATCAACTTCTCGCTGAACCTCTTGTCTATTGAACATATATTATCAACTTCTGCTGAACCTCTTGTCTATTGAACATATATTATCAACTTCTCCTGCTGAACCTCTTGTCTATAGAACATATATTATCAACTTCTCCTGCTGAACCTCTTGTCTATTGAACATATATTATCAACTTCTCTTGCTGAACCTCTTGTCTATTGAACATATATTATCAACTTCTCTTGCTGAACCTCTTGTCTATAGAACATATATTATCAACTTCTGCTGAACCTCTTGTCTATAGAACATATATTATCAACTTCTGCTGAACCTCTTGTCTATAGAACATATATTATCAACTTCTCCTGCTGAACCTCTTGTCTATTGAACATATATTATCAACTTCTCCTGCTGAACCTCTTGTCTATAGAACATATATTATCAACTTCTCCTGCTGAACCTCTTGTCTATTGAACATATATTATCAACTTCTCTTGCTGAACCTCTTGTCTATTGAACATATATTATCAACTTCTCTTGCTGAACCTCTTGTCTATTGAACATATATTATCAACTTCTCTTGCTGAACCTCTTGTCTATAGAACATATATTATCAACTTCTGCTGAACCTCTTGTCTATAGAACATATATTATCAACTTCTGCTGAACCTCTTGTCTATAGAACATATATTATCAACTTCTCCTGCTGAACCTCTTGTCTATTGAACATATATTATCAACTTCTCCTGCTGAACCTCTTGTCTATAGAACATATATTATCAACTTCTCCTGCTGAACCTCTTGTCTATTGAACATATATTATCAACTTCTCTTGCTGAACCTCTTGTCTATTGAACATATATTATCAACTTCTGCTGAACCTCTTGTCTATTGAACATATATTATCAACTTCTGCTGAACCTCTTGTCTATTGAACATATATTATCAACTTCTCTTGCTGAACCTCTTGTCTATTGAACATATATTATCAACTTCTGCTGAACCTCTTGTCTATTGAACATATATTATCAACTTCTGCTGAACCTCTTGTCTATAGAACATATATTATCAACTTCTGCTGAACCTCTTGTCTATATAACATATATTATCAACTTCTGCTGAACCTCTTGTCTATTGAACATATATTATCAACTTCTGCTGAACCTCTTGTCTATAGAACATATATTATCAACTTCTGCTGAACCTCTTGTCTATTGAACATATATTATCAACTTCTGCTGAACCTCTTGTCTATAGAACATATATTATCAACTTCTGCTGAACCTCTTGTCTATTGAACATATATTATCAACTTCTCTTGCTGAACCTCTTGTCTATTGAACATATATTATCAACTTCTCTTGCTGAACCTCTTGTCTATTGAACATATATTATCAACTTCTCTTGCTGAACCTCTTGTCTATTGAACATATATTATCAACTTCTCTTGCTGAACCTCTTGTCTATTGAACATATATTATCAACTTCTCTTGCTGAACCTCTTGTCTATTGAACATATATTATCAACTTCTCTTGCTGAACCTCTTGTCTATTGAACATATATTATCAACTTCTCTTGCTGAACCTCTTGTCTATAGAACATATATTATCAACTTCTCTTGCTGAACCTCTTGTCTATAGAACATATATTATCAACTTCTCTTGCTGAACCTCTTGTCTATTGAACATATATTATCAACTTCTCTTGCTGAACCTCTTGTCTATAGAACATATATTATCAACTTCTCTTGCCGAACCTCTTGTCTATAGAACATATATTATCAACTTCTCTTGCTGAACTCTTGTCTATAGAACATATATTATCAACTTCTCTTGCTGAACCTCTTGTCTTTTTAACATATATTATCAACTTCTCTTGCTGAACCTCTTGTCTATAGAACATATATTATCAACTTCTCTTGCTGAACCTCTTGTCTATTTAACATATATTATCAACTTCTCTTGCTGAACCTCTTGTCTATAGAACATATATTATCAACTTCTCTTGCTGAACCTCTTGTCTATTGAACATATATTATCAACTTCTCTTGCTGAACCTCTTGTCTATAGAACATATATTATCAACTTCTCTTGCTGAACCTCTTGTCTTTTTAACATATATTATCAACTTCTCTTGCCGAACCTCTTGTCTATAGAACATATATTATCAACTTCTTCTGCCGAACCTCTTGTCTATTGAACATATATTATCAACTTCTCTTACTGAAGCTCTTGTCTATTTGATAGTTTGAACATAGTTTATTTCAAACCATGCAGCATATACAAATATACAGTTTACACAAAGTTTGAATGAAAATGGATTAGAACCGTTCAAGCTATTATAGTGTATAGAGGTCTTCTACTACAGCAAGGTACTTAATGCAATTGCGATATGACAGTGCTGTAATATTTTCTAAACTATTAAATTTTGAAATAATATAGTAGATAAACGTTTTAATCATGAACTGTAAATTAGAATATCGTGAAATATCTATTAGATGAAACCTGGTATTGGGCGTCGTGCTGAACCACTTCATCAGTTTTGTTGAATGTTTGTCAGGAGCCTCAGCGCAAGTAGTAGATTAAAAGTAGCTACTATACTTCCAATATGAAAATCAAAATGGCAGTCACTCTGAAATATATTTTCAACTTCTCCTGAACAGCTTATATTTGTAGGTCCACAGGCCTAACCCTCGACTCTGCTAGGATCCGTATGCATAACCCTCGACTCTGCTAGGATCCGTATGCATAACCCTCGACTCTGCTAGGATCCGTATACATAACCATCGACTCTGCTAGGATCCGTATGCATAACCATCGACTCTGCTAGGATCCGTATGCATAACCATCGACTCTGCTAGGATCCGTATGCATACCCCTCGACTCTGCTAGGATCCGTATGCATAACCCTCGACTCTGCTAGGATCCCCAGGCCTAACCCTCGACTCTGCTAGGATCCGTATGCATAACCATCGACTCTGCTAGGATCCCCAGGCCTAACCATCGACTCTGCATGGATCCCCAGGCCTAACCCTCGACTCTGCTAGGATCCGTATGCATAACCATCGACTCTGCATGGATCCCCAGGCCTAACCCTCGACTCTGCTAGGATCCGTATGTATAACCATCGACTCTGCTAGGATCCGTATGCATACCCCTCGACTCTGCATGGATCCCCAGGCCTAACCATCGACTCTACATGGATACCCAGGCCTAACCCTCGACTCTACATGGATCCCCAGGCCTAACCCTCGACTCTGCATGGATAC
>CM026404.1:68055120-68077756 GCA_014843695.1 Archivesica marissinica
GGGCAGTATACAAGCACAAACTGAATGGTGTCGCGGGGCAGTATACAAGCACAAACTGAACGGTGTCACGGGGGCAGTATACAAGCACAAACTGAACTGTGTCGCGGGGGCAGTATACAAGCAAACTCTGAACGGTGTCGCGGGGGCAGTATACAAGCACAAACTGAACGGTGTCACCGGGGCAGTATACAAGCACAAACTGAACGGTGTCACCGGGGCAGTATACAAGCACAAACTGAACGGTGTCACCGGGGCAGTATACAAGCACAAACTGAACGGTGTCACTGGGGCAGTATACAAGCACAAACTGAACGGTGTCGCGGGGGCAGTATACAAGCTCAAACTGAACGGTGTCGCGTGGGCAGGTATACAAGCAAAAGCTGAACGGTGTCGCGGGGCAGTATACAAGCACAAACTGAACGTGTCGCGGGGCAGTATACAAGCACAACTGAACGGTGTCGTGGTGGCAGTATACAAGCACAAACTGAACGGTGTCCTGGGGCAGTATACAAGCAAAAGCTGAATGGTGTCGCGGGGGCAGTATACAAGCAAAAGCTGAACGGTTTCGCGTGTGCAGTACAAAGCAAAGCTGAATGGTGTCGCGTGTGCAGTATACAAGCAACGTGAACGTTGTCGCGGGGCAGTATACAAGCACAAACTGAACGTGTTGCGGGGGCAGTATACAAGCACACACTGAACGGTGTCGCGGCAGTATAGCAACACTACTGAGGTGTCGCGGGGGCAGTATACAAGCAAACTGAACGTGTCGCGGGGGCAGTATACAAGCAAAAGCTGAACGGTGTCGCGTGGGCAGTATACAAGCACAAGCTGAACGGTGTCGCGGGGGCAGTATACAAGCAAACTCTGAACGGTGTCGCGGGGGCAGTATACAAGCAAACGCTGAACGGTGTCGCGGGGGCAGTATACAAGCAAACACTGAACGGTGTCGCGGGGGCAGTATACAAGCACAAACTGAACGGTGTCGCGGGGGCAGTATACAAGCACAAACTGAACGGTGTCACGGGGCAGTATACAAGCAAACGCTGAACGGTGTCGCGGGGGCAGTATACAAGCACAAACTGAACGGTGTCGTGGGGGCAGTATACAAGCACAAACTGAACGGTGTCGCTGGGGCAGTATACAAGCAAACGCTGAACGGTGTCGCGGGGGCAGTATACAAGCAAACACTGAACGGTGTCGCGGGGGCAGTATACAAGCACAAACTGAACGGTGTCACGGGGGCAGTATACAAGCACAAACTGAACGGTGTCGCGGGGGCAGTATACAAGCACAAACTGAACGGTGTCGCGGGAGCAGTATACAAGCACAAGCTGAACGGTGTCGCGGGGGCAGTATACAAGCAAACGCTGAATGGTGTCGCCAGGGCAGTATACAAGAACAAACTGAACGGTGTCGCGTGGGCAGTATACAAGCACAAACTGAACGGTGTCACCGGGGCAGTATACAAGCACAAACTGAACGGTGTCACCGGGGCAGTATACAAGCACAAACTGATCGGTGTCGCTGGGGCAGTATACAAGCACAAACTGAACGGTGTCGGGGGCAGTATACAAGCAACAGCTGAACGGTGTCGCGGGGGCAGTATACAAGCAACAGTGAACGTGTGGGGGGGTTGTGCGGTGTCGCTGGGGCAGTATACAGCAAAGCTGAACGTGTCGCGGGGGCAGTATACAAGCACAAACTGAACGGTGTCGTGGGGCAGTATACAAGCAAAGCTGAACGGTGTCGCGGGGCAGTATACAAGCAATCTGAATGGTGTCGCGTGGGCAGTATAGCACAAACTGAACGGTGTCGCGGTGGCAGTATAAAGCAAGCTGAACGTGTCGCGGGGGAGTATACAAGCAAGTGACTGTGTTGCGGGGGCAGTATACAAGCACAAACTGAACGGTGTCGCGGGGCAGTATACAAGCAACAGCTGAACGTGTCGTGGGGGCAGTATACAAGCACAAACTGACTGTCGCGGGGGCAGTATACAGCAACAGCTGAACGGTTCACGGGGGCAGTATACAAGCAACAGCTGAACGGTGTCGCGGGGCAGTATACAAGCAAACTGAATGGTATCGCGGGGAGTATACAAGCAACAGCTGAACGGTGTCGCGGGGGCAGTATACAAGCACAAACTGAACGGTGTCGCGGGGCAGTATACAAGCAACAGCTGAACGGTGTCGCGGGGGCAGTATACAACAACAGCTGAACGGTGTCGCGGGGGCAGTATACAGCAACAGCTGAACGGTGTCGCGGGGGCAGTATACAGCACAAACTGAATGGTGTCGCGGGGGCAGTATACAAGCAACAGCTGAACGGTGTCGCATGGGCAGTATACAAGCACAAACTGAACGGTGTCGCGGGGGCAGTATACAAGCAACAGCTGAACGGTGTCGCTGGGGCAGTATACAAGCAACAGCTGAACGGTGTCGCGGGGGCAGTATACAAGCACAAACTGAACGGTGTCGCGGGGGCAGTATACAAGCAAATGTATTACAACACATCTTATACATACACTTAGCTAAGACGCAGTAATATAGAATTGTTCCAGGAATTAGTTGTAGTAATAACACTGGTGTGTGCATTTGACTTAATATTTGCAAAATATAGTATCTAATTAGGAGAATATGTATTGTTGTGACATAATATTAGTTTATACAAATTTAGTTTAGCTCGATTGCGAAACAAGCTCCTACAACTTATATTAATCGCTCTTGAGACCTGATACCTGAGGAAGAGAGGGATAGAGAAGATGCTATCTATGTGGAATTTACATGCTTTGCCTAAGGACACTATCGTAACGGCTACAGCTGGGCGCGAACTCCGGGCATCAGAAGCGAGAGCTCTACCACTGCGCTATCACGCTTACCACATTTGCAAAATATAGTTATAATAGTTGCAAGAAAATAAGTATAGTTCTTCTTCTGCTTCTTCTGCTTCTTCCTCTCCTTCCTCTTCCTCTTCGTCCTCTTCCTCTTCTTCCTCTTCTAATGGTTGTGAACATATAGATAGATGGCAAAGAATGTTCGAACGTCCGACTATTAAAATCATATTCAACTATTAAATAAAATAATCAATAATTAATATAAACTTTTATAATTTAGTTAAAATAAAATTTTAATAACTTCCAATTAAACCATAATTATAGATGTTTGTTTAATTTTCAATCTATTAAGATTCCAAACACAAATAAATGGCCCCATGAAAACCTGGAAGTTGTAAAATCTGTCGTAACTATGGATCAAATTAAGACAGCGGTGACACTGTGAAGCCTATCAGAATAGCCCTAGTGTTCTCCTGTCTTGCTGACAAACCCCTGATAATACTTTGCTTCTTGCTACGCTACTGCATGTACGTACACAACTTTTAGCATTTTAATAAATTGTTGGCATATATATAATATATATATAACGGAATACTCGTATGTATACACTGACAATAATAGACGGGTCCGTATAAGTAGTCCAATTGTTAACACGTTGGACTGCGACTCCAGGGATCGCAGGTTCGATACCCCGCCTGACCATAATAATATTAACAGTATTTCACATGGGACTTTATACCGAGGTGCTTTACACCGTGCACGTAAATGAACCAGAGAAGACTTTGTCTGTTTGTATCATTGCAAAATCACTCCAAAAATATAAAATGACTAATATCTTCAGGAGACGTCGCTCATATGGGCAACCGGTAGCGACGATAAATTAACGTAAAGCACACATACTCCACACCTGCAATATTCGGTTGTATTAAACAGGAATATGACTTTAATAAATCATAAAACCACAGGCGCTTGGTGTCTGGACACATGTGTTCAGGTTCAAAACCACAGGCGCTTGGTGTCTGGACACATGTGTTCAGGTTCAAAACCACAGGCGCTTGGTGTCTGGACACATGTGTTCAGGTTCAAAACCAGAGAACTAAAGCACGATGCGTTTTGTTTTCAAGAACACTGTGATACACTATAGGCTTGCCACTATACACACACTTTTAGGTCATTCCAAGCAAGTTTACAAATGACACAGTATATAGCCTTGATAGTGACGGGGTGTCATCTTAAAACTTGCTTGGGCTGGCCTAAAAGCGTATGTATAGTGCCAAGCCTATAGTGTATCATAGTGTTCTTAAAAATAAAAACATGTTTTTTAGTTTTGAACCCGAAAACATTTGTTCAGACCCCAAACGTATGTGTTTAAAACATTATAAAGAAATATGACAATGCTAGTATGTTTAAAGTAAAGTTAATCTGTTCGAAGCTTCCTCAATAAATCGAATGATCGACTATATCAATGCATGCCCATATATAGATCACAATACAAACGTCAATATTTACATTTACTAAGTTGCAATTGAAAAGGTATATTTCCAAATATTTTCAATTGTGTTCAATTTATAAAATTAATCCTTGCTCTACGGTCGGCTCGTATTCAGCTGTCTATTATAAATATATGGATTAGTCAGACTAATTAAAGGGTATACAGTGAAACCTGTCTTAAGCAGCCAGCAAGGTAATCACAGAAAGCGGCTGCATAACACAGGTGGCTGCATGCTTAATAGAGGTGACATGTATAGTAAAACAGCATATTGGGAATTTAGAAACTGGCTGCTTAATACAGGTTGGCTGCTTAATGAAGGTGACCACTAACACAGGTTTGACTGTACTCTACTAGTTGATATATATATTGTGCACGTTTGTGCTATATATTATGCGATTGGTATAACACGGGTCACAATAATATGAAAGTCTACGGTCCCCCCCCCCCGTGTCACAAAACTACTACCATCGTACATTTGCTAGTTCATCTTGGAAAGTAGTTTGTGATATCACCAGTCAGACACGACAACAAACGACAACGATCTAGCCGTAGGAAATGTATTCATGACCCTACTCTGATGTGGGTGTCACGGTTTCAATCTCGTTTCATTATTATGCCAACAAACAGTAGAAATAGTGTTGACGACGTGTATTGAACAGAAAAGTTAACGTCAGGACTTAATTGCATGTACACAGAAAATATTGATCAAACTGCTGCGCGTTAATACCTAGTAATCATTCGAAGAATATCTGAATCTTGTTAACGCTGGTATACTTCATATCGATTGAGAGTGACTTAAGTCAATAAAATAAATAAATAAATAAATATTCATAAACAGTGAAATGAGTTGTTTTGTGAATGGCTTTGGATACGCGTGTATCACGTTGAAAGTTATGGCTCTCATCTCGACCTTGGTGGGACTAGGGATCCCATACTGGTATCAAGGGGACGCGGCGGAGAGTACGGGGCTCACGGGGACGGTTAAAACGACTGTTAGAGAAGGACTGTGGAAACATTGCACGGTACTCGAGACCACGTCTACGTCATCAAGTTTCTGTGTAGCAAATGATGGTATGTATAAACATTTGTTCTTATTTTTTAGGTTTTTATTTATACAGAACGTTAGTATATAATAGGCTCCTTAATTGCCTAGGCAACGACAACGTGTCTATGACAATGGTTTATAATAATGTATTATTCATCAATTAACCAAATCTATTCGTTTCTAAGCTTCGTAGTTGGGTCCATAGTTAATTTAATAACAGAACAGGTGTGGTGGACTGGTAGTGCTTAGTTCAATGTTCAAAGTATTTATTCGGGGGTCAAAATCTAGCACATACTAGAAACCCACAATCCCTTTAAGAGAACTCCAAAGGGACGTGTGAAAAGCAGGGGACCGAGTGGTTAAGGTCGTTGACCACCTTATTTGCCTCTCATCGCTGCAGGTTCGAATTTCCCTGGGTGTCTCGAATTATTTCATGTGAAGCTATCCATCTGTCTTGCGGACGGTCAGTGGTTCTACACGGGTCTGAAATAATGCTTGACTGAGTATCCATGGTTTTCTTTCCTCCACCAATAATAGTTGGAAGGTCACCATAAGTATGACCTAAACTGTAGGTGCGACTGTAACCTCCCACCTAAACTGTAGGTGCGACTGTAACCTCCCACCTAAACTGTAGGTGCGACTGTAACCTCCCACCTAAACTGTAGGTGCGACTGTAACCTCCCACCTAAGCTGTAGGTGCGACTGTAACCTCCCACCTAAACTGTAGGTGCGACTGTAACCTCCCACTCACCCAAACCAATACGTGAAAATAGCGGTCACTAAGCACGACTGATTTCTCATTGTAACCTTATATGTTCCTTATCAACACAAACAGGAACTGAACAAAAAGTTATCGTAACATACATGATCTGTTCAATGGCGTGATTACTCGAGTATGTGTGATGTGCATGGGTGACATCATTCAGTTTATTATATCACGTTAAAGTCATTTTCAAACTTATAAAAACGTTACTATCATACTATTGTATTCGTTACAAAATCAGTATAGTCAAGTTTTGCAGTAACGAATCGTTTTTAACCTTTTTAATGTACTTGAACATCTTTGAAAAAATTGAAAAATATATAATCTTTTTTTGATAATGATTTTCATTCGTTTTTCACGTTACGTTTTTCATTCGTTTTTCACGTTTTTCATTAGTTTTCACGTTTTTCATTCGTTTTTCACGTTACGTTTTTCATTCGTTTTTCACGTTTTTCATTCGTTTTTCACGTTACGTTTTTCATTAGTTTTTCACGATTTTCATTCGTTTTTCATTCGTTGTTCATTCGGCTCCCTTCGTAGCTCCATTTCTACGTAAGAAATGATAATACATGTACATCAATTTTATTAAAATTACTGGGATAATAAACGAGGGACACTCGCATACACTCAACTGAACAGGACTGTGACTTTAAGTAGGCCTAATATTGAGAACGTTTAGTATGCAGTAACTATGAAGACCCGCGTGCATTCCTCAGATTGGGAGACGCAAACTTGAACATTCTAACATTGTTAACACTACAACTATTGAATTTTATATTGCACTCACATTTTATGATTGTAATTATATCCAGACTACAGTACGTCTACACATAAAGCTATTAAATGCGCAACCGTACACTTTGTGTCAAAACCTGTTTTAATATACAACGCCGTCCATACTCTTACCTTTGTAAATAATGACATCTTTATTTACTAGTATATATATTTATGAGTTTACATACTACAAGAAGTAGCTGCTAATTAGGTCATTCTCGATCTGACCCAGGGTGATAGCTGATTTTGTAAGATATGTTTAATAGCGCATTAGTGCTTGTGTTGCAATGCAGTGTTGTTTACCATTTTTGTTTCAAATAGTATGTAAATTGAAATTAGCAACTGTTTCTTGGCTTTAGAATGTAAAAAAATGAATATAATTAATATAATAAACATGCGATTTATATAATGTGATGTTTTGTTGCAATATGTCTCTTATAATTCTACTAAGAATGGCTATGTACTTTTAATATGATTGTTTAGCTAAGTCTTTGCATTATATGTAGGCCCTATGTACATAGTTGAGACTTGAATACAGATGAAACTGCACACAATTTGCATCAGCTAGATGGGTCAATGGATGAGTGCTTAACATGTTGGACTATGAATCCACGGGTCGCTGGTTCGATCCCCCGTCTGACCTAATAGTATTAAAGATATATTCCTGCACATTATATAGACAGTCATCTTGTGTGCTACATGAATGCATGTGTGTACGCACTATCCGACTGGTCATGTGTAGTTCTTCACCGTTTCAGTGTGGCGGGATAGTATAAAATATATTAATAATACACACAATACACAGTCTGTTTCAAATTGTTCGCTTCAGGTGCGAAAGGTCCGGAGTTCGAGCCCCGCTGGAGCCGTTACGATTGTGCCCTTAGGCAAGGCATTTAAATTCCACGTTGCCTCTTCTCTCTCCCTCGTGGCGATGGATTCCATCAGGAATGAGGCCTCGATAGTGATTAATAGAAGTTGAAAGAACTTGTTTCGCAATCGAGCTCAAATAAATTTGTATAAACTAAATTGTTAATTGTAAATGGGATCAGTGTAAATATATAAAGAGTATATATATATAAGGCATGTGGGAATTCCAGCATTCAATAATTAATCAAGGTATGTATGTTCCGCAGTCGTACATTATATTTCGCTTCGATAAGGTTGATGGATTTGTATTTTCACTATAATTATACTAACTTGGCTAACCACCAACATTCCAAATCGATCATGCGTGGTATACTGCACCATTGCATTCGAATTCCCATATGTGTGGAATAATGACAAACGTATACATGTGTACAATGCTCCACCATGTCACAGACGAATCTGTAGTCCAGTGGTAACACGCTGGACTGGTAATCCAGGGATCGCAGGTTCGATCCCACGTCTGACCCTAATAAAATGAACAGTCTTTCAGATGGGACGTTAAATCGAGGTATCGTGTCAATGCTTTATACCGTGCACGTAAAAGAACCAGAGGATACTCTGGAATGGGTCTTTGTCTGTATCATTGCACTATCCTCCAAAATCTAAAATGACTAATCTCTTCAGGAGGCGTCGCTCATATGGGCAACCGGTAGCGACGATAAATAAACGTAAAACACACTCCACCATGTCAATGAACAATTCTAGCTACATGGTTGAGATACGGTATTCATTTAAACGGGTATGATTTATGTATAATAATAATAATAATAATAATTATAATAATAACAATAATAATAAATACTTTATTTAACGAGAGTAAATATATTATGTTCTTATTATCCATCTCTGTAAATACTTAAATTGTATGTACAATACAATTATATATGTAATGTTAACATAATTATTGTATGAGGGGAAATGTAGTGTAATACAGTTCAACATCTAGTACATACAGATGAGGGAAATGGAATGTAATACAGTTCAACATCTAGTACATAAAGATGATGGAAATGGGGTGTACTACAGTTCAACATCTAGTACATACAGATGAGGGAAATGGAATGTAATACATTTCAACATCTAGTACATACAGATGAGGGAAATGGAGTGTAATACAGTTCAACATCTAGTACATACAGATGAGGGAAATGGAATGTAATACATTTCAACATCTAGTACATACAGATGAGGGAAATGGAGTGTAATACAGTTCAACATCTAGTACATACAGATGAGGGAAATGGAATGTAATACATTTCAACATCTAGTACATACAGATGAGGGAAATGGAGTGTAATACAGTTCAACATCTAGTACATACAGATGAGGGAAATGGAATGTAATACATTTCAACATCTAGTACATACAGATGAGGGAAATGGAGTGTAATACAGTTCAACATCTAGTACATACAGATGAGGGAAATGGAATGTAATACAGTTCAACATCTAGTACATACATATGAGGGAAATGGAATGTAATACAGTTCAACATCTAGTACATACAGATGAGGGAAATGGGGTGTACTACAGTTCAACATCTAGTACATACAGATGAGGGGAATGGAGTGTAATACAGTTCAACATCTAGTACATACAGATGAGGGAATGGAGTGTAATACAGTTCAACATCTAGTACATACAGATGAGGGAAATGTAGTGTAATACAGTTCAACATCTAGTACATACAGATGAGGGAAATGTAGTGTAATACAGTTCAACATCTAGTACATACAGATGAGGGAATGTAGTGTAATACAGTTCAACATCTAGTACATACAGATGAGGGTAATGTAGTGTAGTACAGTTCAACATCTAGTACATACAGATGAGGGAAATGTAGTGTACTACAGTTCAACATCTAGTACATACAGATGAGGGAAATGTAGTGTAATACAGTTCAACATCTAGTACATACAGATGAGGGAAATGTAGTGTAATACAGTTCAACATCTAGTACATACAGATGAGGGAAATGTAGTGTAATACAGTTCAACATCTAGTACATACAGATGAGGGAAATGTAGTGTAATACAGTTCAACATCTAGTACATACAGATGAGGGAAATGTAGTGTAATACAGTTCAACATCTAGTACATACATATGAGGGAAATGTAGTGTAATACAGTTCAACATCTAGTACATACATATGAGGGAAATGTAGTGTAATACAGTTCAACATCTAGTACATACAGATGAGGGAAATGGAATGTAATACAGTTCAACATCTAGTACATACAGATGAGGGAAATGTAGTGTAATACAGTTCAACATCTAGTACATACAGATGAGGGAAATGTAGTGTAATACAGTTCAACATCTAGTACATACAGATGAGGGAAATGGGGTGTACTACAGTTCAACATCTAGTACATACATATGAGGGAAATGGAATGTAATACAGTTCAACATCTAGTACATACAGATGAGGGAAATGGGGTGTACTACAGTTCAACATCTAGTACATACAGATGAGGGAAATGTAGTGTACTACAGTTCAACATATAGTACATACAGATGAGGGAAATGTAGTGTAATACAGTTCAACATCTAGTACATACAGATGAGGGAAATGTAGTGTAATACAGTTCAACATCTAGTACATACATATGAGGGAAATGGGGTGTACTACAGTTCAACATCTAGTACATACATATGAGGGAAATGGAATGTAATACAGTTCAACATCTAGTACATACAGATGAGGGAAATGGAATGTAATACAGTTCAACATCTAGTACATACAGATGAGGGAAATGGAATGTAATACAGTTCAACATCTAGTACATACAGATGAGGGAAATGTAGTGCAATACAGTTAAACATCTAGTGCATACAGAGCACATCCAATTCAAGAACACTTATTAAATATGTGTGTCTAACATTTCATTCTGATTTCATATTTATTCCTTTACCAAAGTACTACTGTTATGGTGGTCACCTGTGTTTGTTTTACAACTATCACGGTGTACTTTATAAACATGTTTGACCGTGTTACACAACTTAAATATAAAAAAGTATGTATATACTGCCAACATAGGGTTCATCGAACATGTAGTTTTAAAGATAAATACTTGTTATTGTGTTACAAATTATGCAAACAAATAATACACTAATTTTTAAATAATTATTAATATACACACTTTTCTCAAACTATATGATGATGTATGTTGAACTTATTGTAACCGACATGTTATGTTTATGGCGATGAACTTATTATATGATTCAAATTTTTTAAAAATAATTTAATTTTGTTTTTATATTTTCAAATTCAGTAAGCCAGAGGCCCATGTGAAAATACAACACACATAAACATGGATGTAATACAATGATATGATAAGACAATTATATGCATATGCCAACTAAAATATGTTGAATTGAATTGTTAAAAAACGAAATTGCGATATCAATACAACATGCTTAAAATGATATAACACTATAGTAAATCTGAGCAGTGTGGTATCAGCTCGTTGACATTATGAGTTGTACATGGTGGGACTTTAAGCCTAATAGTTTATACACATTTAATTTAGCTCGATTTCCTTTATGCTTTCCAATGAATGCTGGAGTTTTCAGGCACACCAGACACCAGGTGACCGCTAATACCAGGTGTCCTATATAGTGATTTTCATTGGGGGGAGGGGAGTTCGAACTGGCCGTTGTCACCAGGTGACCGCTAATAACAGGTGTAATATATAGTGATTTTCATTGGGGGGAGGAGAGTTCGAACTGGCCGTTGTCACCAGGTGATCGCTAATACCAGGTGTACTATATAGTGATTTTCATTGGGGGGGGGAGGAGGGTTCGAACTGGCCGTTGTCCCCAGGTGACCGCTAATACCAGGTGTAATATATAGAGATTTTCATTGGGGGAGGAGAGTTCGAACTGGCCGTTGTCACCAGGTGACCGCTCTTTCCCGGTGACCGTTAGTGCAATTTTTACTGTATATAAGTTTTCTTTCGTTCTAATTCCTTTCAGTCTACTGCTGTTAAACTATATGTAAAATGTTCATTTCTTGATTACATATAAAAATAATGTCTAAACCAAACAATGACCAATAATACAGACTGACATGGGAAAGGAGATACAGTCAAACCTGTGTTAGTGGTCACCTCCATTAAGCAGCCAACATGTAAAATTAAGCAACCATTATCCAGATTCCCAATTGGTCGTTTTATTATATATTTGACCTCTATTAAGCAGCCACCTGTGCTAAGCAACCACTTCCTCTGACTCCCTTGACTTGCTGCTTAAGACAGGTTTGACTATAGGCTGCAAGAACTAAAACATAAATACTTATTAAGTCAAACCATATTAGGTGTCATGTATCATACAATGTTCACATATTTCTAGAAACAACAACAATCATCGCTATCAGGTGGCTTATATTTGTCGCAGTCGGGTTTCTTGGAATCGCCATCTTGGCGGCCGGAGCTGCACACATGGAGAAGAACAGCACGGCGTTTATCGTAGCAGCTGTGCACGGGTTCATAGCAAGTAAGTGTTTTAGGTATCAACTTTATCATTGTTGTAGTTAATAACTATGGTGTACTGTACATTGATACATTGTATTGGGCATATTATTATTATTATTATTATTATTATTATTATTATTATTATTATTATTATTATTATTATTATTATTATATTATATTATATGTCAATGCATGTGAATGGACTTAAAGCAGCATTACATCGTATGAAATAAAATATATTTGAAAAATTCAATTTTTACGTATGGGTAGCAATGCTGCTACACATTCTAACACTGTACTTTGTATGCTTATGTTCATTTGATAAACAGTGTTTTCTTGCCATAAAACAAACTCGAAACCCAAAGTAGGACTTTCCGAGTCGGTCGGTCACGCACTTGTTTACAAGCGGAATGCATCGTCCGCACTTGTTTACATTCTGAATGTATCGTCCCCATTTTCACCACGTTGTCTTTTGTAAATAAATTACTTGATATGTTGATTCATACCTCTGTTAACTAAGTCTTTAGGGACATTTCTACATGCCCGCGAGGGGTTCGACATTAGAGGAAGATAGATAGATAGATAGTCTTTCATGTTCAAAATATATACGGTGTTTTCCCCATCCTCTGTTGTTTCACGCATAAACAAATTTGCGTATACGACGGTTTATATTTATTGGAATTTTATCGTTTCTTAGCGACTATTTCGATTTTTGTAAACACACACACATTAGTATTTATATTTTACCCAACACATCCTTTATTACGATGTAATGCTGCTTTAAAACCACATGAATAAAGACATATAAAAACTAATATTGTACAATACAGTCAAACCTGTGTTAGTGGTCACCTCCATTAAGCAGCCAACCTGTATTAAGCAGCCAGTTTCCAGATTCCCAATCGGTTGTCTTATTATATATTTGACCTCTATTAAGCAGCCACCTGCACTAAGCAGCCACTTTCTCTGACTCCCTTGGCTGGCTGCTTAAGACAGGTTTTACTGTATAAACATATTTTTATCTGTACATAAATTATGTTATACAATCATGTACTTTTCGAGAACTTTTGGAGGTAAATTGTGGAGGTATGTGTTCATATTTTGAACTTCCGGTGTACTAATTCTGTACTGGCTTACACCCTTGATTCATATAGCTGTTGGTAATATTTACCGAATTTTCGGCTGTCTCGCTCGCTTCTCACCAATGCAATCCTGGTTCGATCCTCGTGTCGGGAAGTATGTGAGATGGTTCGGTGGTCGCCAGATCGGACAGGTGGGTTTTCTCCGGGTACTCCGGTTTTCTCCCTCCTGATCACATTCACGACAACGAGAGTGATTAATATAAGTTGTTAAAACTTGCTTTAGAAAATAGCATTCGAGAGATGCAAACACCGCATTTGGTATTCAACACTGCTTGTGAAATAGGATAACTTAAAAAGAGGTGTAGATAGATAGGCCTATTAATGAAACTTTGTGGATATTTATCGCGGAGGAAATACATGTGTGTGTGTTTTACGTTTATTTATCGTCGCTACCGGTTACCCATTTGAGCGACGCCTCCTGAAGAGATTAGTCATTTTAGATGTTTGGAGGATAGTGCAATGATACAGACAGAGACCCATTATAGAGTCTCCTCTGGTTCTTTTACGTGCACGGTGTAAAGCACCGACACGAGACCTCGGTTTAAAGTCTCATCTGAAAGACTGTTACTTTTATTAGGGTCAGACGGGGGATCGAACCTGCGATGCTGGATTACCAGTCCAGCGTGCTAACCACTGGACTACAGATCCGTCTGTAAGGAAATACATGTACTTCGATTCGGTCAAGGCCAGTGTTTAGGGGGGTCAGCGAAGTGTCCACTCCCATGATGTCTATACTAGAAGTAAAAGTAAATTTCTCAAGATGTGTTATTGTTTTGCACAGGTCATTATAGCTTGCGATTTGTGACACAAAATAATTACTCTCAAAATAATATATACCCGGTTCAAGTAAAGTTGATCATTTTGTAATCGTGTTAAATAATATACGTTATTCATAGAACAAATTATACTTCGTTGGCATGTATACATTTTGAATCAACATGGGCGGACTGACTAATAAGTTTATTTAAAGTCGCAACCGCATACATGACACCTGCAGTTGGGCAACAGCCATATTGATTTAGAGATTAATCTACGGAATAATAGTCAATACAGTCAAACCTGTCTTAAGCAGCCAGCCAAGGGAATCGCAGAAAGTGGCTGCTTAGTGCAGGTGGCTGCTTAATAGAGGTCAAATGTATAGCAAAACAACATATTGTGAATCTGGAAACTGGCTGCTTAATGCAGGTTGGCTGCTTAATAGAGGTGATCACTAATACAGGTTCGACTGTATGTGCTATAGCCGCATTCAGTATGTCACTATCGTAGCTATACCCAGTTAGGGGGAGTCTGGGGCTTCCTAGCAGGGGCGGGAATAGTGCAGTGTCTGGACGTTTTTAAAATATCCGAATTGAAATGTATGTGCAGCCCCCACACTACAGTACACCATGCAACTTACAGCTACGCCAATGGCGGTAATCCAAAAACATGAGTCACTTTATCAGATTTATTAAATTATACTCTGACAATACAACAACTATACTTAGTTATATTAATCATAACTACGCATAATAAACTTGAATATATTAATCATAACTACGCGTAATAAACTTGAATATATTAATCATAACTACGCGTAATAAACTTGAATATATTAATCATAACTACGCGTAATAAACTTGAATATATTAATCATAACTACGCGTAATAAACTTGAATATATTAATCATAACTACGCGTAATAAACTTGAATATATTAATCATAACTACGCGTAATAAACTTGAATATATTAATCATAACTACGCGTAATAAACTTGAATATATTAATCATAACTACGCGTAATAAACTTGAATATATTAATCATAACTACGCGTAATAAACTTGAATATATTAATCATAACTACGCGTAATAAACTTGAATATATTAATCATAACTATGCATAATATTATAGTCAAACCTATGTTAGTGGTCATCTCTATTAGGCAACCAACCTGTATTAGGCAGTTAGTTTCCATATTCCTAATATGTTGTTTTATTACTCAGTTGATCTATATTAAGCAGCCACCTGTGCTAAGCAGCCACTTTCTGTGATTCCCTTGGCTGGCTGCTTAAGACAGGTTTGACTGTATACATTATAGCTACAGTGTCATTATTATATTAACTTATTTTGGACTTGATGTTGCTTCGTATATTTGCAGTTGTGTTGCAAGCCATAGGGCTGACCCTATACGCTACTGTTGTAAAGGATGAGATTGGGTTCGAGTCAAGGCATCTGTATGTCGGCTGGGGAATGGTGGTACTGAGTGTGGGCCTCACCCTGATCGCCTTACTCTTCGCGCTCGTTCTGGCCCGCATGGCGAAATCTCAAAAAGTAGCAAATGATGATTACTAATTTATAAAATGCTCACACATCTGCGACAAAGATTATACACAGTATTCATCTGAAGCCAACCGTATCGGTTTCTGTCCAATTCTAATTTTAACAACTTATATTAATTATTATCTGGTACCCGGAGAAAACCAACCTATTCGATCTGGCTACCACTATAGCATCTCACAAACTTCCCGGGATCGAACCCGGTGTGCATTGTTGAGAAGCGAGCGTGCTAACCAGTGCGTTAATCAGACAGCCCGATCTGTGTCCCGTTTCTGTGGTTCGATCAGTTTAGAAATGTGAGGAAATGGTTAACAATTTTATTCATATATATAATAATTTTGATTATCATATAATTTCTAAATATATACATGTACATTTCTGAGTAAAATCTATTCTAATGTTATGTGCATTGAATTTCTCATGGTATCTGCCGTCCGGGTATTATTGATAGTTCATGTTCTTGAACTTTCTTCATATATTCCTTTAAATATTAACCATTTTCTTTTTTACATCCAAAACTATTGACTCACTAATACAGTAAGTTCTGAAATTCTTTAGCAAATACATAGAATAGATTTCACGTATTTTCATATTATATATTATTTTCCTGCCTATTTTGTATTTTCCTATCAATTGATAGGGAGAAGAACTATATAAGTTTTCTTTCATTCTAATCCATTTCAGTATACTGCTGTTAAATTATATGTAAAATGTTCATTTCTTGATTACATGTACAAATACTGAAATAAATAATGTTTAAACTAAGTCTGGTATCTGCCGTGCGGGTATTATTGCCCTCATATACAATATCGCTTGAAGTCTGGTATCTGCCCTCTGGGTATTATTGCCCTCACATACAATATCGCTTGAAGTCTGGTATCTGCCGTCCGGGTATTATTGCCTTCACATACAATATCGCTTGAAGTCTGGTATCTGCCGTGTGGGTATTATTGCCCTCACATACAATATCGCTTGAAGTCTAGTATCTGCCGTGCGGGTATTATTGCCCTCACATACAATATCGCTTGAAGTCTAGTATCTGCCGTGCAGGTATTATTGCCCTCACATACAATATCGCTTGAAGTCTGGTATCTGCCGTCCGGGTATTATTGCCGTCACATACAATATCGCTTGAAGTCTGGTATCTGCCGTCCGGGTATTATTGCCTTCACATACAATATCGCTTGATGTCTGGTATCTGCCGTCCGGGTATTATTGCCTTCACATACAATATCGCTTGATGTCTGGTATCTGCCGTGCGGGTATTATTGCCCTCACATACAATATCGCTTGAAGTCTGGTATCTGCCGTGCAGGTATTATTGCCCTCACATACAATATCGCTAGAAGTCTGGTATCTGCTGTGCTGGTATAATTGCCTTCACATACAATATCGCTTGAAGTCTGGTATCTGCCGTCCGGGTATTATTGCCCTCACATACAATATCGCTTGATGTCTGGTATCTGCCGTGCAGGTATTATTGCCCTCATATACAATATCGCTTGAAGTCTGGTATCTGCCGTGCGGGTATTATTGCCTTCACATACAATATCACTTGAAGTCTGGTATCTGCCGTGCGGGTAGTATTGCCTTCATATACAATATCGCTGGAAGTCTGGTATCTGCCCTCTGGGTATTATTGCTCTCACATATAATAACGCTTGAAGTCTGGTATCTGCCGTCCAGGTATTATTGCCCTCATATACAATATCACTTGAAGTCTAGTATCTGCCATCCGGGAATTATTGCCCTCATATACAATATCGCTTGAAGTCTGGTATCTGCCGTGCAGGTATTATTGCCCTCACATACAATATTGCTTGAAGTCTGGTATCTGTCGTCCGGGTACTATTGCCCTCACGTACAATATCTCTTGAAGTCTGGTATCTGCCGTCCGGGTATTATTACCCTCACATACAATATCGCTTGAAGTCTGGTATCTGCCGTGCAGGTATTATTGCCCTCACATACAATATCACTTGAAGTCTAGTATCTGCCGTGCGGGTATTATTGCCCTCACATACAATATCGCTTGAAGTCTGGTATCTGCCCTCTGGGTATTATTGCCCTCATATACAATATCATTTGAAGTCTGGTATCTGCCATCCGGGTATTATTGCCCTCATATACAATATCGCTTGAAGTCTGGTATCTGCCATCTGGGTATTATTGCCCTCATATACAATATCGCTTGAAGTCTGGTATCTGCCGTGCGGGTATTATTGCCCTCACATACAATATCGCTTGAAGTCTCGTATCTGCCCTCCGGGTATTATTGCCCTCACATACAATATCGCTTGAAGTCTGGTATCTGCCGTGCGGCTACTATTGCCCTCACATACAATATCGCTTGAAGTCTAGTATCTGCCGTCCGGATATTATTGCCCTCACATACAATATCGCTTGAAGTCTGGTATCTGCCCTCTGGGTATTATTGCCCTCACATACAATATCACTTGAAGTCTGGTATCTGCCGTCCGGGTACTATTGCCCTCACATACAATATCGCTTGAAGTCTGGTATCTGCCGTCCGGGTATTATTACCCTCACATACAATATCGCTTGAAGTCTAGTATCTGCCGTGCGGGTATTATTGCCCTCACATACAATATCGCTTGAAGTCTGGTATCTGCCCTCTGGGTATTATTGCCCTCATATACAATATCATTTGAAGTCTGGTATCTGCCATCCGGGTATTATTGCCCTCATATACAATATCGCTTGAAATCTGGTATCTGCCGTGCAGGTATTATTGCCCTCACATACAATATCACTTGAAGTCTGGTATCTGCCGTCCGGGTACTATTGCCCTCACATACAATATCGCTTGAAGTCTGGTATCTGCCGTCCGGGTATTATTGCCCTCACATACAATATCGCTTGAAGTCTCGTATCTGCCCTTCGGGTATTATTGCCCTCACATACAATATCGCTTGAAGTCTGGTATCTGCCGTGCGGCTACTATTGCCCTCACATACATTATCGCTTGAAGTCTGGTATCTGCCGTGCGGGTATTATTGCCCTCACATACAATATCGCTTGAAGTCTGGTATCTGCCCTCTGGGTATTATTGCCCTCATATACAATATCACTTGAAGTCTGGTATCTGCCATCCGGGTATTATTGCCCTCATATACAATATCGCTTGAAGTCTGGTATCTGCCGTGCAGGTATTATTGCCCTCACATACAATATCACTTGAAGTCTGGTATCTGCCGTCCGGGTACTATTGCCCTCACATACAATATCGCTTGAAGTCTCGTATCTGCCGTCCGGGTATTATTACCCTCACATACAATATCGCTTGAAGTCTGGTATCTGCCGTGCAGGTATTATTGCCCTCACATCCAATATCGCTTGAAGTCTGGTATCTGCCGTCCGGGTACTATTGCCCTCACATACAATATCGCTTGAAGTCTAGTATCTGCCATCCGGGTATTATTACCCTCACACACAATATCGCTTGAAGTCTGGTATCTGCCGTGTGGGTATTATTGCCCTCACATACAATATCGCTTGAAGTCTGGTATCTGCCGTCCGGGTATTATTGCCTTCACATACAATATCGCTTGAAGTCTGGTATCTGCCGTCCGGGTATTATTTCCCTCACATACAATATCGCTTGAAGTCTGGTATCTGCCGTGCGGGTATTATTGCCCTTACATACAATATCGCTTGAAGTCTGGTATCTGCCGTGCGGGTATTATTGCCCTCACATACAATATCGCTTGAAGTCTGGTATCTGCCGTGCGGGTATTATTGCCCTCACATACAATATCGCTCGAAGTCTGGTATCTGCCGTGCGGGTATTATTGCCCTCACATACAATATCGCTTGAAGTCTGGTATCTGCCGTCCGGGTATTATTGCCTTCACATACAATATCGCTTGAAGTCTGGTATCTGCCCTCTGGGTATTATTGCCCTCACATAATATTGCTTGAAGTCTGGTATCTGCCCTCTGGGTATTATTGCCCTCACATACAATATCGCTTGAGTCTGGTATATGCCGTCCGGGTATTATTGCCCTCATATACAATATCGCTTGAAGTCTGGTATCTGCCATCCGGGTATTCTTGCCCTCACATTCACCCTATTCAACCACTTTTCTCTATACTAATCTCTTTTTCTTCTATACTCTTCTCTTTAAGTGCTCCAATTTGATAGTTCATGTTCTTGAACTTTCTTCATATGTTCCTTTAAATATTAACCATTTTCTTTTTTACATCCAAAACTATTGACCTCACTAATACCATAAGTTCTGAAATTCTTTAGCAAATACCTAGAATAGATTTCACGTATTTTCATTGTTATATTATATATTATTTTCCTGCCTATTGTATATCAATCAATTGATAGGGAGAAGAACTCGATAAGTTTTCTTTCGTTCTAATCCCTTTCAGTCTACTGCTGTTAAATTATATGTAAAATGTTCATTTCTTGATTACATGTACAAATACTGAAATAAATAATGTTTAAACTAAGTCTAGTATCTGCCGTGCGGGTATTATTGCCCTCATATACAATATCGCTTGAAGTCTGGTATCTACCCTCTGGGTATTATTGCCCTCACATACAATATCGCTTGAAGTCTGGTATCTGCCGTCCAGGTATTATTGCCCTCATATACAATATCGCTTGAAGTCTGGTATCTGCCATCCAGGTACTATTGCCCTCACATACAATATCGCTTGAAGTCTGGTATCTGCCCTCTGGGTACTATTGCCCTCACATACAATATCGCTTGAAGTCTGGTATCTGCCCTCTGGGTACTATTGCCCTCACATATAATATCGCTTGAAGTCTGGTATCTGCCGTGCGGGTATTATTGCCCTCACATAATATTGCTTGAAGTCTGGTATCTGCCCTCCGGGTACTATTGCCCTCACATAATATTGCTTGAAGTCTGGTATCTGCCCTCCGGGTATTATTGCCCTCACATACAATATCGCTTGAAGTCTGGTATCTGCCCTCTGGGTATTATTGCCCTCATATACAATATCGCTTGAAGTCTGGTATCTGCCCTCTGGGTATTATTGCCCTCACATACAATATCGCTTGAAGTCTTGTATCTGCTGTCCGGGTATTATTGCCCTCATATACAACATCGCTTGAAGTCTGGTATCTGCCCTCTGGGTATTATTGCCCTCACATACAATATCGCTTGAAGTCTGGTATCTGCCGTCCGGGTATTATTGCCGTCACATACAATATCGCTTGAAGTCTGGTATCTGCCGTCCGGGTATTATTGCCTTCACATACAATATCGCTTGATGTCTGGTATCTGCCGTCCGGGTATTATTGCCTTCACATACAATATCGCTTGATGTCTGGTATCTGCCGTGCGGGTATTATTGCCCTCACATACAATATCGCTGAACTGGTATCTGCGTGCGGTATTTGCCTCACATACAATATCGCTGAAGTCTGGTATCTGCGTGGTATATTGCCTCACATACAATATCGCTTGAGTCTGTATCTGCCGTGGTATTATTGCCTCAATACATATCCTTGAGTCTGGTATCTGCCGTGGTATTATTGCCTCAATACAATATCGCTTGAAGTCTGGTATCTGCCGTGGGGTATTATTGCCCTCACATACAATATGCTTGAAGTCTGGTATCTGCCGTCGGTATTATTGCCTCAATACAATATCGCTTGAAGTCTGGTATCTGCCGTGCAGGTATTATTGCCCTCACATACAATATCGCTAGAAGTCTGGTATCTGCTGTGCTGGTATAATTGCCTTCACATACAATATCGCTTGAAGTCTGGTATCTGCCGTCCGGGTATTATTGCCCTCACATACAATATCGCTTGATGTCTGGTATCTGCCGTGCAGGTATTATTGCCCTCATATACAATATCGCTTGAAGTCTGGTATCTGCCGTGCGGGTATTATTGCCTTCACATACAATATCACTTGAAGTCTGGTATCTGCCGTGCGGGTATTATTGCCTTCATATACAATATCGCTTGAAGTCTGGTATCTGCCCTCTGGGTATTATTGCCCTCACATATAATATCGCTTGAAGTCTGGTATCTGCTGTGCGGGTATTATTGCCCTCATATACAATATCGCTTGAAGTCTGGTATCTACCCTCTGGGTATTATTGCCCTCACATACAATATAGCTTGAAGTCTGGTATCTGCCGTCCAGGTATTATTGCCCTCACATACAATATCGCTTGAAGTCTGGTATCTGCCGTGCGGGTATTATTGCCCTCACATACAATATCGCTTGAAGTCTGGTATCTGCCGTGCGGGTATTATTGCCCTCACATACAATATCGCTTGAAGTCTGGTATCTGCCGTCCGGGTATTATTGCCCTCACATACAATATCACTTGAAGTCTGGTATCTGCCGTGCGGGTATTATTGCCCTCATATACAATATCGCTTGAAGTCTGGTATCTGCCGTCGGGTATTATTGCCTCACATACAATATCACTTGAAGTCTGGTATCTGCCGTCCGGGTATTATTGCCCTCATATACAATATCGCTTGAAGTCTGGTATCTGCCCTCTGGGTATTATTGCCCTCATATACAATATCGCTTGAAGTCTGGTATCTGCCGTGCGGGTATTATTGCCCTCACATACAATATCGCTTGAAGTCTGGTATCTGCCGTCCGGGTATTATTGCCCTCACATACAATATCGCTTGAAGTCTGGTATCTGCCCTCTGGGTATTATTGCCCTCACATACAATATCGCTTGAAGTCTGGTATCTGCCGTCCGGGTATTATTGCCCTCACATACAATATCGCTTGAAGTCTGGTATCTGCCCTCTGGGTATTATTGCCTTCACATACAATATCGCTTGAAGTCTGGTATCTGCCGTCCGGGTATTATTGCCCTCACATACAATATC
>CM026404.1:68078756-68101760 GCA_014843695.1 Archivesica marissinica
AACAGCCCATACCTCTGTAGAACAGCCCATAACTCTACCACCTCTGTAGAACAGCCCATACCTCTGTAGAACAGCCCATAACTCCACCACCTCTGTAGAACAGCCCATAACTCCACCACCTCTGTAGAACAGCCCATACCTCTGCCACCTCTGTAGAACAGCCCATAACTCCACCACCTCTGTAGAACAGCCCATACCTCTGCCACCTCTGTAGAACAGCCCATAACTCCACCACCTCTGTAGAACAGCCCATACCCTCTACCTCTGTAGAACAGCCCATACCTCCACCACCTCTGTAGAACAGCCCATACCTCACCACCTCTGTAGAACAGCCCATACCCTGCCACCTCTGTAGAACAGCCCATACCTCTGCCACCTCTGTAGAACAGCCCATACCTCTGCCACCTCTGTAGAACAGCCCATAACTCCACCACCTCTGTAGAACAGCCCATACCCTGCCCCTCTGTAGAACAGCCCATAACTCCAGCCACCTCTGTAGAACAGCCATACCTCTGTAGAACAGCCCATACCTCCCACCTCTGTAGAACAGCCCATACCTCTGTAGAACAGCCCATACCTCTGCCACCTCTGTAGAACAGCCCATAACTCCACCACCTCTGTAGAACAGCCCATACCTCTGTAGAACAGCCCATACCTCTGTAGAACAGCCCATACCTCTCACCTCTGTAGAACAGCCCATACCTCTGTAGAACAGCCCCTGCCACTCTGTAGAACAGCCCATACCTCTGCCACCTCTGTAGAACAGCCCATACCTCTGCCACCTCTGTAGAACAGCCCATAACTCCACCACCTTGTAGAACAGCCCATACCTCTGTAGAACAGCCCATACCTCTGCCACCTCTGTAGAACAGCCCATAACTCTGCCACCTCTGTAGAACAGCCCATACCCTGCCACCTCTGTAGAACAGCCCATACCTCTGTAGAACAGCCCATACCTCTGCCACCTCTGTAGAACAGCCCATAACTCTGCCACTCTGTAGAACAGCCCATACCTCTGTAGAACAGCCCATAACTATGTAGAACAGCCCATACCTCTGTAGAACAGCCCATACCTCTGCCACCTCTGTAGAACAGCCCATAACTCTGCCACCTCTGTAGAACAGCCCATAACTCTGCCACCTCTGTAGAACAGCCCATACCTCTGTAGAACAGCCCATAACTCTGCCACCTCTGTAGAACAGCCCATACCTCTGTAAAACAGCCCATACCTCTGCCACCTCTGTAGAACAGCCCATAACTCTGCCACCTCTGTAGAACAGCCCATACCTGTACCACCTCTGTAGAACAGCCCATACTCTGCCACCTCTGTAGAACAGCCCATAACTCCCACCTCTGTAGAACAGCCCATAACTCCACCACCTCTGTAGAACAGCCCATACCTCTGCCACCTCTGTAGAACAGCCCATAACTCCACCACCTCTGTAGAACAGCCCATACCTCTGCCACCTCTGTAGAACAGCCCATAACTCCAACTCTGTAGAACAGCCCATACCTCTGTAGAACAGCCCATACCTCTCCACTCTGTAGAACAGCCCATACCTCTGTAGAACAGCCCATACCCCTGCCACCTCTGTAGAACAGCCCATACACCTCTGTAAAACAGCCCATACCTCTGTAGAACAGCCCATAACTCTGCCACCTCTGTAGAACAGCCCATAACTCTGTAGAACAGCCCATACCTCTGTAGAACAGCCCATAACTCTGCCACCTCTGTAGAACAGCCCATAACTCTGTAGAACAGCCCATACCTCTGTAGAACAGCCCATACCTCTGTAGAACAGCCCATACCTCTGTAGAACAGCCCATACCTCTGTAGAACAGCCATACCTCTGTAGAACAGCCCATACCTCTGTAGAACAGCCCATAACTCACCACCTCTGTAGAACAGCCCATACCTATGCCACCTCTGTAGAACAGCCCATAACTCCACCACCTCTGTAGAACAGCCCATACCTCTGCCACCTCTGTAGAACAGCCCATAACTCCACCACCTCTGTAGAACAGCCCATACCTCCGCCACCTCTGTAGAACAGCCCATACCTCTGTAGACAGCCCATAACTCCACCACCTCTGTAGAACAGCCCATACCCTGCCACCTCTGTAGAACAGCCCATACCCCTGCCACCTCTGTAGAACAGCCCATACCTCCACCACCTCTGTAGAACAGCCCATACCCCTGCCACCTCTGTAGAACAGCCCATACCTCCACCACCTCTGTAGAACAGCCCATACCTCCACCACCTCTGTAGAACAGCCCATACCTCTGTAGAACAGCCCATACCCTGCCACCTCTGTAGAACAGCCCATAACTCCAGCACCTCTGTAGAACAGCCCATACCTCTGTAGAACAGCCCATACCTCCACCACCTCTGTAGAACAGCCCATACCTCTGTAGAACAGCCCATACCCCTGCCACCTCTGTAGAACAGCCCATAACTCTGCCACCTCTGTAGAACAGCCCATAACTCCAGCACCTCTGTAGAACAGCCCATACCTCTGTAGAACAGCCCATACCTCTGTAGAACAGCCCATACCTCTGCCACTCTGTAGAACAGCCCATACCTCTGTAGAACAGCCCATACCCCTGCCACCTCTGTAGAACAGCCCATACCTCTGCCACCTCTGTAGAACAGCCCATACCTCTGCCACCTCTGTAGAACAGCCCATAACTCCACCACCTCTGTAGAACAGCCCATACCTCTGTAGAACAGCCCATAACTCTGCCACCTCTGTAGAACAGCCCATACCTCTGCCACCTCTGTAGAACAGCCCATACCTCTGCCACCTCTGTAGAACAGCCCATACCTCTGCCACCTCTGTAGAACAGCCCATAACTCCACACCTCTGTAGAACAGCCCATACCTCTGTAGAACAGCCCATACCTCCACCACCTCTGTAGAACAGCCCATACCTCTGTAGAACAGCCCATACCCCTGCCACCTCTGTAGAACAGCCCATAACTCCAGCACCTCTGTAGAACAGCCCATACCTCTGTAGAACAGCCCATACCTCTGTAGAACAGCCCATACCTCGCCACTCTGTAGAACAGCCCATACCTCTGTAGAACAGCCCATACCTCTGCCACCTCTGTAGAACAGCCCATACCTCTGCCACCTCTGTAGAACAGCCCATACCTCCACCACCTCTGTAGAACAGCCCATACCTCTGCCACCTCTGTAGAACAGCCCATACCTCCACCACCTCTGTAGAACAGCCCATACCTCCACCTCTGTAGAACAGCCCATACCTCCACCTCTGTAGAACAGCCCATAACTCCACACTCTGTAGAACAGCCCATACCTCCACCACCTCTGTAGAACAGCCCATACCCCTGCCACCTCTGTAGAACAGCCCATACCTCCACCACCTCTGTAGAACAGCCCATACCTCCACCACCTCTGTAGAACAGCCCATACCCCTGCCACCTCTGTAGAACAGCCCATAACTCCAGCACCTCTGTAGAACAGCCCATACCTCTGTAAAACAGCCCATACCTCTGTAGAACAGCCCATAACTCTGCCACCTCTGTAGAACAGCCCATAACTCTGTAGAATAGCCCATACCTCTGTAGAACAGCCCATAACTCTGCCACCTCTGTAGAACAGCCCATAACTCTGTAGAACAGCCCATACCTCTGTAGAACAGCCCATACCTCTGTAGAACAGCTCATACCTCTGTAGAACAGCCCATACCTCTGTAGAACAGCCCATAACTCCACCACCTCTGTAGAACAGCCCATACCTCTGTAGAACAGCCCATACCTATGCCACCTCTGTAGAACAGCCCATAACTCCACCACCTCTGTAGAACAGCCCATACCTGTGCCACTTCTGTAGAACAGCCCATAACTCCACCACCTCTGTAGAACAGCCCATACCTCCGCCACCTCTGTAGAACAGCCCATACCTCTGTAGAACAGCCCATAACTCCACCACCTCTGTAGAACAGCCCATACCCCTGCCACCTCTGTAGAACAGCCCATACCTCCACCACCTCTGTAGAACAGCCCATACCTCCACCACCTCTGTAGAACAGCCCATACCCCTGCCACCTCTGTAGAACAGCCCATAACTCCAGCACCTCTGTAGAACAGCCCATACCTCTGTAGAACAGCCCATACCTCCACCACCTCTGTAGAACAGCCCATACCCCTGCCACCTCTGTAGAACAGCCCATAACTCCAGCACCTCTGTAGAACAGCCCATACCTCTGTAGAACAGCCCATACCTCCACCACCTCTGTAGAACAGCCCATACCTCTGTAGAACAGCCCATACCCCTGCCACCTCTGTAGAACAGCCCATAACTCCAGCACCTCTGTAGAACAGCCCATACCTCTGTAGAACAGCCCATACCTCTGTAGAACAGCCCATACCTCTGCCACTCTGTAGAACAGCCATACCTCTGTAGAACAGCCCATACCCCTGCCACCTCTGTAGAACAGCCCATACCTCTACCTCTGTAGAACAGCCCATACCTCTGCCACCTCTGTAGAACAGCCCATAACTCCACCACCTCTGTAGAACAGCCCATACCTCTGTAGAACAGCCCATAACTCTGCCACCTCTGTAGAACAGCCCATACCCTGCCACCTCTGTAGAACAGCCCATACCTCTGCCACCTCTGTAGAACAGCCCATACCTCTGCCACCTCTGTAGAACAGCCCATAACTCCAGCACCTCTGTAGAACAGCCCATACCTCTGTAGAACAGCCCATACTCCCACCTCTGTAGAACAGCCCATACCTCTGTAGAACAGCCCATACCCCTGCCACCTCTGTAGAACAGCCCATAACTCCACCACCTCTGTAGAACAGCCCATACCTCTGTAGAACAGCCCATACCTCTGCCACTCTGTAGAACAGCCCATACCTCTGTAGAACAGCCCATACCCCTGCCACCTCTGTAGAACAGCCCATACCTCTGCCACCTCTGTAAAACAGCCCATACCTCTGTAGAACAGCCCATAACTCTGCCACCTCTGTAGAACAGCCCATAACTCTGTAGAATAGCCCATACCTCTGTAGAACAGCCCATAACTCTGCCACCTCTGTAGAACAGCCCATAACTCTGTAGAACAGCCCATACCTCTGTAGAACAGCCCATACCTCTGTAGAACAGCTCATACCTCTGTAGAACAGCCCATACCTCTGTAGAACAGCCCATAACTCCACCACCTCTGTAGAACAGCCCATACCTCTGTAGAACAGCCCATACCTATGCCACCTCTGTAGAACAGCCCATAACTCCACCACCTCTGTAGAACAGCCCATACCTGTGCCACTTCTGTAGAACAGCCCATAACTCCACCACCTCTGTAGAACAGCCCATACCTCCGCCACCTCTGTAGAACAGCCCATACCTCTGTAGAACAGCCCATAACTCCACCACCTCTGTAGAACAGCCCATACCCCTGCCACCTCTGTAGAACAGCCCATACCTCCACCACCTCTGTAGAACAGCCCATACCTCCACCACCTCTGTAGAACAGCCCATACCCCTGCCACCTCTGTAGAACAGCCCAAAACTCCGCACCTCTGTAGAACAGCCCATACATCTGTAGAACAGCCCATACCTCCACCACCTCTGTAGAACAGCCCATACCCCTGCCACCTCTGTAGAACAGCCCATAACTCCAGCACCTCTGTAGAACAGCCCATACCTCTGTAGAACAGCCCATACCTCCACCACCTCTGTAGAACAGCCCATACCTCTGTAGAACAGCCCATACCCCTGCCACCTCTGTAGAACAGCCCATAACTCCAGCACCTCTGTAGAACAGCCCATACCTCTGTAGAACAGCCCATACCTCTGTAGAACAGCCCATACCTCTGCCACATCTGTAGAACAGCTCATACCTCTGTAGAACAGCCCATACCCCTGCCACCTCTGTAGAACAGCCCATACCTCTGCCACCTCTGTAGAACAGCCCATACCTCTGCCACCTCTGTAGAACAGCCCATAACTCCACCACCTCTGTAGAACAGCCCATACCTCTGTAGAACAGCCCATAACTCTGCCACCTCTGTAGAACAGCCCATACCCCTGCCACCTCTGTAGAACAGCCCATACCTCTGCCACCTCTGTAGAACAGCCCATACCTCTGCCACCTCTGTAGAACAGCCCATAACTCCAGCACCTCTGTAGAACAGCCCATACCTCTGTAGAACAGCCCATACCTCCACCACCTCTGTAGAACAGCCCATACCTCTGTAGAACAGCCCATACCCCTGCCACCTCTGTAGAACAGCCCATAACTCCAGCACCTCTGTAGAACAGCCCATACCTCTGTAGAACAGCCCATACCTCTGCCACCTCTGTAGAACAGCCCATACCTCTGTAGAACAGCCCATACCCCTGCCACCTCTGTAGAACAGCCCATACCTCTGCCACCTCTGTAGAACAGCCCATACCTCTGCCACCTCTGTAGAACAGCCCATAACTCCACCACCTCTGTAGAACAGCCCATACCTCTGTAGAACAGCCCATAACTCTGCCACCTCTGTAGAACAGCCCATACCCCTGCCACCTCTGTAGAACAGCCCATACCTCTGCCACCTCTGTAGAACAGCCCATACCTCTGCCACCTCTGTAGAACAGCCCATAACTCCACCACCTCTGTAGAACAGCCCATACCTCCACCACCTCTGTAGAACAGCCCATACCTCTGCCACCTCTGTAGAACAGCCCATAACTCTGTAGAACAGCCCATACCTCTGTAGAACAGCCCATAACTCCACCACCTCTGTAGAACAGCCCATACCTCTGCCACCTCTGTAGAACAGCCCATACCTCCGCCACCTCTGTAGAACAGCCCATACTCCTCCACCTCTGTAGAACAGCCCATACCTCTGCCACCTCTGTAGAACAGCCCATACCTCTGCCACCTCTGTAGAACAGCTCATACCTCTGTAGAACAGCCCATACCTCTGTAGAACAGCCCATAACTCCACCACCTCTGTAGAACAGCCCATACCTCTGTAGAACAGCCCATACCTATGCCACCTCTGTAGAACAGCCCATACCTCTGCCACTTCTGTAGAACAGCCCATAACTCCACCACCTCTGTAGAACAGCCCATACCTCTGCCACCTCTGTAGAACAGCCCATACCTCTGTAGAACAGCCCATAACTCCACCACCTCTGTAGAACAGCCCATACCTCTGTAGAACAGCCCATACCCCTGCCACCTCTGTAGAACAGCCCATAACCCCACCACATCTGTAGAACAGCCCATACCTCTGCCACCTCTGTAGAACAGCTCATACCTCTGTCACCTCTGTATAACAGCCCATACCTCTGCCATCTCTGTATAACAGCCCATAACTCTGCCACCTCTGTAGAACAGCCCATACCTCTGCCACCTCTGTATAACAGCCCATACCTCTGCCACCTCTGTAGAGCAGCCCATACCTCCGCCACCTCTGTAGAACAGCCCATACCTCTGCCACCTCTGTAGAACAGCCCATAACTCTGCCACCTCTGTAGAACAGCCCATACCTCACACTGGCAAGTTTAAATTAATATTTTTGACGCAACATTTTTATAGCCACATTGCATGCGATACATGGCGGTTCTTTAGTTATTTATAGAATTTGGTGGCCATCTTGGATTTCAGGAGAATTTATTTGAACAACCATGAAAAGGCTTCACCTAAGGATCATACAAGTAGTGTTTCTTGAACATTGGCTCATCAGTTCATGAGAAAAAGATGTTTGAAATCTCTCATAAATGGTTTTGATTAAAATTGAATTAGTGATCACCTCGCCGATACCTTCGATTTGATATAATTATTATTCGCTGAAACATTTGACCTCCCGGATTGTATATCGATGGACAAGATGAGTAAAATCGTGAGAAGAATTTTTAAGAAGCGGCCATCTTGGATTGCGTAACGTGATTTTAACAATTGTAAACCCCACCTACCATGACCTTAAATGGTGGCTATAGACCCAATTGTTACCGACAAGACGTTTGAAAATGTTCACGGATGCAGGACATATTGTGGCGTAAATTTGACCTTCAAAGTGAAATACTTAATTATCATGATTGGTATCAAGAAGTCTGGCAAATGGCAGGGCACTCACTGTACGACGGCTTAGTCCGATTGCGAACACGAATATGTAGATTTAAAGTAAATTAAGTAGGTGAAATGCACACTTCCCACCAATTCCCCCCTTAAATTGGCTGGACCAAAGTTGAATCCTGGGGTTCTACGCATTATGTTAGAACAGAACAATATTAGCACAATAGTATTTTCATTTTATTTAACTTATACAAGTAATGTATTTTCATTGTCATGCTATTTCCTATTCACATATATTCAGTGAACTGTAAATGCTGTATTCAGGAGAAGTGTACATGCCATTTATTATGTGACTTCACAGAGACTACTGTTGCAACTTGCCATGAGTTAGGAGGTTACAGCATCTATAGAATACTATCTGTTGCCATGAGTTAGGAGGATACAGCATCTATAGTATATTATCTGTTGCCATGAGTTAGGAGGATACAGCATCTATAGAATACTATCTGTTGCCATGAGTTAGGAGGATACAGCATCTATAGAATACTATCCGTTGCCATGAGTTAGGAGGATACAGCATCTATAGAATACTATCCGTTGCCATGAGTTAGGAGGATACAGCATCTATAGTATATTATCTGTTGCCATGAGTTAGGAGGATACAGCATCTATAGAATACTATCTGTTGCCATGAGTTAGGAGGATACAGCATCTATAGAATATTATCTGTTGCCATGAGTTAGGAGGATACAGCATCTATAGAATACTATCCGTTGCCATGAGTTAGGAGGATACAGCATCTATAGAATACTATCCGTTGCCATGAGTTAGGAGGATACAGCATCTATAGAATACTATCTGTTGCCATGAGTTAGGAGGATACAGCATCTATAGAATACTATCTGTTGCCATGAGTTAGGAGGATACAGCATCTATAGAATACTATCTGTTGCCATGAGTTAGGAGGATACAGCATCTATAGAATACTATCCGTTGCCATGAGTTAGGAGGATACAGCATCTATAGAATACTATCCGTTGCCATGAGTTAGGAGGATACAGCATCTATAGAATACTATCTGTTGCCATGAGTTAGGAGGATACAGCATCTATAGAATACTATCTGTTGCCATGAGTTAGGAGGATACAGCATCTATAGAATACTATCTGTTGCCATGAGTTAGGAGGATACAGCATCTATAGAATATTATCTGTTGCCATGAGTTAGGAGGATACAGCATCTATAGAATACTATCCGTTGCCATGAGTTAGGAGGATACAGCATCTATAGAATACTATCCGTTGCCATGAGTTAGGAGGATACAGCATCTATAGAATACTATCTGTTGCCATGAGTTAGGAGGATACAGCATCTATAGAATACTATCTGTTGCCATAGAATGTTCTGCACACCGAGTCTACGTAGAATGTTCTGCACACCGAGTATACGTAGAATGTACTGCACACCGAGTATACGTAGAATGTACTGCACACCGAGTCTACGTAGAATGTTCTGCACACCGAGTCTACATAGAATGTACTGCACACCGAGTCTACGCAGAATGTACTGCACACCGAGTCTACGTAGAATGTACTGCACACCGAGTCTACGTAGAATGTACTGCACACCGAGTATACGTAGAATGTACTGCACACCGAGTCTACGTAGAAGTACTGCACACCGAGTCTACGTAGAATGTTATGCACACCGAGTCTACATAGAATGTACTGCACACCGAGTCTACGTAGAATGTTCTGCACACCGAGTATACGTAGAATGTACTGCACACCGAGTATACGTAGAATGTACTGCACACCGAGTCTACGTAGAATGTACTGCACACCGAGTCTACGTAGAATGTACTGCACACCGAGTCTACGTAGAATGTTCTGCACACCGTCTACGTAGAATGTACTGCACACCGAGTCTACGGAGAATGTTCTGCACACTGAGTCTATGTAGAATGTTCTGCACACACACTGAGTCTACGTAGAATGTACTGCACACCGAGTCTACAAAGAATGTACAACTCACTCACTCACTCACCCAACCCACCCACCGAGTCTATGAAGAATGTACTGCACACACACAGTCTACATAGAATGTACTGCACACAAACAGAGTCTACAAAGAATGTACTGCACACACACACAGAGTCTACATAGAATGTACTGCACACACACAGTCTACATAGAATGTACTGCACACACACACACACACAGTCTACATAGAATGTACTGCACACACACAGTCTACAAAGAGTGTACTGCACACACTTTTCAATGATAAATTATTCAGATTTAAGCAAAATGTCTACAAATGAACAGGGATTTTATTAAAATTTTATTTGTAAATTACCTCCCTTTTTTATTATAAAATCAATGAAAATTTACTACAGTAATCAATATGAATCATAGTTTATTTTCCTATAACTGTAATATGATAGCAATGGATTGCTTGTTTAATTATTGATCTGTTTATACAATTTTTTTACCTACATTGCGAAACAAGTTCTTGCAACATTAAATCACTCTCAAGACGTCATTTCTGATGGAATCTATCGCCATGAGAGAGAGAGAGAGAAGAGGCAACGTGGAATTTCTGTGCTCTGCCTATGGGCACATTCATAACGGCTACAGCTGGGTGCGAACTCCAGGCCGCTCGCACCTGAAACGAATGTTCTACCACTGTGCTATCAACACATCCAATAGTTTAATTTCTTGAATCGAACAATATTCAGTAATCTGGTCTACAAGGACTAGTTTAATGCTTGTTTAAGTTGTTGTTTAATGTTCTCCAGCTGTTATTGGTGGAACCTTCTCAGCATGCACCCAGGTAGAACCACAGACCTTCCACAAGCCATATATCCTTACATGGAAGAATTTGACACCACCAGTGGGATTCAAACCTACAGCGACGAACGGACAAGTGATTTGAATTAAATTTGACATGGAGGCCCCTGGTCGATGCACTAGTAACCTATACTCCAGGATTGTCAGGAAATTGTAAATGCCATCAAAACAGTCTTGATTCCTTCTGAACTAATACTCTGTTTGTGGTGGTGATGTTTGCAAGCCTCTATCCGGTATATAACACAAGCTCAGTGCTAGATTGATTCAGAAACATCTATACTCCATCATATCTAGCTGGTATTGGTGGTGTCCTGTCCAGGCCATAATACACTTTCATTATTCTCATGTATTATTCAATTGGGTTCACTTTGATCCCTTGTCTAATCTGTCCCCAACCTATCAATCTGAAAGTAAGAAATATCTCAGTGACAATCTACAATGAGTGTTCCCAGAGGGATTCGAACCTAGGGTGAGGGGCAAGTGATTTGAAATCAACTACCGTAACCACTCAGCATGTCCAGTTTGAACTTAAAAGTAAAAAATATAGGTAAGCAGAGAACATTTCGAAAATTTTCTAAATTTCCTGATTGGAATTCTAGTTTAGAGCAAATTCCAGAGGGAAATCTGGGTTGGAGGGAATTCCAGAGGTAAATCTGGGTTGGAGGGAATTCCAGAGGTAAATCTGGATTGGAATCTGGGTTGGAGGGAATTCCAGAGGTAAATCTGGATTGGAATCTGGGTTGGAGGGAATTCCAGAGGTAAATCTGGGTTGGAATCTGGGTTGGAGGGAATTCCAGAGGTAAATCTGGATTGGAATCTGGGTTGGAGGGAATTCCAGAGGTAAATCTGGATTGGAATCTGGGTTGGAGGGAATTCCAGAGGGGAATCTAGGTTGGAGGGAATTCCAATTTACGGGGAATTATGGTTTTGACGGAATTCTGATTTAGGGAGAATTCCAGCTTAGAGGTAATTCAGTTCAGAGGGAATTTTGCTTTAGACGTTAGGTTTAGAGGGAATTTTGGTTTATAGGAGTGTCATTGTTTTGTAATCAGCATATATTGTGAGAGCACCACACATTCCATCTGTATGTCAGTCAGGTGTATCTGTGAGAGCACCACACATTCCATCTGTATGTCAGTCAGTCAGTCAGGTGTATCTGTGAGAGCACCACACATTCCATCTGTATGTCAGTCAGGTGTATCTGTGAGAGCACCACACATTCCATCTGTATCAGTCAGTCAGGTGTATCTGTGAGAGCACCACACATTCCATCTGTATGTCAGTCAGGTGTATCTGTGAGAGCACCACACATTCCATCTGCACACATTCCATCTGTATGTCAGTCAGGTGTATCTGTGAGAGCACCACACATTCCATCTGTATGTCAGTCAGGTGTATCTGTGAGAGCACCACACATTCCATCTGTATGTCAGTCAGGTGTATCTGTGAGAGCACCACACATTCCATCTGTATGTCAGCAGGTGTATCTGTGAGAGCACCACACATTCCATCTGTCAGTCAGGTGTATCTGTGAGAGCATCACACATTCCATCTGTCTGTCGGTCAGGTATATCTGTGAAAGCACCACACATTCCATCTGTCAGTCAGTCAGTCAGTCAGTCAGGTGTATCTGTGAGAGCACCACACATTCCATCTGTCTGTCAGTCAGGTGTATCTGTGAGAGCACCACACATTCCATCTGGGAGAGCTCCACACATTCCATCTGTCTGTTAGGCAGGTGTATCTGTGAGAGCACCACACATTCCATCTGTATGTCAGCCAGGTGTATATGTGAGAGCACCACACATTCCATCTGTCAGCCAGGTGTATCTGTGAGACCACCACACATTCCATCTGTATGTCAGCCAGGTGTATCTGTGAGAGCACCACACATTCCATCTGTATGTCAGCCAGGTGTATATGTGAGAGCACCACACATTCCATCTGTCAGTCAGGTGTATCTGTGAGAGCACCACACATTCCATCTGTATGTCAGCCAGGTGTATCTGTGAGAGCACCACACATTCCATCTGTCTTGTCAGTCAGGTGTATCTGTGAGAGCACCACCCATTCCATCTGGGAGAGCTCCACACATTCCATCTGTCTGTTAGGCAGGTGTATCTGTGAGAGCACCACACATTCCATCTGTATGTCAGCCAGGTGTATATGTGGGAGCACCACACATTCCATCTGTATGTCAGCCAGGTGTATCTGTGAGAGCACCACACATTCCATCTGTCAGACAGGTGTATCTGTGAGAGCACCACACATTCCATCTGTATGTCAGTTAGGTGTATCTGTGAGAGCACCACACATTCCATCTGTCAGCCAGGTGTATCTGTGAGAGCACCACACATTCCATCTGTATGTCAGCCAGGTGTATCTCTGAGAGCACCACACATTCCATCTGTCAGCCAGGTGTATTGTGAGAGCACCACACATTCCATCTGTCAGTCAGGTGTATCTGTGAGAGCACCACACATTCCATCTATGTCAGCCAGGTGTATCTGTGAGAGCACCACACATTCCATCTGTATGTCAGTCAGGTGTATCTGTGAGAGCACCACACATTCCATCTGGTCAGCAGGTGTATTGTGAGAGCACCACACATTCCATCTGTATTCAGTCAGGTGTATCTGTGAGAGCACCACACATTCCATCTGTATGTCAGTCAGGTGTATCTGTGAGAGCACCACACATTCCATCTGTATTCAGTCAGTCAGGTGTATCTGTGAGAGCACACCACCACCCACACACCATCTGTCTGTACAGGTGTATCTGTGAGAGCACCACACATTCCATCTGTATGTCAGCCAGGTGTATCTGTGAGAGCACCACACATTCCATCTGTATGTCAGCCAGGTGTATCTGTGAGAGCACCACACATTCCATCTGTATGTCAGCCAGGTGTATCTGTGAGAGCACCACACATTCCATCTGTATGTCAGTCTCAGGTGTATCTGTGAGAGCACCACACATTCCATCTGTATGTCAGTCAGGTGTATCTGTGAGAGCACCACACATTCCATCTGTCAGTCAGGTGTATCTGTGAGAGCACCACACATTCCATCTAGTCAGTCAGGTGTATCTGTGAGAGCACCACACATTCCATCTGTCAGTCAGGTGTATCTGTGAGAGCACCACACATTCCATCTGTCAGTCAGGTGTATCTGTGAGAGCACCACACATTCCATCTGTATGTCAGACAGGTGTATCTGTGAGAGCACCACACATTCCATCTGTATGTCAGACAGGTGTATCTGTGAGAGCACCACACATTCCATCTGTATGTCAGTCAGGTGTATCTGTGAGAGCACCACACATTCCATCTGTATGTCAGGCAGGTGTATCTGTGAGAGCACCACACATTCCATCTGTATGTCAGTCAGGTGTATCTGTGAGAGCACCACACATTCCATCTGTCAGTCAGGTGTATCTGTGAGAGCACCACACATTCCATCTGTCTGTCAGTCAGGTATATCTGTGAGAGCACCACACATTCCATCTGTATGTCAGTCAGGTGTATCTGTGAGAGCACCACACATTCCATCTGTCTGTCAGTCAGGTGTATCTGTAGAGAGCTCCACACATTCCATCTGTCAGCCAGGTGTATCTGTGAGAGCTCCACACATTCCATCTGTCAGCCAGGTGTATCTGTGAGAGCACCACACATTCCATCTTATGTCAGGCAGGTGTATCTGTGAGAGCACCACACATTCCATCTGTATGTCAGTCAGTCAGTCAGTCAGTGTATCTGTGAGAGCACCACATTCCATCTGTATGTCAGTCAGGTGTATCTGTGAGAGCACCACACATTCCATCTGTATGTCAGTCAGGTGTATCTGTGAGAGCACCACACATTCCATATGTCAGTCAGGTGTATCTGTGAGAGTACCACACATTCCATCTGTCTGTCAGTCAGGTATATCTGTGAGAGCACCACACATTCCATCTGTATGTCAGTCAGGTGTATCTGTGAGAGCACCACACATTCCATCTGTATGTCAGTCAGGTGTATCTGTGAGAGCACCATACATTCCATCTGTATGTCAGACAGGTGTATCTGTGAGAGCACCACACATTCCATCTGTATGTCAGTCAGGTGTATCTGTGAGAGCACCACACATTCCATCTGTCAGTCAGGTGTATCTGTGAGAGCACCACACATTCCATCTGTCTGTCAGTCAGGTATATCTGTGAAAGCACCACACATTCCATCTGTCAGTCAGTCAGTCAGTCAGTCAGGTGTATCTGTGAGAGCACCACACATTCCATCTGTCTGTCAGTCAGGTGTATCTGTGAGAGCACCACACATTCCATCTGGGAGAGCTCCACACATTCCATCTGTCTGTTAGGCAGGTGTATCTGTGAGAGCACCACACATTCCATCTGTATGTCAGCCAGGTGTATATGTGAGAGCACCACACATTCCATCTGTCAGCCAGGTGTATCTGTGAGAGCACCACACATTCCATCTGTATGTCAGCCAGGTGTATCTGTGAGAGCACCACACTTCCATCTGTATGTCAGCCAGGTGTATATGTGAGAGCACCACACATTCCATCTGTCAGTCAGGTGTATCTGTGAGAGCACCACACATTCCATCTGTATGTCAGCCAGGTGTATCTGTGAGAGCACCACACATTCCATCTGTCTTGTCAGTCAGGTGTATCTGTGAGAGCACCACCCATTCCATCTGGGAGAGCTCCACACATTCCATCTGTCTGTTAGGCAGGTGTATCTGTGAGAGCACCACACATTCCATCTGTATGTCAGCCAGGTGTATATGTGGGAGCACCACACATTCCATCTGTATGTCAGCCAGGTGTATCTGTGAGAGCACCACACATTCCATCTGTCAGACAGGTGTATCTGTGAGAGCACCACACATTCCATCTGTATGTCAGTTAGGTGTATCTGTGAGAGCACCACACATTCCATCTGTCAGTCAGGTGTGTCTGTGAGAGCACCACCCATTCCATCTGTCAGGCAGGTGTGTTTGTGAGAGCTCCATACATTCCATCTGTCAGCCAGGTGTATCTGTGAGAGCACCACACATTCCATCTGTCAGTCAGGTGTATCTGTGAGAGCACCACACATTCCATCTGTCAGCCAGGTGTATCTGTGAGAGCACCACACATTCCATATGTATGTCAGACAGGTGTGTCTGTGAGAGCACCACACATTCCATCTGTATGTCAGACAGGTGTATCTGTGAGAGCACCACACATTCCATCTGTATGTCAGACAGGTGTATCTGTGAGAGCACCACACATTCCATCTGTATGTCAGTCAGGTGTATCTGTGAGAGCACCACACATTCCATCTGTCAGTCAGGGTATCTGTGAGAGCACCACACATTCCATCTGTCTGTCAGTCAGGTATATCTGTGAGAGCACCACACATTCCATCTGTCTGTCAGTCAGTCAGTCAGTCAGTCAGTCAGGTGTATCTGTGAGAGCACCACACATTCCATCTGTCAGTCAGTCAGGTGTATCTGGAGAGCACCACACATCCATCTGGGAGAGCTCCACACATTCCATCTGTCTGTTAGGCAGGTGTATCTGTGAGAGCACCACACATTCCATCTGTATGTCAGTCAGTCAGTCAGGTGTATCTGTGAGAGCACCACACATTCCATCTGTATGTCAGGCAGGTGTATCTGTGAGAGCACCACACATTCCATCTGTATGTCAGTCAGTCAGGTGTATCTGTGAGAGCACCACACATCCATCATGTCAGTCAGGTGTATCTGTGAGAGCACCACACATTCCATCTGTATGTCAGTCAGGTGTATCTGTGAGAGCACCACACATTCCATCTGTCAGTCAGGTGTATCTGTGAGAGCACCACACATTCCATCTGTCTGTCAGTCAGGTATATCTGTGGGCACCACACATTCCATCTGTATGTCAGTCAGGTGTATCTGTGAGAGCACCACACATTCCATCTGTATGTCAGTCAGGTGTATCTGTGAGAGCACCATACATTCCATCTGTATGTCAGACAGGTGTATCTGTGAGAGCACCACACATTCCATCTGTATGTCAGTCAGGTGTATCTGTGAGAGCACCACACATTCCATCTGTCAGTCAGGTGTATCTGTGAGAGCATCACACATTCCATCTGTCTGTCGGTCAGGTATATCTGTGAAAGCACCACACATTCCATCTGTCAGTCAGTCAGTCAGTCAGTCAGGTGTATCTGTGAGAGCACCACACATTCCATCTGTCTGTCAGTCAGGTGTATCTGTGAGAGCACCACACATTCCATCTGGGAGAGCTCCACACATTCCATCTGTCTGTTAAGCAGGTGTATCTGTGAGAGCACCACACATTCCATCTGTATGTCAGCCAGGTGTATATGTGAGAGCACCACACATTCCATCTGTCAGCCAGGTGTATCTGTGAGAGCACCACACATTCCATCTGTATGTCAGCCAGGTGTATCTGTGAGAGCACCACACATTCCATCTGTATGTCAGCCAGGTGTATATGTGAGAGCACCACACATTCCATCTGTCAGTCAGGTGTATCTGTGAGAGCACCACACATTCCATCTGTATGTCAGCCAGGTGTATCTGTGAGAGCACCACACATTCCATCTGTCTTGTCAGTCAGGTGTATCTGTGAGAGCACCACCCATTCCATCTGGGAGAGCTCCACACATTCCATCTGTCTGTTAGGCAGGTGTATCTGTGAGAGCACCACACATTCCATCTGTATGTCAGCCAGGTGTATATGTGGGAGCACCACACATTCCATCTGTATGTCAGCCAGGTGTATCTGTGAGAGCACCACACATTCCATCTGTCAGACAGGTGTATCTGTGAGAGCACCACACATTCCATCTGTATGTCAGTTAGGTGTATCTGTGAGAGCACCACACATTCCATCTGTCAGTCAGGTGTGTCTGTGAGAGCACCACCCATTCCATCTGTCAGGCAGGTGTGTTTGTGAGAGCTCCATACATTCCATCTGTCAGCCAGGTGTATCTGTGAGAGCACCACACATTCCATCTGTCAGTCAGGTGTATCTGTGAGAGCACCACACATTCCATCTGTCAGCCAGGTGTATCTGTGAGAGCACCACACATTCCATATGTATGTCAGACAGGTGTGTCTGTGAGAGCACCACACATTCCATCTGTATGTCAGACAGGTGTATCTGTGAGAGCACCACACATTCCATCTGTCAGGCAGGTGTATCTGTGAGAGCACCACACATTCCATCTGTATGTCAGACATGTGTGTCTGTGAGAGCACCACACATTCCATCTGTATGTCAGACAGTTGTATCTGTGAGAGCACCACACATTCCATCTGTCAGGCAGGTGCATCTGTGAGAGCACCACACATTCCATCTGTATGTCAGGCAGGTGTATCTGTGAGAGCTCCACACATTCCATCTGTCAGCAGGTGTATCTGTGACAGCACCACACATTCCATCTGTCAGCCAGGTGTATTTATGAGAGCACCACACATTCCATCTGTATTGTCAGTCAGGTGTATCTGTGAGAGCTCCACACATTCCATCTGTCAGCCAGGTGTATCTGTGAGAGCTCCACACATTCTATCTGTATTGTCAGTCAGGTGTATCTGTGAGAGCTCCACACATTCCATCTGTCAGCCAGGTGTATCTGTGAGAGCTCCACACATTCCATCTGTCAGCCAGGTGTATCTGTGAGAGCACCACACATTCCATCTGTATGTCAGTCAGGTGTATCTGTGAGAGCACCACACATTCCATCTGTATGTCAGTCAGTCAGTCAGGTGTATCTGTGAGAGCACCACACATTCCATCTGTATGTCAGTCAGGTGTATCTGTGAGAGCACCACACATTCCATCTGTATGTCAGTCAGTCAGTCAGTCAGTCAGTCAGTCAGGTGTATCTGTGAGAGCACCACACATTCCATCTGTATGTCAGTCAGGTGTATCTGTGAGAGCACCACACATTCCATCTGTATGTCAGACAGGTGTATCTGTGAGAGCACCACACATTCCATCTGTATGTCAGTCAGGTGTATCTGTGAGAGCACCACACATTCCATCTGTATGTCAGTCAGGTGTATCTGTGAGAGCACCACACATTCCATCTGTCAGACAGGTGTATCTGTGAGAGCACCACACATTCCATCTGTCAGTCAGGTGTATCTGTGAGAGCACCACACATTCCATCTGTCAGTCAGGTGTATCTGTGAGAGCACCACACATTCCATCTGTCTGTCAGTCAGGTATATCTGTGAGAGCACCACACATTCCATCTGTCTGTCAGTCAGGTGTATCTGTGAGAGCACCACACATTCCATCATGTCAGTCAGTCAGGTGTATCTGTGAGAGCACCACACATTCCATCTGGGAGAGCTCCACACATTCCATCTGTCTGTTAGGCAGGTGTATCTGTGAGAGCACCACACATTCCATCTGTATGTCAGTCAGTCAGTCAGTCAGTCAGGTGTATCTGTAAGAGCACCACACATTCCATCTGTATGTCAGGCAGGTGTATCTGTGAGAGCACCACACATTCCATCTGTATGTCAGTCAGTCAGTCAGTCAGGTGTATCTGTGAGAGCACCACACATTTCATCTGTATGTCAGTCAGGTGTATCTGTGAGAGCACCACACATTCCATCTGTATGTCAGTCAGGTGTATCTGTGAGAGCACCACACATTCCATCTGTATGTCAGCACAGGTGTATCTGTGAGAGCACCACACATTCCATCTGTATGTCAGTCAGGTGTATCTGTGAGAGCACCACACATTCCATCTGTATGTCAGTCAGGTGTATCTGTGAGAGCACCACACATTCCATCTGTATGTCAGACAGGTGTATCTGTGAGAGCACCACACATTCCATCTGTATGTCAGTCAGGTGTATCTGTGAGAGCACCACACATTCCATCTGTATGTCAGTCAGGTGTATCTGTGAGAGCACCACACATTCCATCTGTCTGTCAGTCAGGTATATCTGTGAGAGCACCACACATTCCATCTGTCTGTCAGTCAGTCAGTCAGTCAGGTGTATCTGTGAGAGCACCACACATTCCATCTGTCTGTCAGTCAGGTGTATCTGTGAGAGCACCACACATTCCATCTGGGAGAGCTCCACACATTCCATCTGTCTGTTAGGCAGGTGTATCTGTGAGAGCACCACACATTCCATCTGTATGTCAGCCAGGTGTATATGTGAGAGCACCACACATTCCATCTGTCAGCCAGGTGTATCTGTGAGACCACCACACATTCCATCTGTATGTCAGCCAGGTGTATCTGTGAGAGCACCACACATTCCATCTGTATGTCAGCCAGGTGTATATGTGAGAGCACCACACATTCCATCTGTCAGTCAGGTGTATCTGTGAGAGCACCACACATTCCATCTGTATGTCAGCCAGGTGTATCTGTGAGAGCACCACACATTCCATCTGTCTTGTCAGTCAGGTGTATCTGTGAGAGCACCACCCATTCCATCTGGGAGAGCTCCACACATTCCATCTGTCTGTTAGGCAGGTGTATCTGTGAGAGCACCACACATTCCATCTGTATGTCAGCCAGGTGTATATGTGGGAGCACCACACATTCCATCTGTATGTCAGCCAGGTGTATCTGTGAGAGCACCACACATTCCATCTGTCAGACAGGTGTATCTGTGAGAGCACCACACATTCCATCTGTATGTCAGTTAGGTGTATCTGTGAGAGCACCACACATTCCATCTGTCAGTCAGGTGTGTCTGTGAGAGCACCACCCATTCCATCTGTCAGGCAGGTGTGTTTGTGAGAGCTCCATACATTCCATCTGTCAGCCAGGTGTATCTGTGAGAGCACCACACATTCCATCTGTCAGTCAGGTGTATCTGTGAGAGCACCACACATTCCATCTGTCAGCCAGGTGTATCTGTGAGAGCACCACACATTCCATATGTATGTCAGACAGGTGTGTCTGTGAGAGCACCACACATTCCATCTGTATGTCAGACAGGTGTATCTGTGAGAGCACCACACATTCCATCTGTCAGGCAGGTGTATCTGTGAGAGCACCACACATTCCATCTGTATGTCAGACATGTGTGTCTGTGAGAGCACCACACATTCCATCTGTCAGGCAGGTGTATCTGTGAGAGCACCACACATTCCATCTGTATGTCAGGCAGGTGTATCTGTGAGAGCTCCACACATTCCATCTGTCAGCAGGTGTATCTGTGACAGCACCACACATTCCATCTGTCAGCCAGGTGTATTTATGAGAGCACCACACATTCCATCTATTGTCAGTCAGGTGTATCTGTGAGAGCTCCACACATTCCATCTGTATTGTCAGTCAGGTGTATCTGTGAGAGCTCCACACATTCCATCTGTCAGCCAGGTGTATCTGTGAGAGCTCCACACATTCCATCTGTCAGCCAGGTGTATCTGTGAGAGCACCACACATTCCATCTGTATGTCAGACAGGTGTATCTGTGAGAGCTCCACACATTCCATCTGTCAGCCAGGTGTATCTGTGAGAGCTCCACACATTCCATCTGTATGTCAGACAGGTGTATCTGTGAGAGCACCACACATTCCATATGTCAGCCAGGTGTATCTGTGAGAGCTCCACACATTCCATCTGTCAGCCAGGTGTATCTGTGAGAGCACCACACATTCCATCTGTATGTCAGACAGGTGTATCTGTGAGAGCTCCACACATTCCATCTGTCAGCCAGGTGTATCTGTGAGAGCTCCACACATTCCATCTGTATGTCAGACAGGTGTATCTGTGAGAGCTCCACACATTCCATCTGTATGTCAGACAGGTGTATCTGTGAGAGCTCCACACATTCCATCTGTATGTCAGACAGGTGTATCTGTGAGAGCACCACACATTCCATCTGTATGTCAGACAGGTGTATCTGTGAGAGCACCACACATTCCATCTGTCAGCCAGGTGTATCTGTGAGAGCTCCACACGTTCCATCTGTCAGCCAGGGATCTGTGAGAGCTCCACACTTCATCTGTCAGCCAGGTGTATCTGTGAGAGCTCCACACGTTCCATCTGTCAGCCAGGTGTATCTGTGAGAGCTCCACACGTTCCATCTGTCAGCCAGGTGTATCTGTGAGAGCTCCACATGTTCCATCTGTCAGCCAGGTGTATCTGTGAGAGCTCCACACGTTCCATCTGTCAGCCAGGTGTATCTGTGAGAGCTCCACACGTTCCATCTGTCAGTCATATATACACTCTCCTGTTAATAATATTTTATTGCATTTTTTTCATACAATACATTACATATATACATACATAGCAAGAACAAATCAGAGATTAATATGTAATTATATGATTGCAGTATACGATACATTTGTTTTGTCAAGGGGAAAAAAGCAAATGGGTTGGGCTACAAGTTATAACAACATTATTTACAGCCCTCCCCGTTATATACACTCTCCATGCATTATACACATTGTTTACACTGAATTGGGAAGATTTGCAAATAAATATTGTCATTGGGTACAGCAATTTGCAAATATTGCTTCGAACAAACCCTTAAAACACTGTAACATCTCACATATTTCCCGGTGAAACTATCACATAACAAAATAAACTCATTGGGAATGAATGGTATCCTTTTTTCCCAGTATTATTTATATATGAAACATTATAACTGTAATAAGAAGGTATGAGATTTGCTTACCTCCAATGTTTTTCTACCCGGCGACTTAGAGCAATTTTTTCACCTATCTCTGTACAAACTGGGTTTGTGAGACCAATCTTAGCCAAATCAGCCTTTACTGCCAACACTCGACCACCAGTAGACAGGGAACCGATGTTAACCATTAAAATCTCATTCTTTGTTAACTTTTGAACCTGTAAATAAATGATACGATAAACTGCAGTGAACAATAAACACATAATAAACAGGTACATTGTATTTATTCCAACATGGTCACTTCACAAGCAGACTCGCACATGTACTCATGAACAGTTAATTATGTCTGTTGAATGTTCCCTTCTTCTTTCTTCTTCACCTTCAAGTTGTGTCATACAAAATTACAAATACATTTTGATAAAATTCAACGTCCTCTGAAAGTAAATCTCGATACGTTGATGGTGGTACTATGGTGACTTCATTT
>CM026404.1:68102760-68130221 GCA_014843695.1 Archivesica marissinica
AGGTATGTTGGTAGGTATGGTGGTAGGTATGTTGGTAGGTATGTAGGTAGGTATGGTGGTAGGTAGGTATGGTGGTAGGTAGGTATGTTGGTAGGTATGGTGGTAGGTATGGTGGTAGGTATGTTGGTAGGTATGTTGGTAGGTATGTAGGTAGGTATGGTGGTAGGTATGTTTTAGTGGATATTGTTGATGGGTTTTCTATGAAGTATCCTGAATAATGAACTTCTCATATCGAAACCAAATTGCTTTTCTGCGTTTGAAAACAAACCTTTGCACCTCGCTTGTCTCCCTCCGTCTTCACACCAAGTAACCGTCTCAGCAGGAAGAAAGAGATTGTTAATTCTGTGAAGATGTCGGGTAGAGCCCCTACAGCACCCAGCACCTGTCCTACCATACGGTCAGCTCGACATAAAGTTGGATCTATCTTGGTACCAACACCTGTAAATCAACCGTTCCAATATTAGTAGATGTTCAATTTTAGATCAATTGGGTTACCACTAATCGGAAATAATTGTTCATATAACTAAAAACTAAAAAAAAAAATGAATCAAATATTAAAAACATATGCTCTCATTAAAAGCGTTAATTTCTGAGTGAAAATATTGAATTATAACCTAAATTACTGAAAATGTATATGTACATTAAACCCGACTAATAGCTTGCTAACCACTGCACTAATCAGAGATCTGTATATGTACATTGAACATGACTAATTGCTTGCTAACCACTGCACTAATCAGAGATCTGTATATTGAACACAACTAATTGCTTGCTAACCACTGCACTAATCAGAGATCTGTATATGTACATTGAACACAACTAATTGCTTGCTAACCACGGCACTAATCAGAAAGCTGTATATGTACATTGAACACAACTAATTGCTTGCTAACCACTGCACTAATCAGAGAGCTGTATATGTACATTGAACACGACTAATTGCTTGCTAACCACTGCACTAATCAGAGATCTGTATATGTACATTGAACACGACTAATTGCTTGCTAACCACTGCATTATCAGAGAGCTGTATATGTACATTGAACACAACTAATTGCTTGCTAACCACTGCACTAATCAGAGATCTGTATATGTACATTGAACACGACTAATTGCTTGCTAACCACTGCATTATCAGAGAGCTGTATATGTACATTGAACACAACTAATTGCTTGCTAACCACTGCACTAATCAGAGATCTATGACTAGACCGTGTATGGAAGTGTAATGTTGGATCATACCTTGTATGGAAGTGTAATGTTGGATCATACCTTGTATGGAAGTGTAATGTTGGATCATACCTTGTATGGAAGTGTAATGTTGGATGTTATATTGAGTTACCTATGAGGCCTCCAGGCACTGCGTATTGTAAATCATTCTGTTCCGCAAACAATGATACAATTCTAGACTTTATAGGTTTACACGTCAATTTGCCCTCTTGATCCTTGGATACCATACCAGGACGTACTTCTATTTCCTGCCCAACCTACAACACAACCAGTCATTCAGTACATAGATAACGTCAGGGATTACAACCAGTCATTCAGTACATAGATAACGTCAGGGATTACAACCAGTCATTCAGTACATAGATAACTTCAGGGATTACAACCAGTCATTCAGTACATAGATAACGTCAGGGATTACAACCAGTCATTCAGTACATAGATAACGTCAGGGATTACAACCAGTCATTCAGTACATAGATAACGTCAGGGATTACAACCAGTCATTCAGTACATAGATAACGTCAGGGATTACAACCAGTCATTCAGTACATAGATAACGTCAGGGATTACAACCAGTCATTCAGTACATAGATAACGTCAGGGATTACAACCAGTCATTCAGTACATAGATAACGTCAGGGATTACAACCAGTCATTCAGTGGGTTATTGGATGACGGGACGTGTATGTGGGTTATTCACATGTCCAGCTATATCAGATGACGGGACGTGTATGTGGGTGAGATTTCCACATGTTTGACCCACAAGATGGCGGAGGCACAGGGTATTTGGAGGCACAGGGTATTTGGACATGTGATTGCATTCTATGTATACAGTGCCATTTAATCAAGTGAGGAATATTTAAATTTGATTTTTTGTCACTTTCCAGCCAAATATACAAATATAATCAACATGAATATCAGTGTGAACCGGTGTCATATGAGATTTTCACCCCACCCCCCTACAACTCTTTCAATTTTGTCACCACCATATATAAAATAGTCATATGACTCTCACATACCATAAGATAGAAGCAACACAGCAACAACAACATTTGACAAAAATATTGGGGGGGGCGGGTGAAAATCTCATAGGGGGGGGGGGGGGGGGTGAAAATCTCATGGCATTTTTTTCACCCGTGGGTGAAAATCTCATGTGACACCGGGCCTAGGTGTACAAGCGGTTCAAAAATATAATATAATGAACATTGATATACAATATATAGTGTACATAGATATGATATAATGTACATAGATATATGACATAGTGTACATTGATATATACGACATAGTGTACATTGATATATACGACATAGTGTACATTGATATATACGACATAGTGTACATTGATATATGACATAGTGTACATTGATATATGACATAGTGTACATTGATATATGACATAATGTACATAGATATATGACATAGTGTACATTGATATATGACATAATGTACATTGATATATGACATAGTGTACATTGATATATGACATAGTGTACATTGATATATGACATAATGTACATTGATTGATATATGACATAGTGTACATTGATATATGACATAGTGTACATTGATATATGACATAGTGTACATTGATATATGACATAATGTACATTGATATATGACATAGTGTACATTGATATACGACATAGTGTACATTGATATATGACATAGTGTACATTGATATATGATATAGTGTACATTGATATATGACATAGTGTACATTGATATATGACATAATGTACATTGATTGATATATGACATAGTGTACATTGATATATGACATAGTGTACATTGATATATGACATAGTGTACATTGATATATGATATAGTGTACATTGATATATGACATAGTGTACATTGATATATGACATAATGTACATTGATTGATATATGACATAGTGTACATTGATATATGACATAGTGTACATTGATATATGACATAGTGTACATTGATATATGACATAGTGTACATTGATATATGACATAGTGTACATTGATATATGACATAGTGTACATTGATATAGGATACAGTTTACATTGATATAGGATATAGTTTACATTGATATAGGATATAGTTTACATTGATATAGGATATAGTTTACATTGATATAGGATACAGTTTACATTGATATAGGATATAGTTTACATTGATATAGGATATAGTTTACATTGATATAGGATATAGTTTACATTGATATAGGATACAGTTTACATTGATATAGGATACAGTTTACATTGATATAGGATATAGTTTACATTGATATAGGATACAGTTTACATTGATATAGGATACAGTTTACATTGATATAGGATATAGTTTACATTGATATAGGATATAGTTTACATTGATATAGGATACAGTTTACATTGATATAGGATACAGTTTACATTGATATAGGATACAGTTTACATTGATATAGGATATAGTTTACATTGATATAGGATACAGTTTACATTGATATAGGATACAGTTTACATTGATATAGGATACAGTTTACATTGATATAGGATACAGTTTACATTGATATAGGATACAGTTTACATTGATATAGGATATAGTTTACATTGATATAGGATATAGTTTACATTGATATAGGATACAGTTTACATTGATATAGGATACAGTTTACATTGATATAGGATATAGTTTACATTGATATAGGATATAGTTTACATTGATATAGGATACAGTTTACATTGATATAGGATACAGTTTACATTGATATAGGATATAGTTTACATTGATATAGGATACAGTTTACATTGATATAGGATATAGTTTACATTGATATAGGATATAGTTTACATTGATATAGGATACAGTTTACATTGATATAGGATACAGTTTACATTGCTATAGGATATAGTTTACATTGATATAGGATACAGTTTACATTGATATAGGATACAGTTTACATTGATATAGGATATAGTTTACATTGATATAGGATATAGTTTACATTGATATAGGATACAGTTTACATTGATATAGGATATAGTTTACATTGATATAGGATATAGTTTACATTGATATAGGATATAGTTTACATTGATATAGGATACAGTTTACATTGATATAGGATACAGTTTACATTGATATAGGATACAGTTTACATTGATATAGGATATAGTTTACATTGATATAGGATATAGTTTACATTGATATAGGATATAGTTTACATTGATATAGGATATAGTTTACATTGATATAGGATATAGTTTACATTGATATAGGATATAGTTTACACATATGTCATAATGTACATTGATATATAGATCATCTTGCACATACCTTGAGAACACCTTTAAGAATACTTCCTCCTGCCACGCCCCCCTTCAACTCATCCACCTCACACCCAGGCTTGTTCACATCAAATGATCGAATGACTGAAAGTACAAATATTTACTGAATTTTCTTATTTACCAATGTCTAGTTTCGTCTAAAATAAAATATTTTCAAAGCTACTCACTCACGCTTGATTTGAAATAGCTAGTCACGAGTTATTCAGGGGATATACACATCACAAAATAATGAACCTAACAATATACAGACATATGCTGTCGTTTTTAATAATACGATGATGATGACAAGGGACATCAATGATGATGATGACAAGGGACATCAATGATGATGATGACAAGGGACATCAATGATGATGATGATAAGGGACATCAATGATGATGACACGAGGGCACAACCCTTAAAATTCCCAATAATCTCTATGGGTAGATAAGCTAACTTTATCCATTGATTATGAATGGAGATAGAGTAGTATATAAACCTATGTCTCTATGGAGGTGGGGTAGATAAGCTAACTTTATCCATTGATTATGAATGGAGATAGAGTAGTATATAAACCTATGTCTCTATGGAGGTGGGGTAGATAAGCTAACTTTATCAATTGATTATGAATGGAGATAGAGTAGTATATAAACCTATGTCTCTATGGAGGTGGGGTAGATAAGCTAACTTTATCCATTGATTATGAATGGAGATAGAGTAGTATATAAACCTATGTCTCCATGGGGGTGGGATATATAACGGTGCTGTTCAGGATTGATACTGGATAAATTAGATTGGATTAAGATATCATTCACAGTAACAGACAACATCTTGCACTCGTTGGTCTCTTAATGAGAAAGTTTGAAATAAATGTAGATTACCAATGAGCCTGGGTTCTGAGGTGAAGTCTCGTAGGGGTACTGGTATCTTCTTGGTGATATATTCACACACAACATCTATATTGTACTTGAGTTGAGCTGATATAGGTATCACAGGGGCTCCTTCTGCTATTGTACCTGTAGATTGAAAACACAAACTAAATATGCTACTTCAATGAAATTAATGAAGTGAGCGGATTCGAGCCAAAATACTTATAATTCACAACATCACTATTTAACAGTGCAGTGGCTGTGAAGAACTATCCCATGTTATACAGTATAGTAGCTGTGAAGAACTATCCCCATGTTATACAGTGTAGTGGCTGTGAAGAACTATCCCCATGTTATACAGTATAGTGGCTGTGAAGAACTATCCCCATGTTATACAGTATAGTGGCTGTGAAGAACTATCCCCATGTTGTACAGTATAGTGGCTGTGAAGAACTATCCCCATGTTGTACAGTATAGTGGCTGTGAAGAACTATCCCCATGTTGTACAGTATAGTGGCTGTGAAGAACTATCCCATGTTATACAGTATAGTGGCTGTGAAGAACTATCCTGTGAAGAACTATCCCATGTTATACAGTATAGTGGCTGTGAAGAACTATCCTGTGAAGAACTATCCCATGTTATACAGTGTAGTGGCTGTGAACTATCCCCATGTTATACAGTATAGTGGCTGTGAAGAACTATCCTGTGAAGAACTATCCCATGTTATACAGTATAGTGGCTGTGAAGAACTATCCCATGTTATACAGTGTAGTGGCTGTGAAGAACTATCCCATGTTATACAGTGTAGTGGCTGTGAAGAACTATCCCCATGTTATACAGTGTAGTGGCTGTGAAGAACTATCCCCATGTTATACATTGTAGTGGCTGTGAAGAACTATCCCCATGTTATACATTGTAGTGGCTGTGAAGAACTATCCCCATGTTATACAGTGTAGTGGCTGTGAAGAACTATCCCCATGTTATACAGTGTAGTGGCTGTGAAGAACTATCCCCATGTTATACAGTGTAGTGGCTGTGAAGAACTATCCCCATGTTATACAGTGTAGTGGCTGTGAAGAACTATCCCCATGTTATACAGTGTAGTGGCTGTGAAGAACTATCCCCATGTTATACAGTGTAGTGGCTGTGAAGAACTATCCCATGTTATACAGTGTAGTGGCTGTGAAGAACTATCCCCATGTTATACAGTGTAGTGGCTGTGAAGAACTATCACCATGTTGTACAGTGTAGTGGCTGTGAAGACCTATCCCATGTTATACAGTGTAGTGGCTGTGAAGAACTATACCATGTTATACAGTGTAGTGGCTGTGAAGAACTATCCCCATGTTATACAGTGTAGTGGCTGTGAAGAACTATCCCCATGTTGTACAGTGTAGTGGCTGTGAAGACCTATCCCATGTTATACAGTGTAGTGGCTGTGAGGAACTATCCCATGTTATACAGTATAGTGGCTGTGAAGAACTATCCCCATGTTGTACAGTATAGTGGCTGTGAAGAACTATCCCCATGTTGTACAGTATAGTGGCTGTGAAGAACTATCCCATGTTGTACAGTATAGTGGCTGTGAAAACTATCCCATGTTATACAGTGTAGTGGCTGTGAAGAACTATTCCCATGTTATACAGTGTAGTGGCTGTGAAGAACTATCCCCATGTTGTACAGTGTAGTGGCTGTGAAGAACTATCCCATGTTATACAGTGTAGTGGCTGTGAAGAACTATCCCATGTTATACAGTGTAGTAGCTGTGAAGAACTATCCATGTTATACAGTTAGTGGCTGTGAAGAACTATCCCCATGTTATACAGTTGTGGCTGTGAAGAATATCCCCATGTTATACAGTATAGTGGCTGTGAAGAACTATCCTGTGAAGAACTATCCCATGTTATACAGTATAGTGGCTGTGAAGAACTATCCCATGTTATACAGTGTAGTGGCTGTGAAGAACTATCCCATGTTATACAGTGTAGTGGCTGTGAAGAACTATCCCCATGTTATACAGTGTAGTGGCTGTGAAGAACTATCCCCATGTTATACATTGTAGTGGCTGTGAAGAACTATCCCCATGTTGTACAGTGTAGTGGCTGTGAAGAACTATCCCATGTTATACAGTGTAGTGGCTGTGAAGAACTATCCCCATGTTGTACAGTGTAGTGGCTGTGAAGAACTATCCCCATGTTATACAGTGTAGTGGCTGTGAAGAACTATCCCCATGTTATACAGTGTAGTGGCTGTGAAGAACTATCCCCATGTTGTACAGTGTAGTGGCTGTGAAGACCTATCCCATGTTATACAGTGTAGTGGCTGTGAAGAACTATCCCATGTTATACAGTGTAGTGGCTGTGAAGAACTATCCCATGTTATACAGTGTAGTGGCTGTGAAGAACTATCCCATGTTATACAGTGTAGTGGCTGTGAAGAATGTTGTGTAGTGGCTGTGAAGAACTATCCCATGTTATACAGTGTAGTGGCTGTGAAGAACTATCCCATGTTATACAGTGTAGTGGCTGTGAAGAACTATCCCCATGTTGTACAGTGTAGTGGCTGTGAAGAACTATCCCCATGTTATACAGTGTAGTGGCTGTGAAGAACTATCCCCATGTTATACAGTGTAGTGGCTGTGAAGAACTATCACCATGCTTATAGTCAGTGATGTTTTCATAATAAACTTGTTGCTCATGTGACGCATAAAATATCACATAATCAGGGTAATCTGAACAGCATTGAAACAACAACATAGAGATGATATATGCTACAGTTAGGCAATGACATAGTAGTGATGTATATTGGGATGATGGTACAGCCAGTAGAGATGATATATGCTACAGTTAGGCAATGACATAGTAGTGATGTATATTGGGATGATGGTACAGCCAGTAGAGATGATATATGCTACAGTTAGGCAATGACATAGTAGTGATGTATATTGGGATGATGGTACAGCCAGTAGAGATGATATATGCTACAGTTAGGCAATGACATAGTAGTGATGTATATTGGGATGATGGTACAGCCAGTAGAGATGATATATGCTACAGTTAGGCAATGACATAGTAGTGATGTATATTGGGATGATGGTACAGCTAGTAGAGATGATATATGCTACAGTTAGGCAACGACATAGTAGTGATGTATATTGGGATGATGGTACAGCCAGTAGAGATGATATATGCTACAGTTAGGCAATGACATAGTAGTGATGATGGTACAGTAGTTGCATTTTGTCATTCCTGCGATGAAGGCCCTGGATCGTTCACCCCGAGTGGGCCATAAAACCGATGTTGCTTAATAGAGGTAAATGGTAACACAAAAGTTCTGGGAATTGTGGTTTCTCAGAAGAAGATTTATAAAGAGTGACTATGTAACCTATGTGACCTGTGGGGTCAATTATGTGACCGGGATGACCATTGAGTAAACACAGTAGTAATCCATTAAATGATGCTACAAGCCATTGTGCTTTCTGAAAGCATTAACAGTTGTGCAATGTAAATTATTTGACTACAATTGGGGTCAAATATGACACAAGGTTTATAATCTGACCAAACTTAGTAAAGGTCCACTAGGTGATTCTACATGCCACCTAGATCAATATATATATATATACATATATAACCACTCGATTACGGAGGCGGACCCCTAGATCAAACATCTGTGCAGTGTGGTTATGAGAAGAATATTTACTATATAATCCATCAGAAAAGGAGAGAAATATAGCAAAAAGGCATCTTCACCCACTGGCAAACATGCTTTGTGACGGATCAGATTGAGCAAACTTTAATCTCGAATAATGCTGCACACAAAATATCATTCATGCAAGTTAATATGGAGAAGGTTTTAACTTTTGTGGCTCGTTTGACGTAGTTAAGTAGTGTTAAGATAGAGTGACCTAACTTGAGCAATCTTGAAATGGGATCACCCAAGGATCATTTCTATGTTTCACAAGGATTGGACCGGTGGTTGTCGTTTGAAGCAAATTGTTGACGATGGGCAATCACAAAAGCTAACAAAATGCTCAAGTGAGCTTCAAATGCTAATATATGTTCATACTGTTGCTTGGCACATCATGTGTTTACCTTTAACAAATGCTAATATCTGTACATACTGTTCCTTGGCACATCATGTGTTTACCTTTAACAAATGCTAATATCTGTTCATACTGTTGCTTGGCACATCATGTGTTTACCTTTAACAAATGCTAATATCTGTTCATACTGTTGCTTGGCACATCATGTGTTTACCTTTAACAAATGCTAATATATGTACATACTGTTCCTTGGCACATCATGTGTTTACCTTTAACAAATGCTAATATATGTACATACTGTTCCTTGGCACATCATGTGTTTACCTTTAACAAATGCTAATATCTGTTCATACTGTTGCTTGGCACATCATGTGTTTACCTTTAACAAATGCTAATATCTGTTCATACTGTTCCTTGGCACATCATGTGTTTACCTTTAACAAATGCTAATATATGTACATACTGTTCCTTGGCACATCATGTGTTTACCTTTAACAAATGCTAATATCTGTTCATACTGTTCCTTGGCCTGACTTTCTTTCACGAGATCTATTTTATTCTGAAGAATAAGGATGTGTTTCAACTTCATGATCTCCACGGCAGCGAGATGCTCCGACGTCTGGGGCTGCGGACACGACTCATTGCCAGCTGAAAATAATCTTGCCATTAGTCTTGTTTGTTTGTGTGTCTAAAGTTAAGGCTGTTTGTTTGTGGGTTTAAAGTTAAGGCTGTTTGTTTGTGGGTCTAATATTAAGGCTGTTTGTTTGTGGGTCTAAAGTTAAGGCTGTTTGTTTGTGGGTCTAATATTAAGGCTGTTTGTTTGTGGGTCTAAAGTTAAGGCTGTTTGTTTGTGGGTCTAATGTTAAGGCTGTTTGTTTGTGGGTCTAAAGTTAAGGCTGTTTGTTTGTGGGTCTAATATTAAGGCTGTTTGTTTGTGGGTCTAAAGTTAAGGCTGTTTGTTTGTGGGTCTAATGTTAAGGCTGTTTGTTTGTGGGTCTAAAGCTAAGGCTGTTTGTTTGTGGGTCTAAAGTTAAGGCTGTTTGTTTGTGGGTCTAACGTTAAGGCTGTTTGTTTGTGGGTCTACGGTTAAGGCTGTTTATTTGTGGGTCTAAAGTTAAGGCTGTTATGTTAAGGCTGTTTGTTTGTGGGTCTAAAGCTAAGGCTGTTTGTTTGTGGGTTTAAAGTTAAGGCTGTTTGTTTGTGGGTTTAAAGTTAAGGCTGTTTGTGTGTGGGTCTAAAGCTAAGGCTGTTTGATTGTGGGTCTAAAGCTAAGGCTGTTTGTTAGTGGGTCTAAAGCTAAACTGTTTGTTTGTGGGTCTAAAGTTAAGGCTGTTTGTTTGTTTGTGGGTCTAAAGTTAAGGCTGTTTGTTTGTTTGTGGGTCTAACGTTAAGGCTGTTTGTTTGTGGGTCTAAAGTTAAGGCTGTTTGATTGTGGGTCTAAAGTTAAGGCTGTTTGTTGGTGGGTCTAAAGCTAAGGCTGTTTGTTTGTGGGTCTAAAGTTAAGGCTGTTTGTGGGTCTAAAGTTAAGGTTGTTTGTAGGTCTAAAGTTAAGGCTGTTTGTGGGTCTAAAGTTAAGGTTGTTTGTGGGTCTAAGTTAAGGCTGTTTGTGGGTCTAAGTTAAGGCTGTTTGTGGGTCTAAAGCTAAGGCTGTTTGTTAGTGGGTCTAAAGCTAAGGCTGTTTGTTTGTGGGTCTAAAGTTAAGGCTGTTTGTGGGTCTAAAGTTAAGGCTGTTTGTTTGTGGGTCTAAAGTTAAGGCTGTTTGATTGTGGGTCTAAAGTTAAGGCTGTTTGTTGGTGGGTCTAAAGCTAAGGCTGTTTGTTTGTGGGTCTAAAGTTAAGGCTGTTTGTGGGTCTAAAGTTAAGGTTGTTTGTGGGTCTAAAGTTAAGGCTGTTTGTGGGTCTAAAGCTAAGGCTGTTTGTGGGTCTAAAGCTAAGGCTGTTTGTTAGTGGGTCTAAAGCTAAGGCTGTTTGTTTGTGGGTCTAAAGTTAAGGCTGTTTGTTTGTGGGTCTAAAGTTAAGGCTGTTTGTTTGTGGGTCTAAAGTTAAGGCTGTTTGATTGTGGGTCTAAAGCTAAGGCTGTTTGTTAGTGGGTCTAAAGCTAAGGCTGTTTGTTTGTGGGTCTAAAGTTAAGGCTGTTTGTGGGCATAAAGTTAAGGTTGTTTGTGGGTCTAAAGTTAAGGCTGTTTGTGGGTCTAAAGTTAAGGTTGTTTGTGGGTCTAAAGTTAAGGCTGTTTGTGTGTGGGTCTAAAGTTAAGGCTGTTTGTTTGTTTGTGGATATAAAGTTAAGGCTGTTTGTTTGTTTGTGGGTTTATAGTTAAGGCTGTTTGTTTGTGGGTCTAATGTTAAGGCTGTTTGTTTGTGGGTCTAAAGCTAAGGCCATTTGTTTGTGGGTCTAATGTTAAGGCTGTTTGTTTGTGGGTCTTAAGATAAGGCTGTTTGTTTGTGGGTTTAAAGTTAAGGCTGTGTGTTTGTGGGTTTAAAGTTAAGGCTGTTTGTTTGTGGGTTTTTTAAAGTTAAGGCTGTTTGTTTGTGGGTTTAAAGTTAAGGCTGTTTGTTTGTGCGTTTAAAGTTAAGGCTGTGTGTTTGTGGGTCTAAAGTTAAGGCTGTTTGTTTGTGGGTTTAAAGTTAAGGCTGTTTGTTTGTGGGTTTAAAGTTAAGGCTGTTTGTTTGTGGGTTTTTTAAAGTTAAGGCTGTTTGTTTGTGGATTTAAAGTTAAGGCTGTGTGTTTGTGGGTCTAAAGTTAAGGCTGTTTGTTTGTGGGTTTAAAGTTAAGGCTGTTTGTTTGTGGGTTTAAAGTTAAGGCTGTTTGTTTGTGGGTTTAAAGCTAAGGCTGTTTGTTTGTGGGTCTAAAGTTAATGTTATTTCTATTGGAACCTAATCTTGTATATTTGTGGGCTTGAAGTTATTTGTTTGTTAAAAGTCGAACAAGCAGCCTAGATTATGTACGGCAATAATATTTTGGTTGCAGATGACACGAAGTGCTCCACAAGGCAGACAACACAGTGCTCCACAAGGCAGACAACACAAAGTGCTCCACAAGGCAGACAACACAGTGCTCCACAAGGCAGACAACACAAAGTGCTCCACAAGGCAGACAACACAAAGTGCTCCACAAGGCAGACAACACAAAGTGCTCCACAAGGCAGACGACACAAAGTGCTTCACAAGGCAGACAACACAAAGTGCTCCACAAGGCAGACAACACAAAGTGCTCCACAAGGCAGTTGACACAAAGTGCTCCACAAGACAGACGATAGTATGTTTGATCCACCACCAAACCTCATATAGTATGTTTGATCCCCACTAAACCCCACCAAACCTCGGATAGTATGTTTGATCGACCACAAAACCATACCAAACCTCAGATAGTATGTTTAATTCCCCACCAAACCTCAGATAGTATGTTTGATCCACCACCAAACCTCAGATAGTATATTTGATCCACCACCAAACTTCAGATAGTATGTTTGATCCCCCACCAAAACTCAGATAGTATGTTTGATCCCCCACTAAACCATACTAAACCTCAGATAGTATGTTTGATCCCCCACCAAAACTCAGATAGTATGTTTGATCCCTCACCAAACCTCATATAGTATGTTTGATCCCTCACCAAACCTCATATAGTATGTTTGATCCATCACCAAACCTCAGATAGTATGTTTGATCCACCACCAAACCTCAGATAGTATGTTTGATCCACCACCAAACCTCAGATAGTATGTTTGATCCCACACCAAACCTCAGATAGTATGTTTGATCCCCCTACCAAACCTCCTATAGTATGTTTGATCCCCCACCAAACCGCAGATAGTATGTTTGATCCCCCACCAAACCTCATATAGTATGTTTGATCCCCCACCAAACCGAAAATAGTATGTTTGATCCCCCACCAAACCTCATATAGTATGTTTGATCCACAACCAAACCTCATATAGTATGTTTGATCCCCCACCAAACCTCAGATAGTATGTTTGATCCACCACCAAACTTCAGATAGTATGTTTGATCCCCCACCAAACCTCAGATAGTATGTTTGTTCCACCACCAAACCTCAGATAGTATGTTTGATCCCCCACCAAACCTCATATAGTATGTTTGATCCCCCACTAAACCTCGGATAGTATGTTTGATCCACCACCAAACCTCAGATAGTATGTTTGATCCCCCACCAAACCTCAGATAGCATGTTTGATCCCCCACTAAACCTCAGATAGTATGTTTGATCCACCACCAAACTTCAGATAGTATGTTTGATCCCCCACTAAACCTCATATAGTATGTTTGATCCCCCACCAAACCTCAGATAGTATGCTTGATCCCCCCCAAACCTCAGCTAGTATGTTTGATCCCCACTAAACCCCACCAAACCTCGGATAGTATGTTTGATCCCCCACTAAACCATACCAAACCTCAAATAGTATGTTTAATCCCCCACCAAACGTCAGATAGTATGTTTGATCCACCACCAAACCTCAGATAGTATGTTTGATCCACCACCAAACCTCAGATAGTATGTTTGATCCCCCACTAAACCTCAGACAGTATGTTTGATCCACCACCAAACCTCAGATAGTATGTTTGATCCACCACTAAACCTCGGATAGTATGTTTGATCCCCCACCAAACCTCAGATAGCATGTTTGATCCCCCACTAAACCTCAGATAGTATGTTTGATCCACCACCAAACTTCAGATAGTATGTTTGATCCCCCACTAAACCTCATATAGTATGTTTGATCCCCCACTAAACCATACCAAACCTCAAATAGTATGTTTATTCTCCCACCAAACCTTAGATAGTATATTTGATCCACCACCAAACCTCAGATAGTATGTTTGATCCACCACTAAACCTCAGATAGTATGTTTGATCCCCCACTAAACCTCAGATAGTATGTTTGATCCACCACCAAACCTCAGATAGTATGTTTGATCCACCACCAAACCTCAGATAGTATGTTTGATCCCCCACCAAACCTCAGATAGCATGTTTGATCCCCCACCAAACCTCAGATAGTATGTTTGATCCACCACCAAACCTCAGATAGCATGTTTGATCCACCACCAAACCGCAGCTAGTATGTTTGATCCACCACCAAACCTCAGATAGTATGTTTGATCCCCCACCAAACCTCAGATAGTATGTTTGATCCCCCACTAAACCATACCAAACCTCGGATAGTATGTTTGATCCCCCATAAAACCTCATATAGTATGTTTGATCCCCCACCAAACTTCAGATAGTATGTTTGATCCACCACCAAACTTCAGATAGTATGTTTGATCCCCCACTAAACCATACCAAACTTCAGATAGTATGTTTGATCCCACACCAAACCTCAGATAGTATGTTTGATCCACCACCAAACCTCAGATAGTATGTTTGATCCCCCACCAAAACTCAGATAGTATGTTTTATCCACCACCAAACCTCAGATAGTATGTTTGATCCACCACCAAACCTCATATAGTATGTTTGATCCCCACTAAACCCCACCAAACCTCAGATAGTATGTTTGATCCACCACCAAACCTCATATAGTATGCTTGATCCCCACTAAACCCCACCAAACCTCGGATAGTATGTTTGATCCCCCACCAAACCTCAGATAGTATGTTTGATCCACCACCAAACCTCATATAGTATGTTTGATCCCCACTAAACCCCACCAAACCTGTAGTATGTTTGACCCACTAAACATACGAAACCTCAGATAGTATGTTAATCCCCACCAAACCTCAGATAGTATGTTTGATCCCCCACCAAACCTCAGATATTGTTTAATCCCCACCAAAGCTCAGATATTATGTTTGATCCCCCACTAAACATACCAAACCTCAGAGATATGTTTAATCCCCACAAACCTCAGATAGTATGTTTGATCCCCACTAAACCCCACCAAACCTCATATAGTATGTTTGATCCACCACCAAACCTCATATAGTATGTTTGATCCCCACTAAACCCCACCAAACCTCGGATAGTATGTTTGATCCCCCACCAAACCTCAGATAGTATGTTTGATCCACCACCAAACCTCAGATAGTATGTTTGATCCACCACCAAACCTCAGATAGTATGTTTGATCCCCCACCAAACCTCAGATAGTATGTTTGATCCCCCACTAAACCATACCAAACCTCAGATAGTATGTTTGATCCCCCATCAAACCTCAGATAGTATGTTTGATCCCTCACCAAACCTCGGATAGTATGTTTGATCCCCCACCAAACCTCCGATAGTATGTTTGATCCCCCACTAAACCTCCGATAGTATGTTTGATCCCTCACCAAACCTCGGATAGTATCTTTGATCCCCCACCAAACCTCAGATAGTATGTTTGATCCACCACCAAACCTCAGATAGTATGTTTGATCCCACACCAAACTTCATATAGTATGTTTGATCCCCCACCAAACCTCAGATAGTATGTTTGATCCACCACCAAACTTCAGATAGTATGTTTGATCCCCCACTAAACCATACCAAACCTCAGATAGTATGTTTGATCCCCCACCAAAACTCAGATAGTATGTTTGATCCCCCACCAAACCTCAGATAGTATGTTTGATCCCCCACTAAACCTCAGATAGTATGTTTGATCCCCCACTAAACCATACCAAACCTCATATAGTATGTTTTATCCCCCACCAAACCTCAGATAGTATGTTTGATCCACCACCAAACCTCATATAGTATGTTTGATCCCCACTAAACCCCACCAAACCTCAGATAGTATGTTTGATCCACCACCAAACCTCATATAGTATGTTTGATCCCCACTAAACCCCACCAAACCTCGGATAGTATGTTTGATCCCCCACTAAACCTCAGATAGTATGTTTGATCCACCACCAAACCTCATATAGTATGTTTGATCCCCACTAAACCTCAGATAGTATGTTTGATCCCCACTAAACCCCACCAAACCTCATATAGTATGTTTGATCCACTACCAAACCTCATATAGTATGTTTGATCCCCACTAAACCCCACCAAACCTCGGATAGTATGTTTGATCCCCACTAAACCATACCAAACCTCAGATAGTATGTTTAATCCCCCACCAAACCTCAGATAGTATGTTTGATCCACCACCAAACCTCAGATAGTATGTTTGATCCCCCACCAAAACTCAGATAGTATGTTTGATCCCCCACCAAACCTCAGATAGTATGTTTGATCCCCCACTAAACCTCAGATAGTATGTTTGATCCACCACTAAACCTCAGATAGTATGTTTGATCCCCCACCAACCTCAGATAGTATGTTTGATCCCTCACCAAACCTCATATAGTATGTTTGATCCACCACCAAACCTCAGATAGTATGTTTGATCCCACACTAAACCTCAGATAGTATGTTTCATCCCCCACCAAACCTCATATAGTATGTTTGATCCACCACAAAACCTCAGATAGTATGTTTGATCCCCCACCAAACCTCAGATAGCATGTTTGATCCCCCACCAAACCTCAGATAGTATGTTTGATCCCCACCAAACCTCAGATAGCATGTTTGATCCACACAACCTCAGATAGTATGTTTGATCCCCCACCAAACCTCAGATAGTATGTTTGATCCCCCACCAAACCTCATATAGTATGTTTGATCCACCACCAAACCTCAGATAGTATGTTTGATCCCCCACCAAACCTCAGATAGTATGTTTGATCCCCCACCAAACCTCAGATAGTATGTTTGATCCACCACCAAACCTCAGATAGTATGTTTGATCCACCACCAAACCTCAGATAGTATGTTTGATCCCCCACCAAACCTCAGATAGTATGTTTGATCCCCCACCAAACCTCAGATAGTATGTTTGATCCCTCACCAAACCTCATATAGTATGTTTGATCCACCACCAAACCTCAGATAGTATGTTTGATCCCACACTAAACCTCGGATAGTATGTTTGATCCTCCACCAAACCTCATATAGTATGTTTGATCCACCACCAAACCTCAGATAGTATGTTTGATCCACCACCAAACCTCAGATAGTATGTTTGATCCCCCACCAAACCTCAGATAGCATGTTTGATCCCCCACCAAACCTCAGATAGTATGTTTGATCCACCACCAAACCTCAGATAGCATGTTTGATCCACCACCAAACCTCAGATAGTATGTTTGATCCCCCACCAAACCTCAGATAGTATGTTTGATCCCCACCAAACCTCAGATAGTATGTTTGATCCACCACCAAACCTCAGATAGATGTTTGATCCCCACCAAACCTCAGATAGTATGTTTGATCCCCCACCAAACCTCAGATAGTATGCTTGATCCCCACTAAACCCCACCAAACCTCAGATAGTATGTTTAATCCCCCACCAAACCTCAGATAGTATGTTTAATCCCCCACCAAACCTCAGATAGTATGTTTGATCCTCCACCAAACCTCAGATAGTATGTTTGATCCCCACTAAACCCCACCAAACCTCAGATAGTATGTTTGATCCCCACTAAACCCACCAATCCTCAGATAGTATGTTTGATCCCACTAAACCCCACCAAACCTCAGATAGTATGTTTAATCCCCCACCAAACCTCAGATAGTATGTTTAAACCCCCACCAAACCTCAGATAGTATGTTTGATCCCCACTAAACCCCACCAAACCTCAGATAGTATGTTTAATCCCCCACCAAACCTCAGATAGTATGTTTAATCCCCCACCAAACCTCAGATAGTATGTTTGATCCTCCACCAAACCTCAGATAGTATGTTTGATCCACCACCAAACCTCAGATAGTATGTTTGATCCACCACTAAACCTCAGATAGTATGTTTAATCCCCCACCAAACCTCAGATATTATGTTTGATCCCCCACTAAACCATACCAAACCTCAGAGAGTATGTTTAATCCCCCACCAAACCTCAGATAGTATGTTTGATCCCCCACTAAACCATACTAAACCTCAGATAGTATGTTTGAAGTGGGGAAGACAAATAAAAACGTAAAACACCCTTTGAGCATCTTTGCTTACCTATTAGTAACAATGCAGCATCCATGACAGCTGCACCGTTCAACATGGTGGCCATAAGAATGTCGTGACCGGGGCAGTCGACAAACGATACATGTCTGAAAGCACAGGGAAAATGTATTAACTCTTTGCATGCTATCAGTGAAAAATAACAGTCGGCAATAACCATGGAGGAACTCAGGGTTCCCGCTGTCAGTCGCCTATGGCGCCAAAAAAACATATATTGGCGCTAAATTTTGTGAATTGGCGAAAATATTTGGTGCAACTTTTTTTTTTTGGGCACATATTTTGTCAAATACATGGCTTCATATATTTATTTGTGAACTATATGGCTCTTAGTTGGTTCCAAGTTTTTTAAATTGGCTCCAGTGTTTAATCAATTGGCGACAGAAGTGGCACAGACAAACATTCAGACAGAGGGAACCCTGGAAACTGAGGAGATTTAGATGCCATTAGGTAACATGCAAGGCTTCTTTGAAATAGTGATACAGATTTATACCAAATAATAAATAAATTCCATGCAAACAAGTTATAGATATTGACACGCATGTTTCAGCAATAATATCAAGGGCAATAACTCTGGAGGAACTAAATGGGTCGGGACAGGAATTGTCTCCAATTTGTCACATTCTAATTTAAAGTATGTTACAAACAGTTCAAAATATTGATAAACATACATGTATGGTTGTTTAATTAACCAACCGCTGCATTAGGAAACATGGTTAATGGTTTTGGTTGGATTGGAACAAAAAGTTGTGGATGGATTTAGATAAAACTTTGTGGATATATAGATGGTTTGTCTAGGTGGAAGTGCTTCTATTTTGGGAGAAATCAGTCATACAAGTCAATTGGAGTGGACACTGAGCGCCCTCACCACACACCCTCTCCCACTATATGGAGAAATCAGTCATACAAGTCAATTGGAGTGGACACTGAGCGCCCTCACCACATACCCTCCCACTATATGGAGAAATCAGTCATACAAGTCAATTGGAGTGGACACTGAGCGTCCTCACCACATACCCTCCCACTATATGGAGAAATCAGTCATACAAGTCAATTGGAGTGGACACTGAGCGCCCTCACCACATACCCTCCCACTATATGGAGAAATCAGTCATACAAGTCAATTGGAGTGGACACTGAGCGCCCTCACCACATACCCTCTCCCACTATATGGAGAAATCAGTCATACAAGTCAATTGGAGTGGACACTGAGCGCCCTTCACCACATGCCCTCCCATTATATGGAGAAATCAGTCATACAAGTCAATTGGAGTGGACACTGAGCGCCCTCACCACATACCCTCTCCCACTATATGGAGAAATCAGTCATACAAGTCAATTGGAGTGGACACTGAGCGCCCTTCACCCCATACCCTCCCACTATATGGAGAAATCAGTCATACAAGTCAATTGGAGTGGACACTGAGCGCCCTCACCACATACCCTCCCACTATATGGAGAAATCAGTCATACAAGTCAATTGGAGTGGACACTGAGCGCCCTCACCACATACCCTCTCCCACTATATATCCACCAACTTTCATTAAGATCCATAAACAGCTTCATAATAAATGATTGTGTGAGATTTCGTGGTTGTTCTCGCTTAGTGTTAGCTTTACTTGTGTAAATGGAACCTGCCCGAACATCCTTGTCTATCATTTTACCTGTATAACTGGAACCTGCCTGAACATCCTTGTCTATCATTTTACCTGTATAACTGGAACCGGCCCGAACATCCAGGGGCCACGCTGTCAGTCGCCACAAGAGCCAAATGGCGATTTTGCGATAGAAATGGCTCCTAAAATTTCAATTTGGCGATTTTCAGAAAATTGCACAAAAAATCGGCATAAATAACGTTTGTGCCATATTTTAACCTTTCATACTCGACTGGTTTTATTTACCATTGATGACGGCGCTTTCCAGTTAAAGAAATATCGATACACAGTCTGTGTTCAGTGTATCTTTGACTGGTTACAATATTTTTGCTCTGATATACGCTATCGTTTGGCGAAACAATCGATTCACAGTCAAAACAGCTGTGTACATGTGCTGGAGGCATATTCCTATCATAAATTGCAATCAAAACAAAACAAACTTGTAAATTAGCAGTATATGATCACACATTTACAGTTTTGTAGGTCCTTTATGAAAACGGCAGTACTTGATCGGTGAAATGATGACATTGTTTGAAGATTATGTAAACATGATCGGATGACCGAATGACTAAGTTGTAACTTGTGTATATAATTAGGTAATACTTATTGGCGTTGTTTTTCACAAATAAGATCAAAGGTAGTAGTTGTGAAAAATATGATTTTCGTGTCCTCAACTATAAAAAGTGAATGAAACGTGTCCAAATCGCCGATAAATAAACGTTAAAAAAAAATTCCAAATCGTCACTTGTCAAAATGGCTACTTTCGGTTTTAAACGTCCGAAATTGACTTAGTGAATGAAACCTAGACAGCCTGATGAAAATTTCCATTGACGGCCCAGACAAGTTCAACTTCAAATCGGCATTTGTAATGTGGTCCAAGAAGAACAGGCGCATTTTGAACTGAATGTTGTGCAATTTGTTAGACATAGTGGATACTTGTACATGTATGTAATTCTGATGTATTTTTAAATTATTATGACCAAGAAAATAATTAAAGTTGTAAAAGTTCATTGGATTGTCTTCAAAAATGAATAGTATGCATTTTGAGCTTAAAGTTCATTTGAAATGTAATCCTGTGTTGGCTTCCATTATTAATCATTGTCACAGGGCTACATTGTAAAATAAACTTTTAGCCTTAACAGGTATGCATTCTTTCATTCTAATTTCTATATTAATATTTCTTCCAGAAAAAAACGGGCTAGAATCTCACCATTTACAAATAAAAATACCAAAAAAAATCAAACCAGGGAGGGGACGACACCGCTCCCGCACACACCCCATCTTTCAAACAGATAAGTGGCCCCAACTTTTTTCTGCCCAGTGTGGGCCCTGACATCCTTGTCTATCATTTTACTTGTGTAACTGGAACCGGCCTAAACATCCTTGTCTATCATTTTACTTGTGTAACTGGAACCGGCCTGAACATCCTTGTCTATCATTTTACTTGTGTAACTGGAACCGGCCCGAACATCCTTGTCTATCATTTTACCTGTGTAACTGGAACCTGCCCAAACATCCCTTGTCTATCATTTTACCTGTGTAACTGGAACCTGCCCAAACATCCTTGTCTATCATTTTACTTGTGTAACTGGAACCTGCCCGAACATCCTTGTCTATCATTTTACCTGTATAACTGGAACCTGCCCAAACATCCTTGTCTATCATTTTACCTGTGTAACTGGAACCTGCCCAAACATCCTTGTCTGTCATTTTACCTGTGTAACTGGAACCTGCCCGAACATCCTTGTCTATCACAGGCGAACGAATCTTCTTTGGAGCTTGGACACGATCTGTAGCAGCCTGGCCGGGGACAATCTTCATTGTCACACTTAAATATCTAAAATAGTCGTAAAACTGCACTGTAACTCTGAATAATGACGACAACTGATGAATCTTTGTACTAGACATGTATCCAAGCACTAGACATGTATCCAGGCTATCCTAGACAGATGGACGGACAGTCCAAGCACTAGACATGTATCCAGGCTATCCTAGACAGGTGGACGGACAGTCCAAGCATTAGACATGTATCCAGGCTATCCTAGACAGATGGACGGACAGTCCAAGCACTAGACATGTATCCAGGCTATCCTAGACAGATGAACAGTCCAAGCATTAGACATGTATCCAGGCTATCCTAGACAGATGGACGGACAGTCCAAGCACTAGACATGTATCCAGGCTATCCTAGACAGATGGACAGTCCAAGCACTAGACATGTATCCAGGCTATCCTAGACAGATGGACGGACAGTCCAAGCACTAGACATGTATCCAGACTATCCTAGACTGGTGGACTGACAGTCCAAGCACTAGACATGTATCCAGGCTATCCTAGACAGATGGACAGACAGTCCAAGCACTAGACATGTATCCAGGCTATCCTAGACAGATGGACGGACAGTCCAAGCACTAGACATGTATCCAGGCTATCCTAGACAGGTGGATGGACAGTCCAAGCACTAGACATGTATCCAGGCTATCCTAGACAGATGGACGGACAGTCCAAGCACTAGACCTGTATCCAGGCTATCCTAGACTGGTGGACAGACAGTCCAAGCACTAGACATGTATCCAGGCTATCCTAGACAGGTGGATGGACAGTCCAAGCACTAGACATGTATCCAGGCTATCCTAGACAGGTGGACGGACAGTCCAAGCACTAGACATGTATCCAGGCTATCCTAGACAGATGGACAGACAGTCCAAGCACTAGACATGTATCCAGGCTATCCTAGACAGATGGACGGACAGTCCAAGCACTAGACATGTATCCAGGCTATCCTAGACAGATGGGTGGACAGTCCAAGCACTAGACATGTATCCAGGCTATCCTAGACAGATGGGTGGACAGTCCAAGCACTAGACATGTATACAGGCTATCCTAGACAGATGGACGGACAGTCCAAGCACTAGACATGTATCCAGGCTATCCTAGACAGATGGACGGACAGTCCAAGCATTAGACATGTATCCAGGCTATCCTAGACTGGTGGACGGACAGTCCAAGCACTAGACATGTATCCAGGCTATCCTAGACAGATGGACAGACAGTCCAAGCACTAGACATGTATCCAGGCTATCCTAGACAGATGGACAGACAGTCCAAGCACTAGACATGTATCCAGGCTATCCTAGACAGATGGATGGACAGTCCAAGCACTAGACATGTATCCAGGCTATCCTAGACAGATGGACAGACAGTCCAAGCACTAGACATGTATCCAGGCTATCCTAGACAGATGGGTGGACAGTCCAAGCACTAGACATGTATCCAGGCTATCCTAGACAGATGGACGGACAGTCCAAGCACTAGACATGTATCCAGGCTATCCTAGACAGGTGGACGGACAGTCCAAGCACTAGACATGTATCCAGGCTATCCTAGACAGATGGACGGACAGTCCAAGCACTAGACATGTATCCAGGCTATCCTAGACAGATGGACGGACAGTCCAAGCATTAGACATGTATCCAGGCTATCCTAGACAGGTGGATGGACAGTCCAAGCACTAGACATGTATCCAGGCTATCCTAGACAGATGGATGGACAGTCCAAGCACTAGACATGTATCCAGGCTATCCTAGACAGATGGGTGGACAGTCCAAGCACTAGACATGTATCCAGGCTATCCTAGACAGATGGATGGACAGTCCAAGCACTAGACATGTATCCAGGCTATCCTAGACAGATGGACGGACAGTCCAAGCACTAGCCATAGTAGCCATTTTGACATGTGACGATTTGGACAAGTTTCATTCACTTTTTATAGCTGAAGACACGAAAATCATATTTTTCACAACTACTACTACCTTTGATCTTATTTGTGAAAAACAATAATTATTACCTAACCCAAGTTACAGTCATTCGGTCATCCGATCATGTTTATATAATCTTCATGCGATGTCATCATTTCACCGATCCAAGTACTGCCGTTTTCATAAAGGACCTCAATTATCTAATTATCGAACCATTACCATCATACAAAACTGTAAATGTGTGATCATATACCGCTAATTTACAAGTTTGTTTTGTTTGCAATTTATGCAGGGAATATGCCTCCAGCACATGTACCATTAATGATAGAGGCAGTAACAAAATATACAATGGGCAGTAATCTTGAGACAATTGGCAGTAATATGGACATTAGGGTTAGGGTTAAATTTGATGATCAATTGAAGAGTACAGTCAAACCTGTGTTAGTGGTCACCTCCATTAAGCAGCCAGTTTCCTGATTCACAATCATTTGTTTTATTATATATTTGACCTTTATAAAGCAGCCACCTGTGCTAAGCAGCCACTTTCTCTGACTCCCTTGGCTGGCTGCTTAAGACAGGTTTGACTGTATTCTACTTTTCAGCTTTAGTTTACTGGCACCTGTTTTGTGGGATTACTGCCTCTATCTCTAACCCACATATACACAACTGTTTTGACTGTGAATCGATTGTTACTCCAAACGATCAGGTACACCAGAGCAAAAAAATTGTAACCAGTCAAAGATACAATGAACACAGACTGTGTATCGATTTTTCTTTAACTTGAAAGCGCTGTCGTCAATGGTAAATAAAAACATTACGAAAGGTTAAAATATGGCACAAACATTATTTATGCCGATTTTTTGTCGTTTTCTGAAAATCGCCAAATTGAAATTTTAGGGAGCCATTTCTATCGCAAAATCGCCATTTGGCTCTTGTGGCGACTGACAGTGTGGCCTCTGACCTTCTGGAGATCACTACGATACAACATATCAAGAGTGAATACGAACGATGATTACATGACATTGATGGTAGCAGCTTCGACAGGAAGATGGTTACGTCACGGGACACATTAACGTAGACATTAACGTACATGTAGGGAAATCTATTAATCCAAGACAGGATCACAGTAGATCTTGAACTAGTACCCTCCATGTGCCGAGGATCACAGTAGATCTTGAACTAGTACCCTCAATGTGCTGAGGATCACAGTAGATCTTGAACTAGTACCCTCAATGTGCCGAGGATCACAGTAGATCTTGAACTAGTACCCTCCATGTGCCGAGGATCACAGTAGATCTTGAACTAGTACCCTCAATGTGCCGAGGATCACAGTAGATCTTGAACTAGTACCCTCAGTGTGCCGAGGATCAGAGTAGATCTTGAACTAGTACCCTCAGTGTGCCGAGGATCACAGTAGAACTTGAACTAGTACCCTCAGTGTGCCGAGGATCAGAGTAGATCTTGAACTAGTACCCTCAGTGTGCCGAGGATCACAGTAGATCTTGAACTAGTACCCTCCATGTGCCGAGGATCACAGTAGATCTTGAACTAGTACCCTCAATGTGCCGAGGATCACAGTAGATCTTGAACTAGTACCCTCAATGTGCCGAGGATCACAGTAGATCTTGAACTAGTACCCTCAATGTGCTGAGGATCACAGTAGATCTTGAACTAGTACCCTCAATGTGCTGAGGATCACAGTAGAACTTGAACTAGTACCCTCAATGTGCTGAGGATCACAGTAGATCTTGAACTAGTACCCTCAATGTGCTGAGGATCACAGTAGATCTTGAACTAGTACCCTCAATGTGCTGAGGATCACAGTAGATCTTGAACTAGTACCCTCAATGTGCCGAGGATCACAGTAGAACTTGAACTAGTACCCTCAATGTGCTGAGGATCACAGTAGATCTTGAACTAGTACCCTCAATGTGCCGAGGATCACAGTAGATCTTGAACTAGTACCCTCAATGTGCTGAGGATCACAGTAGATCTTGAACTAGTACCCTCAATGTGCCGAGGATCACAGTAGATCTTGAACTAGTACCCTCAATGTGCTGAGGATCACAGTAGAACTTGAACTAGTACCCTCAATGTGCTGAGGATCACAGTAGATCTTGAACTAGTACCCTCAATGTGCCGAGGATCACAGTAGATCTTGAACTAGTACCCTCAATGTGCTGAGGTTGGAGAGAATAGGCATACACAATGACTTGGCTTCTCAGTTAATTTATAGATCTCACTGGCCAGCGGTACAGCAGTCTATTTATGCCTCGACAATCCACTTTCAGGCGAAAATTCTCTAGAGGTCAATTTACCCAGTTAGCCATAAGTAATCGAGTCATTAAGTTGACGGGTATATAGCAGGGTTAAGCCTCTACGATGCACTTTATAATATGACAGGTATATAGCAGGGTTAAGCCTCTACGATGCACTTTATGAAAGAAAAGAAGGTACCTTAGCATTTGCATATCCCAGCTTGATAGTGATATTTCTCACCTTCTCGTTCTTAAATCTCACAGTCTAGAAATAATGTGCCATTCATTTAAATAACAAATACATTAAAAAAGAAGGAATAAATTTATGTTGGTAATACAAAATTGTGTATTTACAATAAATACATGTACCGTATATTTACAATATTATGAAACGAGCACAAAATAGAAGCATCCGATATCCGAAGCCATTGCATTGTTATGCTGAACATCATATTCTGTTTCAAGCTATTGATGCTACAAGGGTTGCTAAATCTATACCCGTCAATTGATGCTACAAGGGTTGCTAAATCTATACCTGTCAACTGATGCTACAAGGGTTGCTAAATCTATACCCGTCAACTGATGCTACAAGGGTTGCTAAATCTATACCCGTCAATTGATGCTACAAGGGTTGCTAAATCTATACCTGTCAACTGATGCTACAAGGGTTGCTAAATCAATACCCGTCAACTGATGGTACAAGGGTTGTTAAATCTATACCCGTCAACTGATGCTACAAGGGTTGCTAAATCTATACCCGTCAACTGATGCTACAAGGGTTGCTAAATCTATACCCGTCAACTGATGCTACAAGGGTTGCTAAATCTATACCCGTCAACTGATGCTACAAGGGTTGCTAAATCTATACCTGTCAACTGTTGCTACAAGGGTTGCTAAATCTATACCTGTCAACTGACGCTACAAGGATTGCTAAATCTATACCTGTCAACTGATGCTACAAGGGTTGCTAAATCTATACCCGTCAACAGATGCTAAAAGGGTTGCTAAATCTATACCCGTCAACTGATGCTACAAGGGTTGCTAAATCTATACCCGTCAACTGATGCTACAAGGGTTGCTAAATCTATACCCGTCAACTGATGCTACAAGGGTTGCTAAATCTATACCTGTCAACTGTTGCTACAAGGGTTGCTATATCTATACCTGTCAACTGACGCTACAAGGATTGCTAAATCTATACCTGTCAACTGTTGCTACAACAAGGGTTGCTAAATCTATACCCGTCAACTGATGCTACAAGGGTTGCTAAATCTATACCCGTCAACTGATGCTACAAGCGTTGCTAAATCTATACCCGTCAACTGACGCTACAAGGGTTGCTAAATCTATACCCGTCAACTGAC
>CM026404.1:68131221-68165090 GCA_014843695.1 Archivesica marissinica
TCAACTGATGCTACAAGGGTTGCTAAATCTATACCCGTCAACTGATGCTACAAGGGTTACTAAATCTATACCCGTCAACTGATGCTACAAGGATTGCTAAATCTATACCCGACAACTGATGCTACAAGGGTTGCTAAATATATACCCGTCAACTGATGCTACAATGGTTGCTAAATCTATACCCGTCAACTGACGCTACAAGGATTGCTAAATCTATACCTGTCAACTGTTGCTACAAGGGTTGCTAAATCTATACCTGTCAACTGATGCTACAAGGGTTGCTAAATCTATACCTGTCAACTGTTGCTACAAGGGTTGCTAAATCTATACTTGTCAACTGATGCTACAAGGGTTGCTAAATCTATACCCGTCAACTGATGCTACAAGGGTTGCTAAATCTATACCCGTCAACTGATGCTACAAGGGTTGCTAAATCTATACCCTTCAACTGACGCTACAAGGGTTGCTAAATCTATACCCGTCAACTGACGCTACAAGGGTTGCTAAATCTATACCCGTCAACTGACGCTACAAGGGTTGCTAAATCTATACCCGTCAACTGATGCTACAAGGGTTGCTAAATCTATACCCGTCAACTGACGCTACAAGGGTTGCTAAATCTATACCCGTCAACTGATGCTACAAGGGTTGCTAAATCTATACCCGTCAACTGATGCTACAAGGGTTGCTAAATCTATACCCGTCAACTGATGCTACAAGGGTTGCTAAATCTATACCCGTCAACTGATGCTACAAGGGTTGCTAAATCTATACCCGTCAACTGATGCTACAAGGGTTGCTAAATCTATACCCGTAAACTGATGCTACAAGGGTTGCTAAATCAATACCCGTCAACTGATGCTACAAGGGTTGCTAAATCCATACCCGTCAACTGATGCTACAAGGGTTGCTAAATCTATACCTGTCAACTGTTGCTACAAGGGTTGCTAAATCTATACCTGTCAACTGACGCTACAAGGGTTGCTAAATCTATACCTGTCAATTGTTGCTACAACAAGGGTTGCTAAATCTATACCCGTCAAATGACGCTACAAGGGTTGATAAATCTATACCCGTCAACTGATGCTACAAGGGTTGCTAAATCTATACTTGTCAACTGATGCTACAAGGGTTGCTAAATCTATACCTGTCAACTGACGCTACAAGGGTTGCTAAATCTATACCTGTCAACTGTTGCTACAACAAGGGTTGCTAAATCTATACCCGTCAAATGACGCTACAAGGGTTGATAAATCTATACCCGTCAACTGATGCTACAAGGGTTGCTAAATCTATACCTGTCAACTGATGCTACAAGGGTTGCTAAATCTATATCTGTCAACTGATGCTACAAGGGTTACTAAATCCATACCTGTCAACTGATGCTACATGGGTTGCTAAATCTATACCCGTCAACTGATGCTACAAGGGTTGCTAAATCCATACCCGTCAACTGATGCTACAAGGGTTGCTAAATCTATACCTGTCAACTGTTGCTACAAGGGTTGCTAAATCTATACCCGTCAACTGACGCTACAAGGGTTGTTAAATCTATACCCGTCAACTGATGCTATAAGGGTTGCTAAATCTATACCCGTCAACTGATGCTACAAGGGTTGCTAAATCTATACCTGTCAAATGATGCTACAAGGGTTGCTAAATCTATACCCGTCAAATGATGCTACAAGGGTTGCTAAATCTATACCCGTCAACTGATGCTACAAGGGTTACTAAATCTATACCCGTCAACTGATGCTACAAGGATTGCTAAATCTATACCCGTCAACTGATGCACAAAGGTTGCTAAATATACCCGTCACTGATGCTACAATGGTTGCTAAATCTATACCCGTCACTGGACGCTACAGGATTGCTAAATCTATACCTGTCAACTTTTCTACAAGGTTGCTAATCTATACCTGTCAACGATGCTACAGGGTTGCTAAATCTATACCTGTCCACTTTTGCTACAAGGGTTGCTAAATCTATACCCGTCAACTGATGCTACAAGGGTTGCTAAATCTATACCCGTCAACTGATGCTACAAGGGTTGCTAAATCTATACCCGTCAACTGACGCTACAAGGGTTGTTAAATCTATACCCGTCAACTGACGCTACAAGGGTTGCTAAATCTATACCCGTCAACTGATGCTACAAGGGTTGCTAAATCTATACCTGTCAACTGACGCTACAAGGGTTGCTAAATCTATACCTGACAACTGACGCTACAAGGATTGCTAAATCTATACCTGTCAACTGATGCTACAAGGGTTGCTAAATCTATACCTGTCAACTGACGCTACAAGGATTGCTAAATCTATACCTGTCAACTGATGCTACAAGGGTTGCTAAATCTATACCCGTCAACTGATGCTACAAGGGTTGCTAAATCCATACCCGTCAACTGATGCTACAAGGGTTGCTAAATCTATACCTGTCAACTGTTGCTACAAGGGTTGCTAAATCTATACCTGTCAACTGACGCTACAAGGGTTGCTAAATCTATACCTGTCAACTGTTGCTACAACAAGGGTTGCTAAATCTATACCCGTCAAATGACGCTACAAGGGTTGATAAATCTATACCCGTCAACTGATGCTACAAGGGTTGCTAAATCTATACCCGTCAACTGATGCTACAAGGGTTGCTAAATCTATACCCGTCAACTGACGCTACAAGGGTTGCTAAATCTATACCCGTCAACTGACGCTACAAGGGTTGCTAAATCTATACCCGTCAACTGACGCTACAAGGGTTGCTAAATCTATACCCGTCAACTGACGCTACAAGGGTTGCTAAATCTATACCCGTCAACTGATGCTACAAGGGTTGCTAAATCTATACCCGTTAACTGACACTACAAGGGTTGCTAAATCTATACCGGTCAACTGACGCTACAAGGGTTGCTAAATCTATATTCGTCAACTGACACTACAAGGGTTGCTAAATCTATACCCGTCAACTGACGCTACAAGGGTTGCTAAATCTATACCCGTCAACTGACGCTACAAGGGTTGCTAAATCTATACCCGTCAACTGACGCTACAAGGGTTGCTAAATCTATACCCGTCAACTGATGCTACAAGAGTTGCTAAATCTATACCCGTCAACTGATGCTACAAGGGTTGCTAAATCTATACCCGTCAACTGATGCTACAAGGGTTGCTAAATCTATACCCGTCAACTGACGCTACAAGGGTTGCTAAATCTATACCCGTCAACTGACGCTACAAGGGTTGCTAAATCCATACCCGTCAACTGATGCTACAAGGGTTGCTAAATCTATACATGTCAACTGTTGCTACAAGGGTTGCTAAATCTATACCTGTCAACTGACGCTACAAAGGTTGCTAAATCTATACCCGTCAACTGATGCTACAAGGGTTGCTAAATCTATACCCGTCAACTGATGCTACAAGGGTTGCTAAATCTATACCCGTCAACTGATGCTACAAGGTTGCTAAATCCTACCCTCAACTGATGCTACAACTGGTTGCTAAATCCATACCCTCAACTGATGCTACAAGGGTTGCTAAATCTATACCCGTCAACTGATGCTACAAGGGTTGCTAAATCTATACTCGTCAACTGATGCTACAAGGGTTGCTAAATCTATACCCGTCAACTGATACTACAAGGGTTGCTAAATCCATACACGTCAACTGATGCTACAAGGGTTGCTAAATCTATACCTGTCAACTGTTGCTACAAGGGTTGCTAAATCTATACCCATCAACTGATGCTACAAGGGTTGCTAAATCTATACCCGTCAACTGATGCTACAAGGGTTGCTAAATCTATACTCGTCAACTGATGCTACAAGGGTTGCTAAATCTATACCCGTCAACTGATACTACAAGGGTTGCTAAATCCATACACGTCAACTGATGCTACAAGGGTTGCTAAATCTATACCTGTCAACTGATGCTACAAGGGTTGCTAAATCTATACCCGTCAACTGATGCTACAAGGGTTGCTAAATCCATACCCGTCCACTGATGCTACAAGGGTTGCTAAATCTATACCCGTCAACTGATGCTACAAGGGTTGCTAAATCTATACCCGTCAACTGATGCTACAAGGGTTGCTAAATCAATACCCGTCAACTGATGCTACAAGGGTTGCTAAATCTATACCCGTCAACTGATGCTACAAGGGTTGCTAAATCCATACCCGTCAACTGATGCTACAAGGGTTGCTAAATCTATACCTGTCAACTGTTGCTACAAGGGTTGCTATATCTATACCTGTCAACTGACGCTACAAGGATTGCTAAATCTATACCTGTCAACTGTTGCTACAACAAGGGTTGCTAAATCTATACCCGTCAAATGACGCTACAAGGGTTGATAATCTTATACCTGTCAACTGATGCTACAAGGGTTGCTAAATCTAACCCGTCAACTGCGCTACAAGGGTTGCTAAATCATACCCGTCAACTGACGCTACAAGGGTTGCTAATCTATACCCGTCAACATGACGCTACAAGGGTTGCTAAATCTATACCCTCAACTGATGTGCACAAGGGTTCTAAATCTATACCCGTTAACTGACACTACAAGGGTTGCTAAATCTTATACCGGTCAACTGACATACCCAGGGTTGCTAAATCTATATTCGTCAACTGACACTACAAAGGGTTGCTAATCTATCCCGTCAACTGACGCTACAAGGGTTGCTAAATCTATACCCCTCAACTGACGCTACAAGGTTGCTAAATCTATACCCGTCAACTGCCGCTACAAGGGTGGCTAAATCTATACCCGTCACTGATGCTACAAGGGTTGCTAAATCTATACCTGTCAACTGATGCTACAAGGGTTGCTAAATCTATACCCGTCAACTGATGCTACAAGTGTTGCTAAATCTATACCCGTCAACTGATGCTACAAGGGTTGCTAAATCTATACCTGTCAACTGATGCTACAAGTTGCTAAATCTATACCCGTCAACTGATGCTACAGGGTTGCTAATCTATACCCGTCCACTGATGCTACAAGGGTTCTAAATCTATACCCGTCATTGATGCTACAATGGTTGCTAAATCTATACCCGTCAACTGATGCTAAAAGGTTGCTAAATCTTACCCCGTCAACTGACGCTACAAGGGGTTGCTAAACTATACCCTCAACTGATGCTACAAGGGTTGCTAAATCCATACCGTCAACTGATGCTACAAGGGTTGCTAACTCCATACCTCAACTGATGCTACAAGGGTTGCTAAATCTATACCCGTCAACTGATGCTACAAGGGTTGCTAAATCTATACCCGTCAACTGATGCTACAAGGGTTGCTAAATCTATACCCGTCAACTGATGCTACAAGGGTTACTAAATCTATACCCGTCAACTGATGCTACAAGGATTGCTAAATCTATACCCGACAACTGATGCTACAAGGGTTGCTAAATATATACCCGTCAACTGATGCTACAATGGTTGCTAAATCTATACCCGTCAACTGACGCTACAAGGATTGCTAAATCTATACCTGTCAACTGTTGCTACAAGGGTTGCTAAATCTATACCTGTCAACTGATGCTACAAGGGTTGCTAAATCTATACCCGTCAACTGATACCTGTCAACTGATGCTACAAGGGTTGCTAAATCTATACCCGTCAACTGATGCTAAAAGGATTGCTAAATCTATACCTGTCAACTGTTGCTACAAGGGTTGCTAAATCTATACATGTCAACCGACACTACAAGGGTTGCAAAAATCTATATCTGTCAACTGACACTACAACAAGGGTTGCTAAATCTATACCTGTCAACTGTTGCTACAAGGGTGCTAAATCTATAGCCATCAACTGACGCTACAACAAGGGTTGCTAAATCTATACCTGTCAACTGACACTACAACAAGGGTTGCTAAATCTATAGTTGTGGGTTGTTTTTCTGTCAACTGACACTACAACAAGGGTTGCTAAATCTATACCCGTCAACTGACACTACAACAAGGGTTGCTAAATCTATACCTGTCAACTGACACTACAACAAGGGTTGCTAAATCTATACCTGTCAACTGACACTACAACAAGGGTTGCTAAATCTATACCTGTCAACTGATGCTACAAGGGTTGCTAAATCTATACATGTCAACTGATGCTACAAGGGTTGCTAAATCTATACCTGTCAACTGATGTTACAAGGGTGCTAAATCTATACCTGTCAACTGATGCTACAAGGGTGCTAAATCTATACCAGTCAACTGACACTACAACAAGGGTTGCTAAATCTATACCCGTCAACTGACACTACAACAAGGGTTGCTAAATCTATACCTGTCAACTGACACTACACCCACGGTTGTAGAAAACAAATACATCTACTTGAAAATATGCAGTAAATTTTGTTAGAGAAATAAAACAAACCTGTACTCCTGATATTGCTTTTACGAGTGTTGACTTTCCGTGAGCCACATGCCCAATTGTACCTGTAAAACCACATACAAATATGGAAACTTTCCGTGAGCCACATGCTAAACTAATCCAACATCCTCTCACTGTACACTGTATATAAGTAGCAACATCGCTGTGTATCACAGTACATTGTATATAAGTAGCAACATTGCTGTGTATCACAGTACATTGTATATAAGTAGCAACATCGCTGTGTATCACTGTACACAAGTAGCAACATCGCTGTGTATCACAGTACATTGTATGTAAGTAGCAACATCGCTGTGTATCACTGTACACAAGTAGCAACATCGCTGTGTATCACAGTACATTGTATATAAGTAGCAACATCGCTGTGTATCACAGTACATTGTACACAAGTAGCAACATCGCTGTGTATCACAGTACATTGTATATAAGTAGCAACATCGCTGTGTATCACAGTACATTGTATATAAGTAGCAACATCGCTGTGTATCACTGTACACAAGTAGCAACCACAGGGATTCGGCACGTTTGGGGGTACTAGTATATATATTTAAGTACAGGGATTCTACTCTGTGGTATGTCAGATTTCGCATCGATCAGTAAAATGGCCCTATCTGAAACAATTTTGTACAAAGCTGTCCAAATATAACGCCTATCCCGAGTCTTTATATTGTTCTTCAAATAAAACACAACTTTAAGCTGCATGCATGTATACTTTGCAAACAATTGCCACAGACATTGGCCATAGTAGGTCACATTTCCATACTAGGACACGGGTTCTGTCAGCAACAAAAATAAATCTTCGACGGGAGAGTTTTAACTGTGAACAACATTATCAATAAAATGTGTTTCCACTAACGTGTAGGTTTATTCGGCAAAAATGTACGTCAAAAAGAGATTTCATAGCATTTTCAATTTGATTTGAAAATTTCTAAAGCTGCGCAATTCTCGTTGAAACGAGCGTTCTGATTGGATTATTAGAATGTAACAAGATGTTTTTTTTATATATGAAGAACAATCATAATCCAATCAGAACGCTCGTTTCAACGCGAATTGCGCCGCTTTAGAATTTTTCAAAACAAATTGAAAATGCTATGAAATCTCTTTTTGACGTACATTTCTGCCGAATAAACATACACACGTTAGTGGAAACACATTTTATTGATAATGTTATTCACAGTTAAAACTCTCCCGTCGAAGATTTTTTTTTGTTGCTGACAGAACCCGTGTCCTAGTATGGAAATGTGACCAGCTATGGCCAATGTATGTGGCAATTGTTTGCAAAGTATACATGCATGCAGCTTAAAGTTGTGTTTTATTTGAAGAACAATATAAAGACTCGGGATAGGCGTTATATTTGGACAGCTTTGTACAAAATTGTTTCAGATAGGGCCATTTTACTGATCGATGCGAAATCTGACATCCCACAGAGTAGAATCCCTGTACATAAATATATATACTAGTACCCCCAAACGTGCCAAATCCCTGTGGTAGCAACATCGCTGTGTATCACAGTACATTGTATATAAGTAGCAACATCGCTGTGTATCACAGTACATTGTATATAAGTAGCAACATCGCTGTGTATCACAGTACATTGTATATAAGTAGCAACATCGCTGTGTATCACAGTACATTGTATATAAGTAGCAACATCGCTGTGTATCACTGTACATTGTATATAAGTAGCAACAGCGCTGTGTATCACAGTACATTGTATATAAGTAGCAACATCGCTGTGTATCACTGTACATTGTATATAACTTATAAGTAGCAACATCGCTGTGTATCACAGTACATTGTATATAAGTAGCAACATCGCTGTGTATCACAGTACATTGTACAGAAGTATCAACATCGCTGTGTATCACTGTACATTGTATATAAGTAGCAACAGCGCTGTGTATCACAGTACATTGTATATAAGTAGCAACATCACTGTGTATCACAGTACATTGTATATAAGTAGCAACATCACTGTGTATCACAGTACATTGTATATAAGTAGCAATTTCACTGTGTATCACAGTACATTGTATAGAAGTATCAACATCGCTGTGTATCACAGTACATTGTATATAAGTAGCAACATCGCTGTTGTACACTGTATAAACTATACATAGCAACATCGCTGTGTATCACTGTACACTGTATAAACTATACATAGCAACATGAGTGTACCATCAACATATACATAGCAACATGGTGTACACTGTACAGCATCAACATATACATAGCAACATGAGTGTACCATCAACATATACATAGCAACATGAGTGTACCATCAACTATACATAGCAACATGAGTGTACCATCAACATATACATAGCAACATGAGTGTACCATCAACATATACATAGCAACATGAGTGTATCACTGTACACATCAACTATACATAGCAACATGAGTGTACCATCAACATATACATAGCAACATGAGTGTACCATCAACATATACATAGCAACATGGTGTATCAGTGTACACATCAACTATACATAGCAACATGAGTGTACCATCAACTATACATAGCAACATGAGTGTACCATCAACATATACATAGCAACATGGTGTACAGTGTACACATCAACATATACATAGCAACATGAGTGTACCATCAACATATACATAGCAACATGAGTGTACCATCAACATATACATAGCAACATGGTGTACAGTGTACCATCAACATATACATAGCAACATGAGTGTACCATCAACATATACATAGCAACATGGTGTACAGTGTACACATCAACATATACATAGCAACATGAGTGTACCATCAACATATACATAGCAACATGGTGTATCACTGTACACATCAACTATACATAGCAACATGAGTGTATCATGTACACATCAACTATACATAGCAACATGGTGTACCATGTACACATCAACTATACATAGCAACATGAGTGTACCATCAACATATACATAGCAACATGGTGTAAGTGTACCATCAACATATACATAGCAACATGGGTAAGTGTACCATCAACATATACATAGCAACATGAGTGTACCATCAACATATACATAGCAACATGAGTGTACCATCAACAAACTATACATAGCAACATGGTGTACAGTGTACCATCAACTATACATAGCAACATGGTGTACAGTGTACCATCAACTATACATAGCAACATGGTGTACAGTGTACCATCAACATATACATAGCAACATGAGTGTACCATCAACATATACATAGCAACATGGTGTACAGTGTACACATCAACTATACATAGCAACATGGTGTACATGTACACATCAACTATACATAGCAACATGGTGACAGTGTACCATCAACATATACATAGCAACATGAGTGTACCATCAACATATACATAGCAACATGAGTGTACCATCAACATATACATAGCAACATGGTGTAAGTGTACCATCAACATATACATAGCAACATGAGTGTACCATCAACATATACATAGCAACATGAGTGTACCATCAACATATACATAGCAACATGAGTGTACCATCAACATATACATAGCAACATGAGTGTACCATCAACATATACATAGCAACATGAGTGTACCATCAACATATACATAGCAACATGAGTGTACCATCAACATATACATAGCAACATGAGTGTACAAACCATCAACTATACATAGCAACATGGTGTATCAGTGTACCATCAACATATACATAGCAACATGAGTGTACCATCAACATATACATAGCAACATGAGTGTATCATGTACACATCAACTATACATAGCAACATGGTGTACAGTGTACACATCAACTATACATAGCAACATGGTGTACAGTGTACCATCAACTATACATAGCAACATGAGTGTACCATCAACATATACATAGCAACATGAGTGTACCATCAACATATACATAGCAACATGGTGTACAGTGTACCATCAACTATACATAGCAACATGAGTGTACCATCAACATATACATAGCAACATGAGTGTACCATCAACATATACATAGCAACATGAGTGTACCATCAACATATACATAGCAACATGAGTGTACCATCAACATATACATAGCAACATGAGTGTACCATCAACATATACATAGCAACATGAGTGTACAACCATCAACTATACATAGCAACATGGTGTACAGTGTACCATCAACATATACATAGCAACATGAGTGTACCATCAACATATACATAGCAACATGGTGTAAGTGTACCATCAACATATACATAGCAACATGGTGTAAGTGTACCATCAACATATACATAGCAACATGAGTGTACCATCAACATATACATAGCAACATGAGTGTACCATCAACATATACATAGCAACATGAGTGTACCATCAACATATACATAGCAACATGAGTGTACCATCAACATATACATAGCAACATGAGTGTACCATCAACATATACATAGCAACATGAGTGTACCATCAACATATACATAGCAACATGAGTGTACCATCAACATATACATAGCAACATGAGTGTACCATCAACATATACATAGCAACATGAGTGTACCATCAACATATACATAGCAACATGAGTGTACCATCAACATATACATAGCAACATGAGTGTACCATCAACATATACATAGCAACATGAGTGTACCATCAACATATACATAGCAACATGAGTGTACCATCAACATATACATAGCAACATGGGTAGTGTACCATCAACATATACATAGCAACATGAGTGTACCATCAACATATACATAGCAACATGGTGTACACTGTACACATCAACTATACATAGCAACATGAGTGTACCATCAACATATACATAGCAACATGAGTGTACCATCAACATATACATAGCAACATGAGTGTATCATGTACACATCAACTATACATAGCAACATGGTGTACACTGTACCATCAACTATACATAGCAACATGGGTACAGTGTACCATCAACATATACATAGCAACATGAGTGTACCATCAACATATACATAGCAACATGAGTGTACCATCAACATATACATAGCAACATGAGTGTACCATCAACATATACATAGCAACATGAGTGTACCATCAACATATACATAGCAACATGAGTGTACCATCAACATATACATAGCAACATGGTGTACAGTGTACCATCAACTATACATAGCAACATGAGTGTACCATCAACATATACATAGCAACATGAGTGTATCACTATACATTGTATCAACTATACATAGCAACATGGAGTGTACCATCAACATATACATAGCAACATGGTGTAAGTGTACACATCAACATATACATAGCAACATGAGTGTACCATCAACATATACATAGCAACATGAGTGTACCATCAACATTAACATACATAGCAACATGAGTGTACCATCAACATATACATAGCAACATGAGTGTACCATCAACATATACATAGCAACATGAGTGTACCATCAACATATACATAGCAACATGGTGTACAGTGTACCATCAACATATACATAGCAACATGAGTGTACCATCAACATATACATAGCAACATGAGTGTACCATCAACATATACATAGCAACATGAGTGTACCATCAACATATACATAGCAACATGAGTGTACCATCAACAATACATAGCAACATGAGTGTACCATCAACATATACATAGCAACATGAGTGTATCACTGTACACTGTATCAACATATACATAGCAACATGGTGTACAGTGTACACATCAACATATACATAGCAACATGAGTGTACCATTTACACATCAACATATACATAGCAACATGAGTGTACCATCAACATATACATAGCAACATGAGTGTACCATCTACATTGTATAAACTATACATAGCAACATGGTGTATCACTGTACACATCAACTATACATAGCAACATGAGTGTACCATCAACTATACATAGCAACATGAGTGTACCATCAACTATACATAGCAACATGAGTGTACCATCAACATATACATAGCAACATGAGTGTACCATCAACATATACATAGCAACATGAGTGTACCATCAACATATACATAGCAACATGAGTGTACCATCAACATATACATAGCAACATGAGTGTACCATCTACATTAAACTATACATAGCAACGGTGTATCAGTGTATCATCAACATATACATAGCAACATGGTGTATCACTGTACACTGTATCAACATATACATAGCAACATGAGTGTACCATCAACATATACATAGCAACATGAGTGTATCACTATACATTGTATCAACTATACATAGCAACATGGTGTACACTGTACCATCAACATATACATAGCAACATGAGTGTACCATCAACATATACATAGCAACATGAGTGTATCACTGTACACATCAACTATACATAGCAACATGAGTGTACCATCAACATATACATAGCAACATGAGTGTATCACTATACATTGTATCAACATATACATAGCAACATGGTGTATCACTGTACACATCAACATATACATAGCAACATGAGTGTACCATCAACATATACATAGCAACATGAGTGTACCATCAACATATACATAGCAACATGGTTACAGTGTACACATCAACATATACATAGCAACATGAGTGTACCATCAACATATACATAGCAACATGAGTGTACCATCAACATATACATTGTACCATCAACATATACATAGCAACATGGAGTGTACACATCAACATATACATAGCAACATGGTGTATCACTGTACACTGTATCAACATATACATAGCAACATGAGTGTACCATCAACATATACATAGCAACATCGCTGTGTATCACTGTACATTGTATAAACTATACATAGCAACATCAGGTATGTGAACAAGCGTTATCTACATCAGGTATGTGAACAAGCGTTATCTACATCAGGTATGTGAACAAGCGTTATCTATATCAGGTATGTGAACAAGCGTTATCTACATCAGGTATGTGAACAAGCGTTATCTACATCAGGTATGTGAACAAGCGTTATCTACATCAGGTTTTTACTGTAGATACAGGTTTGTTTACATTTGGGAAAAGTGAACATGTGTTTTACGTTAAATTTATCGCCGCTACCGGTTGCCCATATGAGCGACGCATCCTGAAGAGATTAGTCATTTTAGATTTTTGGAGGATAGTGCAATGATAGTGTCATCTGAAAGACTGTTAATTTTATTAGGGTTAGACGGGGGATCGAACCTGCGATCCCTGGATTACCAGTCCAGCGTGTTACCACTGGACAACAGATCCGTTATTAATTTACAATGACATACCAATATTTATAGTTGCTTGTCTGCTGATCACGTCTGGAGTGAGTGGTGTCAAATCTTCAACTCGCTGAAAATTAAACAAGAATCAGGCGTCAAATTAAATGTTACATCACATAATATTATGCTAACTTTGAATAGTCATATCTATGTATGTTGTTTTATAATAACACAAAAACGCATTAGCATTTATCACCTATTACCTCACAGATCTACATCACTGCTCACCTATTGCCTCACAGATCTACATCACTGCTCACCTATTACCTCACAGATCTACATCACTGCTCACCTATTGCCTCACAGATCTACATCACTGCTCACCTATTGCCTCACAGATCTACATCACTGCTCACCTATTGCCTCACAGATCTACATCACTGCTCACCTATTGCCTCACAGATCTACATCGCTGCTCACCTATTGCCTCACAGATCTACATCACTGCTCACCTATTGCCTCACAGATCTACATCACTGCTCACCTATTGCCTCACAGATCTACATCACTGCTCACCTATTGCCTCACAGATCTACATCACTGCTCACCTATTTCCTCACAGATCTACATCACTTTGAAGGTGGTATGTTTCATTTCTGTTCTTGGATATTACCCATGGACAGGATTAAAATTGTGACCCTCCACCTCTATAGAGGAACAGTGATGCACAATCTTGTGACCCTCCACCTCTATAGAGGAACAGTGATGCACAATCTTGTGACCCTCAACCTCTATAGAGGAACAGTGATGCACAATATTGTATCCTCCACCTCTATCGAGGAACAGTGATGCACAATCTTGTGACCCTCAACCTCTATAGAGGAACAGTGATGCACAATCTTGTGACCCTCCACCTCTATAGAGGAACAGTGATGCACAATCTTGTGACCCTCAACCTCTATAGAGGAACAGTGATGCACAATCTTGTGACCCTCCACCTCTATAGAGGAACAGTGATGCACAATCTTGTGACCCTCCACCTCTATAGAGGAACAGTGATGCACAATTTTGTGACCCTCAACCTCTATAGAGGAACAGTGATGCACAATCTTGTGACCCTCAACCTCTATAGAGGAACAGTGATGCACAATCTTGTCACCCTCAACCTCTATAGAGGAACAGTGATGCACAATCTTGTCACCCTCAACCTCTATAGAGGAACAGTGATGCACAATCTTACTGTGTACACTGCACTGGTCGGCAACTATTTTTGCTTAAAATAGGGATGGCAACGTTTCGTATTCGAATATAAAAGTAGCATTTTCGTTGTAATTTGTTTTCCAAATAAGTTTTACTAAATATTCTGCATATTATAACTGTTTGTTTAGTTTTCAATCAATTAATATTAGGGATGGCAATGAATATTTGCTCGTCCGAATATCCGAATAATATTCCAGTATTCGAAAAAAAAAAAAATTATGTTGGCAAAAATTAACTCATAAATCAGTTACAGTTGTTTTCTTTTGAAACAATCATAAAACCTTCCAATACAAAACATATTGCCCCAGGATGTGTGAATAAACCACGTTGTGGTGGCTTCCATGGCAGGTGTTAGTTGACTCTTGGATAATTACAGTAGGTGCTGTCAAAACTGTGTAGACGAGAACATTCCTTTGAAATATTAGAGACACGTTGCAACATCATCCACCCCAATGTTTCTTAAACATTTTTTTATTAACTGCTCAATATTACCCAAACATATTATTTAAAGTACAATTTTTTATGATGTTGTCCTAAAAAATGCTGTCCACTCACTCACACGTTTGGAAAGACTTCAATCGCTCTGAGAATAAGAAAACTGCTATGCAAATTGGATTTATCATTTGAAAAACAAACACACTTAAACGGAAAGCAGTTCAAGTGACAACGGCTTCATTTGTGAAAATGCCCATGAATGTACAGTGGCAGGTAAAATAACTGAATTCATTAGTCATGTCATATTTGCATGGCCTTACAGAAGATGACGTTTATGTGTAAAACAGAAAGTAGCTTAATTTGGCAATTTTTATAAGAGTTTGAATGATTTTGATAGAATTATATCGAATATATATTCAAATACCGAATATTCGAATAGCTAAATCGTTATTCGTTGCCATCCCTAATTAATATTCAAACACAAAGGAATGGCTTCATGCAGTCTCAGAGATGCGAAAAGTTGTCATGATTTGTCTCTTGTGACAGGTGATGACGAGTTTGCTCATAATTACATGTGCTACAAATTGAGTAATGCAGAGGGGCACAAACAAAGAATAATAAGTGTAGCCCTTGTCGGCAAACTTCAAAACATTTTGCCCAACACTGTTGAAAGTTGTCCCACATGAAGGTTCAATGTTTAAAAATATCTGGTTAACAAAAGACCATGACTGTGTGTGTTTTACGTTTATTTACCGTCGCTACCGGTTGCTCTGGTTCTTTTACGTGCACGGTGTAAAGCACGGACATGAGACCTCGGTTTAACGTCCCATCTGAAAGACTTTATTAGGGTCAGACGGGGGATCGAACCTGCGATCCCTGGATTACCAGTCCAGCGTGTTATCACTGGACTACAGATCCGTCTGTAAACAAAGACGTTTTGGGGTCATTCATTATTCTAGTCCTATAAATAAGACCTCTACATAATTCCCCCCCCCTGTTATTTCGAGGTCTTATCGTTAAAGCGGAATTTCTGACCAATATTTTGAAGCTTTTCGGACATGAACGGTTATAAATAATCCTAAATATAGATATTAAGAACGTTAAAAATATATTGTATTACTGTTGTGCATGTCATTTAGCTGTTTGAAGTTGACAGGTGAAATTCTCCCATTTTTTCTGCGCAGTCTTCACAAAAGAAATCCGAATGATTTATTATTTAGTACATTTCATGCGTATGAACAATTGGATATTAAACGAATACCATAATGGCACGGAGAGGTCAAAGAGACTTATCACCAATATATATCTTGAAAACATCCTAAATCTAAACAGTGTTGATGCCTCCCATCCTTACAGACCTAACACCAAAAAACTTTATTCCCTCCTTAAGCATTCCAAGCAAGACTCCAAATCAATGCCACCCCTAAAACATGAAAACAAATTTCAACATGAAGAAGCTGCTAAAGCCACAGCACTGAACAAACAGTTTCAGTCTGTCTTCAGCTCCAAATCCCCACTAAGACGTACCTCCATTTGTAAAATGAAAATTCAGGCCACAAATGGAAACCTGAATGGTCAATCCATGCCAAACATGAATGAGATCACAGTATGTTCAAATGGCATAGAGACATTTATCAATAACCTAAACCCTCATAAGGCTAGTGGTCCTGACCAAATTAAGCCAATCATACTTAAAACCCTGTCTAAAGAACTCTCACCTATCCTTGAAGTCTTATTCCAAAAATCCCTCAACGAAGGATCACTGCCGGCCCAGTGGAAGTCAGCAAATGTTGCTCCCATTTACAAAAAAGGGGTAAAAGTCAAACCCCGCCAACTATATGCCTATCTCACTGACATGTGTTCTATGCAAGGTTCTAGAACATATAGTTTCCTCCTCGATAGTAAAACACTTCACTAACCACAGTACTCTGTACCATTTGCAGCATGGTTTTAGAGAAAAACAGTCATGCGTGACCCAATTAGTAATGCTAGTCAATGACTTGGTTACCTCTGTCTCCAATAAGCATCAGGTAGACATCCTATTAGACTTCAGTAAGGCTTTCGACAAGGTCAATCACAAGAAAGTACTACTAAGAATGCATGACTATGGTGTCAGAGGTCAAACAAGGTGGATTAAGAGTTTTCTAATGACCACATATACGCTTTCATCCGAGCCAACGAGAGTGATTAATATAAGTTGTTAAAACTTGTTTCGCACAAAACATCAGTTCCAAAGTCTGTATCTTTGCAGATGATACTGCAGTCTATCTATCACTGACATGGGACATGGAATTTAACCCCTCCAAATGTCAAGTTATCCACGTCACCAGAAGTCAATATAAACTCCATGGAGTCCTACTTGAGTCAGTTACCTCAGTCAAATACCTTGGCGTGGATATCTCAAATAACATGTCATGGGACATTCACATAAAAAGGTCAACTAAGAAAGCAAAAGAGATCTGGTTGCCCCATACCCAAACATTGATAGACCAAATTGTGTGGCCCTAACAAGGATCTGTTGTGCGAAACAAGCAAAAACCCCCAAAAAATGGCATCCGTGGTCCAGTGTCGGATTTGGAATTGAACGGTTCCCGGGTTCGATACTAGGTCAGGTGACATATATAGTGTCATTGAGCAAGGCACCTCACACACATTGCTTAGTACTTGTTACCACTTAGGTTAGCTAAGCCTGCCCAGGAAAACATTCTAGGTCCCTGCAAGGGGTTTGACATTGATGGAACATACATACATAAAATACAATACGTTGCCAACCTTTTAAAAAACAAAAATGATTGCCGATCAGTGGAGTGTTACAAGATTCCGCGTCAATTCATCGTTTGTGCCAATCAGTGGAGTGTTACAAGATTCCGCGTCAATTCATCGTGTGTGCCGATCAGTGCAGTGTTACAAGATTCCGTGTCAATTCATCGTTTGTGCCGATCAGTGCAGTGTTACAAGATTTCGCGTCAATTCATCGTGTGTGCCGATCAGTGCAGTGTACAAGATTCCGTGTCAATTCATCGTTTGTGCCGATCAGTGCAGTGTTACAAGATTCCGCGTCAATTCATCGTTTGTGCCGATTCATATCGCCGCCATGGCATTTAATTCTTTTGTTTTGTCATTTAGTCACAAGAATCAAGATGTCTGTCCATTTTTATTTTTCTTCTTCGTGTATACAACACTCCTTCACTTCTTCGTGTATACAACACTCCTTCACTTCTTCGTGTATACAACACTCCTTCACTTCTTCGTGTATACAACACTCCTTCACTTCTTCGTGTATACAACACTCCTTCACTTCTTCGTGTATACAACACTCCTTCACTTATGAAGATTAGGTGCCGGCGCCGTAACAAAAAGTGTTAGTTAAGTGCTTGATCAGAAAGTGCTTCATTAGAAAGGATACAGTGAATAGACATATTTTTAGATATATTTTCAAGTGTTTTTTATAAAACTATGTACATAATTGTGGCAATTTATGCAAAGTATATTGGGGTGAGGACAGACACAGGGATCAGGGCCTTGAAGGCGTCCACTGTGTCTGCGGCATATATGGTGGGCGGTAGCATGTTCCACTGAGTGACGGCTCTAGGATAGAAAGAGTATTTGTACGAGTCTTTAGCTGCATGTATGTGTTTGTAGGTATAGGTGTTACTGTGTCTGGGGTCTGAAGGAATAATTAGATTACAGGGTGGTTGAATGGCAACTACATGGTGGATGATCTTATAAAACATGATGAGTCTGGTACGGATTCTTCGAATTTCCAAGGTGGGCCAGTTAAGGGTAGTGAGCATATCAGTTACAGAACTTGTATTGTGGTAGCGGTTGGATGTATAACGGGCTGCACGGCGTTGTAGGATGCATTATGGATATATCGCGGTACTAGCTATTAAGAACCAAACTACAGATATACTATTATGTACCTGAATTTAAAACTAATTTTGCTTCATCCTATGACTTCTCCACTTCAACATTACAAATACATAAAGAATAAATACTATTGGGAATCACTTGTGTTTATCATGTTTTTGGCGCCATCGTGTCAGCAGTTATGTAGTCACTAGTTCCGAGTATACCGCGGCAAATGGCTGATGCCCTGATTTGGGTGTTTATACAAAGGTATTCATAATAAAATTATGTGAGTATTTGACAGAGACCTTAATCTGTATTATATGTAACTCTAGCAGTAAATTTATCAATTTAACATAAAACATGAATATCTTTTTAATCTCCCACCAGAAACAAATAGCTTTAGGCCCACGATGGGCCTACTTTTTATCAATAATAAAATGTGGGAATCTGGCTATATCACCACATGTCAACAGATGTAGATCACAAGAGAAAGTTCCATAGATATAAACATCAACTTGTTTTTAATAAAAAATACTAAATTTGGTGGGAAACTTTTGAAAAATAATCATTCAGTAGAAAAAGCGCATCTCGGACCTTAAAATTATGCCCATATTTGGTAATACGGGAATTACGTAGTAACCCAAACACGTGATCAAAACAGTTTCATTCATAAATACCAGATAGCAGACCGCCATTTTACAAAGTTGGAATGAACATAAATATATATATTATGGACATTTGGAGCATTTTATCAGATAAAGGGGTGGGGTAATTTTGCATAGATCTTGATATTCAGGTAAGCATCTTGCATCAGTAATTTACTCACCACTTACGTTGACAGTTTATGTTTTTGGTTTATCAACACATGTTTACCTTTCTGGGTCAACACTGATCCAATGGAAAGAATTATAGGTGGCGTTATTTTATCTCGTTCTGAAAAATTGTGGATGCCTCGGTATGTCAAGACGGGTGCTGGTCAAAACGTACCAAAGTCAAAACGTACCCGCATTTTAAGTCAAAACGTACCCAACTATAAGTCAAAACGTACCCATTCTTTGGTCAAAACGTACCCACTCAAGAAGTAAAACGTACCCAAATAGATAGTCAAATATATCATTGTGGTTGATATATTTTGCATTGACTAGACTACTAATTCATGAGAATGAGGTGGTATGTCATTGTCCAGAATGCGGGATTCGGGCAGTGTATTCTAGGCAGGATGTCATAAAACTGTCAAACTTCCTGTCCACTCGAAGACAAACACACCGCCGCTAATTGGTGACCGTGTCATTGGAATTCCATTTTAGATATTTGGTCAGTTGGCCATTTGGAATTTTAAACAGAACTAAACAAGTATATACAGAACATTTTTTCGAGTTGGGCCCGTCCACGATGACGTCTTGGCAGAGAAAGCCTGGCGGAAGGTACTGCTCTGCAAGCTGAAAACATTATAATATGAATTTAATGCCACGAGATGTGTGTGGCTGTACAACACAAACACTCCAGCATTATCATGCATTAAAGCAAGAGTGTTTCCAATTACCAACACAAACAAATTCGTTTATGCAATCTGTAACTCACAGGAAAAAATACCTTCATGCATGTTGAGAACAAAATTACCAATTTATATGAATATTTTAATCTACAACTTTTTACTTGACACATAATATTTCCAATCTATTTCCAGTTATTCAATCTCTATATTATCCCATGGGTACGTTTTGACTTATGGTAGGGTACGTTTTGACTTCTGGGTGGGTACGTTTTGACTTCTGGGTGGATCTGGATAATTACATCGCAGGGCCGTTTAAGGCATGTAACGCGATGGGAGAGAGATGTGTCTTCTTGTTTATTGACACTGGAGAGCAGATTGAAAGCTGCTCACTGTTGCTGCGCACACAACATTGTTATTTAGTTTGTTCCAATCAATTATTGTTTGTGGAAAAAAAGAGTTCCTGAACTGTTCAGTTTTACATGAGATTAGGTTAAAACACTTGGAGTTGTTTGTCACATGTTTACTTAGTACATTTGTTGTAGAATAGTCGCTGAATGTTTTAAGTTTAATGTTTCTTTTTTCTCTAATGGGGGTAAGTATGTCATGGCAAGGTAGAGCTGGCACCTGCCCCGCGACCACTTTGTACATGAAGGTCAGCCTGTTGGATCTCCTTCTGTCCTGGAGGCTCTGCAGTCCATGGTACTGGAGCATGTTGGTGAGTGGTGACGCAACCCCCCTCTCTGGATTTGTAGTCGCCAGTGATAAATCTGGCTGCTTGTCGTTGGACCTTCTCAAGTTTGTCTATGTCTTTGGGGTAGACACTGGAGCTATACTCGAGAGTGGAACGTACAAGGGCCAAATAGGCAGTCTTCCTGCATGTCATGGGGCAGTGGCTTAGGTTACGCCTGATGAAACCCAGGGAGGAGTTGGCTTTCTTGGTGATCTTGGATATGTGGCTATCCCACTTCAGGTCGGCTTGTATAGTGACTCCTAGGTAGGGAGTTTCGTTGACAACTTGGAGGAAGTGCTTGTCAAGTTCGTAGAAATGGGACGACTTGCTGTTGATGCTGAGGATGTAGCATTTCTTGGAGTTGAAGCGCATTCCCCATGTCTTGGCCCAAGTCTCCAGCACTCTCAAGTCCTCCTGTAGCACAAGATGATCAGTGGCTGTCTTGATGGGCCTGTATAGCAGGCAGTCGTCTGCAAACAGTCTGACCTGCGACTTGACAGCTTCAGGTAGATCATTTATATGACACAAGAAGAGGAGAGGGCCGAGGACCGTGCCCTGTGGGACTCCGGAGTCGACGTGTACCAAGTCTGATGATTCGCCATCGACCACAACCTTCATGGAACGATTGGTGAGAAAGTCTCGCAGCCAGTTGTTGATAGGGCCATCAATGCCATAGTTGGTCAGCTTCGAAAGTAGCAGTTCATGAGGCACTGTGTCGAACGCCTTGGAGAAGTCAAGGATGTCCATATCGATCTGGTGGGCTTTGTCGTGGTCTTTAAGTAGGTCATGAATGGTCGTAATCAGTTGCGTCTCACAGGAGTATCCGGATCGGAAGCCATGGTTGAGTGAGATTAATATTTTGTGTCTGCCGAGGTGGTCGAGGATGTGTTTGCTAATGATATGCTCTAGGAGTTTGCATGTAGTGCAGGTTAGCGACACTGGTCGATAATTCTCAGCTGAGTGAACGTCTCCTTTCTTAAATATGGGGGCAATGTTAGCATCACGCCAGTCCATAGGTAGTTTGCCCGAGTCAAGGGATGTTTGGTAGATTCGTCTTAGGGCGGGGGCAAGTTGAGTTGCAGTTTTTCAGGATGACATTAGGGATACTATCAGGCCCCATGGCCTTGGTGGTGTTGATATTGATTAACAGTTTCATAACTCCTTTCGTCGTGATTTTCAGAGGAATGCTTGCTGTGGATCTGCGGCTGGTGCCTTGGGCTGAGGGAGGAGTTCCTTTGGTGAAAACGGAGCTGAACTGCTCTACGAGGATTTGAGCTTTGTCTTTGCTGTTGTTGAAGAGCTTACTCATCTTCTTTATGGGAGAGATTCCGGTGTTATCCTGTCTACGTGATTTTACATAATGCCAAAATGGTTTACTGTTATTCTCATCGAGACCCTTTTGAATAGTACTGTTTATGTAGTTAATTTCAGCTTTTTTAAATTGTCTTTTGCATTCTTTCTGGAAGATGTTAAAACTTTGCCATTGGTTTGTCTTCTTTGCATGTTTATATAGTCTAGCCTTCCTTTTGGTCATACCAGGGTGGGTACGTTTTGACTTCTACTTGGGTACGTTTTGACTTATACCCAGGGTACGTTTTGACTTTTTTGGGTACGTTTTGACTGGAACTCTGTCAAGACCAGTGGTATGTTAAGAAACGACTATACTTTCTCAATCTGACCAATTTGGCTTTTAGTATGTGGGTCCCAAACAGAAGAGGAATATTCTAGTTTGGGTCTGACGAGGGCTTTATAAGCATGGTCTTTTACTTTGGTAGAGTTGACTTTTAAATTTCTGCAGAGGAATTCTAGTGACTGATTAGCTTTGCTTGTTATAGAGTTTATATGCATGTATGTTCCTTTAATGTCAAACCCCTCACGGGGACTTGGACATGTTTTCCTGGGCATGTTTAGCCGACCTAAGCGATTAACCAGTACTAAGCAATGTGTGTGAGGTGCCTTGCTCAATGACACTACATATGTGGCCTGACCGAGTATCGAACCCGGGACCGTTCGAGTCCAAATCCGACGCTCTACCACTGGACCACGGACGCCACACATTGCTTATCCCATTTTAAGTTATTCTGTAAAGTGAGGCCTAAATATTTTGCATGTTCGACAATTTCAAGGGGGTGGTTGGTTTCTTTTTTGTGTGACATTTAGAACATTACATTTATCAGAAAAATTACATTTTTATTTTGCTTCACGAAGATGTGAGAAGTATGATTAATTCGTCTGCAGTGTACTGCACTGGTTCGTACCAGGAAATACAGGTGGTCTGCTCTCCACTGACTGCCCAATAATAATCAGAAAATTATTGAGAAAGAAATTGTTTTAAAAACTTTCCCCCACCCATGCAATTTACATTGAAAATCTGAAATACCGGCATATTGGACATCAGTTTTTGTCTATAAATAGTTAGCTTATGAACAAAACCCATGTTTCTACGAAATATGTATACAAAGTAAATGAAACATGACTAACAAGAGTTGAAAGATCCTGCTTAGACAGGTGAGGTTGGAGGATTTTCTGGCTTTGGTCTGTCTCGGCCGTCATGTTGCTTTCTGATGCAAGGACCTGATTACCGTTTTGAACTATCACGGAATAATACATGCGCAAGATCATCTGAGAACCAGTAACTTTCCCACAATTCAATTTCCAGAATATTATCCAATCAAAATACAATACGTAAGTTATCTCAATCCTCCGATTGACCCACATGTTTACTTTCACTTCCTCAAGTTAAAATACAATTTTTCCAGATTTTGTGAGAACTATTTGGAGATCTAGTGTAGAATTGTACCACATTCAATATATAGAGTTACGTTCTCCTTCAGATAATGACGTGATAATCTGAGACGAAGACGGTGATTCATGTTTATTTTGGAACCATGTGCCGTCAGCTGTTTGTTTACAAAAGCAAACTGAATATGTAAACATGGTTCAAACGATCTGGGTGGCACTTATTCTCGGCTGCTGGTCCAGTCTTTATCTCCTTGATGCCTTCTTGAAGGTGAGACATATGTTGATTTAAAGGTGTGGAACAATGCGGTTTAAGGGAAGCAAGATATATTGATCCCAATTTCAACGGACCCAATGGCATTAACACATCCATCTGAACCCAATGCCTCGTAGTCGTACATCTCCACCCCAAGACATTCATCTGAACCCAATGCCTCGTAGTCGTACATCTCTCCACCCCAAGACATCCATCTGAACCCAATGCCTGGTAGTTGTACATCTCCACCCCAAGACATCCATCTGAACCCAATGTCTCGTAGTCGTACATCTCCACCCCAAGACATCCATCTGAACCCAATGTCTCGTAGTCGTACATCTCCACCCCAAGACATTCATCTGAACCCAATGTCTAGTAGTCGTACATCTCCACCCCAAGACATCCATCTGAACCCAATGCCTCGTAGTCGTACATCTCCACCCCAAGACATCCATCTGAACCCAAGTCTCGTAGTCGTACATCTGCACCCCAAGACATCCATCTGAACCCAATGTCTCATAGTCGTACATCTCCACCCCAAGACATCCATCTGAACCCAATGTCTCGTAGTCGTACATCTCCACCCCAAGACATCCATCTGAACCCAATGTCTCGTAGTCGTACATCTCCACCCCAAGACATCCATCTGAACCCAATGCCTCGTAGTCGTACATCTCCACCCCAAGACATCCATCTGAACCCAATGTCTCGTAGTCGTACATCTGCACCCCAAGACATCCATCTGAACCCAATGTCTCATAGTCGTACATCTCCACCCCAAGACATCCATCTGAACCCAATGTCTCGTAGTCGTACATCTGCACCCCAAGACATCCATCAGAACCCAATGTCTCATAGTTGTACATCTCCACCCCAAGACATCCATCTGAACCCAATGTCTCGTAGTCGTACATCTGCACTCCTGATTTGGTTAAAGCAGCCCTATATTGTATGAAATAAAAGATATTTGAAAAATTCAAATTTTACTGCTACGCATTCTTACATTATAATTTGTATAATTATGTTCAATTAGTAAACAGTGTTTTTTGTGATAAAACAAACTCGAAACCGAAAGTAGGACTTTCCGAGTCGGTCAGTCACGCATCGTCAGCACTTGTTTACATTAGTAATTCATCGTCCCCATTTGTCCCACGTTGTCTTTTTTAATTGAATTACTTGAGATGTCGATTCATACCTATGTTATCTAAGTCTTTTAGAGACATGTCTACATCCCCCCGTTCGACATTAGAGGAAGATAGAGAGATAGTCTTTCATGTTCAAAATATGTTGATATTCCAACATGCTTTTCTACATCCGATGTTGTTTCATGCATGCGCGCATAAACAATTCGCGTATACGACGGTGTATATTTAGTGGATTTTTATCGTTTCTGAGCGACTCTTTCGATTTTTGTAAACACACATACATTAGTATTATAATATTTTACCAAAAACATCCTTTATTACGATATAGTACCGCTTTAATATTTTGTAACACAAACTTTTTTTATGCCTAATGAACAATCATACACATATATAATGCACACTCATACACATATATAATGCACAATCATACACATATATAATGCACAACCATACACATATATAATGTACACTCATACACATATATAATGCACAATCATACACATATATAATGCACACTCATACACATATATAATGCACACTCATACACATATATAATGCAAAACCATACACATATATAATGCACAACCATACACATATATAATGCAAAACCATACACATATATAATGCACAACCATACACATATATAATGCACAATCATACACATATATAATGCACAACCATACACATATATAATGCACAATCATACACATATATAATGCACAATCATACACATATATAATGCACAATCATACACATATATAATGCACAATCATACACATATATAATACACAATCATACACATATATAATACACATATATAATGCACAATCATACACATATATAATGTACAATCATACACATATAATACACAATCATACACATATATAATGCACAATCATACACATATATAATGCACAATCATACACATATATAATACACACTCATACACATATATAATGCACAATCATACACATATATAATGCACAATCATACACATATATAATGCACACTCATACACATATATAATGCACAATCATACACATATATAATGTACAATCATACACATATATAATACACAATCATACACATATATAATGCACAATCATACACATATATAATGCACAATCATACACATATATAATACACAATCATACACATATATAATGCACAATCATACACATATAAATGCACAATCATACACATATATAATGCACAATCATACACATATATAATGCACAACCATACATATATATAATGCACAATCATACACATATATAATACACAATCATACACATATATATACACAATCATACACATATATAATGTACAATCATACACATATATAATGTACAATCATACACATATATAATGCACAATCATACACATATATAATACACAATCATACACATATATAATGCACAATCATACACATATAAATTAATACACAATCATACACATATATAATACACAATCATACACATATATAATACACAATCATACACATATATAATACACAATCATACACATATATAATGCACAATCATACACATATATAATACACAATCATACACATATATAATGTACAATCATACACATATATAATGTACAATCATACACATATATAATGCACAATCATACACATATACAATCATACACATATATAATGCACAACCATACACATATATAATACACAATCATACACATATATAATGTACAATCATACATATATATAATACACAATCATACACATATATAATACACAATCATACACATATATAATGTACACTCATACACATATATAATGCACACTCATACACATATATAATGCACAATCATACACATATATAATGCACAATCATACACACATATAATGCACACTCATACACATATATAATACACAATCATACATATATAATACCAATCATACATATATAATACACAATCATACACATATATAATGCACAACCATACACATATATAATGCACAACCATACACATATATAATGCACAACCATACACATATATAATGCACAATCATACACATATATAATGCACACTCATACACATATATAATGCACAACCATACACATATATAATGCACAATCATACACATATATAATGCACAATCATACACATATATAATGCACAATCATACACATATATAATGCACAATCATACACATATATAATACACAACCATACACATATATAATGCACAATCATACACATATATAATGCACAACCATACACATATATAATGCACAATCATACACATATAATGCACAATCATACACATATATAATACACAATCATACACATATATAATACACAATCATACACATATATAATGCACAATCATACACATATATAATGCACACTCATACACATATATAATGCACAATCATACACATATATAATACACAATCATACACATATATAATACACATATATAATGCACAATCATACACATATATAATGACATCATACACATATATATACACAATCATACACATATATAATGCACAATCATACACATATATAATACACAACCATACACATATATAATGCACAATCATACACATATATAATGCACAATCATACACATATATAATGCACACTCATACACATATATAATACACAACCATACACATATATAATGTACAATCATACACATATATAATGCACAACCATACATATATATAATGCACAATCATACACATATATAATACACAATCATACACATATATAATACACAATCATACACATATATAATGTACAATCATACACATATATAATGTACACTCATACACATATATAATGCACAATCATACACATATATAATACACAATCATAAACATATATAATACACATATATAATGCACAATCATACACATATATAATGTACACTCATACACATATATAGTACACAATCATACACATATATAATACACAATCATACACATATAATACACAATCATACACATATATAATACACACTCATACACATATATAATGCACAATCATACACATATACAATACACAATCATACACATATATAATGTACAATCATACACATATATAATGTGCAATCATACACATATATAATGCACAATCATACACATATACAATCATACACATATATAATGCACAACCATACACATATATAATACACAATCATACACATATATAAACACATATATAATGCACAATCATACATATATATACATCATACACATATATATCCAATCTACACATTATAATACACAATCATACACATATAATACACAATCATACACATATATAATACACACTCATACACATATATAATGCACAATCATACACATATATAATACACAATCATACACATATATAATGCACAATCATACACATATATAATGCACAATCATACACATATATAATGTACAATCATACATATAAATAATACACAATCATACACATATATAATGCACAATCATACACATATATAATGCACACTCATACACATATATAATACACAATCAAACATATATAATACCAATCATACATATATAATACACAATCATACACATATATAATGCACAACCATACACATATATAATGCACAACCATACACATATAATGCACAACCATACACATATATAATGCACAATCATACACATATATAATGCACACTCATACACATATATAATGCACAACCATACACATATATAATGCACAATCATACACATATATAATGCACAATCATACACATATATAATGCACAATCATACACATATATAATACACAATCATACACATATATAATACACACTCATACACATATAATGCACAATCATACACATATATAATGCACAAGCATACACATATATAATACACAACCATACACATATATAATGCACAATCATACACATATATAATACACAACCATACACATATATAATGCACAATCATACACATATATAATGCACAATCATACACATATATAATGCACACTCATACACATATATAATACACAACCATACACATATATAATGTACAATCATACACATATATAATGCACAACCATACATATATATAATGCACAATCATACACATATATAATACACAATCATACACATATATAATACACAATCATACACATATATAATGTACAATCATACACATATATAATGTACACTCATACACATATATAATGCACAATCATACACATATATAATACACAATCATAAACATATATAATACACATATATAATGCACAATCATACACATATATAATGTACACTCATACACATATATAGTACACAATCATACACATATATAATACACAATCATACACATATAATACACAATCATACACATATATAATACACACTCATACACATATATAATGCACAATCATACACATATACAATACACAATCATACACATATATAATGTACAATCATACACATATATAATGTGCAATCATACACATATATAATGCACAATCATACACATATACAATCATACACATATATAATGCACAACCATACACATATATAATACACAATCATACATATATATAATACACAATCATACACATATATAATACACAATCATACACATATATAATGTACACTCATACACATATATAATGCACACTCATACACATATATAATGCACAATCATACACATATATAATGCACAATCATACACACATATAATGCACACTCATACACATATATAATACACAATCATACATATATAATACCAATCATACATATATAATACACAATCATACACATATATAATGCACAATCATACATATATAATCACAATCATACACATATAATGCACAACCATACACATATATAATGCACAACCATACACATATATAATGCACAACCATACACATATATAATGCACAATCATACACATATATAATGCACACTCATACACATATATAATGCACAATCATACACATATATAATGCACAACCATACACATATATAATGCACAATCATACACATATATAATACACAACCATACACATATATAATGCACAACCATACACATATATAATGCACAATCATACACATATATAATGCACATCATACACATATATATACACAATCATACACATATATAATACACAATCATACACATATATAATGTACAATCATACACATATATAATGTACAATCATACACATATATAATGCACAATCATACACATATATAATACACAATCATACACATATATAATGCACAATCATACACATATATAATGCACACTCATACACATATATATACACAATCATACACATATATAATACACAATCATACACAATAATCACAATCATACACATATATAATACACACTCATACACATATATAATGCACAATCATACACATATACAATACACAATCATACACATATATAATGTACAATCATACACATATATAATGTACACTCATACACATATATAATGCACAATCATACACATATACAATCATACACATATATAATGCACAACCATACACATATATAATACACAATCATACACATATAATGTACAATCATACATATATATAATACACAATCATACACATATATAATGCACAATCATACACATATATAATGCACAATCATACACATATATAATGCACAATCATACACATATAATCACAATCATACACATATATAATGCACAATCATACACATATATAATACACAATCATACATATATAATACCAATCATACATATATAATACACAATCATACACATATATAATGCACAATCATACACATATATAATGCACAACCATACACATATATAATGCACAACCATACACATATATAATGCACAATCATACACATATATAATGCACACTCATACACATATATAATGCACAATCATACACATATATAATGCACAATCATACACATATATAATGCACAATCATACACATATATAATGCACAATCATACACATATAATGCACAATCATACACATATATAATACACAATCATACACATATAATACACAATCATACACATATATAATGCACAATCATACACATATATAATGCACAATCATACACATATATAATGCACAATCATACACATATATAATGTACAATCATACATATATAATACACAACATACACATATAATGCACAATCATACACATATAATGCACAATCATACACATATATAATGCACAATCATACATATATATAATGCACAACATAACATATATAATGCACAATCATACACATATAATGTACAATCATACACATATATAATGCACAATCATACACATATATAATGCACAATCATACACATATAATGCACAATCATACACATATATAATGCACAATCATACACATATATAATACACAATCATACATATATAATACCAATCATACATATATAATACACAATCATACACATATATAATGCACAACCATACACATATATAATGCACAATCATACACATATATAATGCACAACCATACACATATATAATGCACAATCATACACATATATAATGCACAACCATACACATATATAATGCACAATCATACACATATATAATGCACAATCATACACATATATAATGCACAATCATACACATATATAATGCACAATCATACACATATATAATACACAACCATACACATATATAATGCACAATCATACACATATATAATACACAATCATACACATATATAATGCACAATCATACACATATAATGCACAATCATACACATATATAATGCACAATCATACACATATATAATACACAACCATACACATATATAATGTACAATCATACACATATATAATGCACAATCATACAAACACATATATAATGACACTCATACACATATATAATGCACAATCATACACATATATAATACACAATCATACACATATATAATGTACAATCATACACATATATAATGTACACTCATACACATATAGTACACAATCATACACATATATAATACACAATCATACACATATATAATACACAATCATACACATATATAATACACACTCATACACATATATAATGCACAATCATACACATATACAATACACAATCATACACATATATATGTACAATCATACACATATATAATGTGCAAATCATACACATATATAATTAATCATACACATATATAATGCACAATCATACACAATACAATCATACACATATATAATGCACAATCATACACATATATAATACACAATCATACACAATATAATGCACAATCATACACATATATAATCATACACATATATAATCACAATCATACACATATATAATGCACAATCATACACATATATAATGCACAATCATACACATATAATAACATCATACCATTAAATGCACAATCATACACATATATAATACACAATCATACACATATATAATGCACAATCATACACATATATAATGCACAATCATACACATATATAATCACGCACAATCATACACATATACAATCATACTATATATAATGCACAACCATACACATATATAATACACAATCATACACATATATAATGTACAATCATACATATATATAATACACAATCATACACATATATAATACACAATCATACACATATATAATGTACACTCATACACATATAATGCACAATCATACACATATATAATGCACAATCATACACATATATAATGCACAATCATACACATATATAATGCACAATCATACACATATATAATGCACAATCATACACATATATAATGCACAATCATACACATATATAATACACAATCATACACATATATAATGCCAATCATACACATATATAATGCACAACCATACACATATATATGCACAATCATACACATATATAATGCACAATCATACACATATATAATGCACACTCATACACATATATAATGCACAATCATACACATATATAATGCACAATCATACACATATATAATGCACAATCATACACATATATAATGCACAATCATACACATATATATGTACAATCATACATATATATAATACACAACCATACACATATATAATGCACAATCATACACATATATATTTTTTTTTTTATATATAATGCCACTCATACACATATATAATGCACAACCATACACATATATAATGCACAATCATACACATATATAATGCACAATCATACACATATATAATGCACAATCATACACATATATAATACACAACCATACACATATATAATACACAATCATACACATATATAATACACAATCATACACATATATAATGTACAATCATACACATATATAATGTACACTCATACACATATATAATGTTTTTTTGCACAATGATACATATATATAATGCACAATCATACACATATATAATACACATTTATATAATGCACAATCATACACATATATA
>CM026404.1:68166090-68193493 GCA_014843695.1 Archivesica marissinica
TACACATATATAATGCACACTCATACACATATATAATGCACAACCATACACATATATAATGCACAATCATACACATATATAATGCACAATCATACACATATATAATGCACAATCATACACATATGTAATACACAATCATACACATATATAATGTGCAATCATACACATATATAATGTATAATCATACACATATATTGTCAATCATACACATATATAATGTACAATCATACACATATATAATGTACAATCATACACATATATATGTACAATGATACATATATATAATGCACAATCATACACATATATAATACACAATCATACACATATATAATACACAATCATACACATATATAATGTACAATCATACACATATATAATGTACAATCATAACATATTAATACACTTACTCTTTATACACATATATAATGCACAATCATACACATATATAATGTACACTCATACACATATATAGTACACAATCATTACACATATATAATACACAATCATACACATATAAATGCACAATCATACACATATATATACACATTCATACACATATATAATGCACAATCATACACATATATAATACACAATCATACACATATATAATGTACATCATACACATATATATGTGCATCATACACATATATAATGTACAATCATACACATATACAATCATACACATATATAATGCACAATCATATATAATCACAATCATACACATATATAATACACACTCATACACATATATAATACACAATCATACACATATATAATACACAATCATACACATATATAATACACAATCATACACATATATAATACACAATCATACACATATATAATGCACAATCATACACATATATAATGCACAATCATACATATATAATACACAATCATACACATATATAATGCACAACCATACTCATATATAATGCACAACCATACACATATAATGCACAACCATACACATATATAATGCACAATCATACACATATATAATGCACACTCATACACATATATAATGCACAATCATACACATATATAATGCACAATCATACATATAATGCACTCATACAATATAAATGCACAATCATACACATATATAATGTACATCATACACATATATAATGTACACTCATACACATATATATGCACAATCATACACATATACAATCATACACATATATAATGCACAACCATACGCATATATAATACACAATCATACACATATATAATGCACAACCATACACATATATAATGCACAATCATACACATATATAATACACAACCATACACATATATAATGCACAATCATACACATATATAATACACAACCATACACATATAATGCACAATCATACACATATAATGCACAATCATACACATATATAATGCACAATCATACACATATATAATACACAACCATACACATATATAATGTACAATCATACACATATATAATGCACAATCATACACATATATAATGCACAACCATACATATATATAATGCACAATCATACACATATATAATACACAATCATACACATATATAATACACAATCATACACATATATAATGTACAATCATACACATATATAATGCACAATCATACACATATATAATGCACAATCATACATATAATCACAATCATACACATATATAATACACATATATAATGACATCTACATATATAATGTACACTCATACACATATATAGTACACAATCATACACATATATAATACACAATCATACACATATATAATACACAATCATACACATATATAATACACACTCATACACATATATAATGCACAATCATACACATATACAATACACAATCATACACATATATAATGTACAATCATACACATATATAATGTACACTCATACACATATATAATGCACAATCATACACATATACAATCATACACATATATAATGCACAACCATACACATATATAATACACAATCATACACATATATAATACACAATCATACACATATATAATGCACAATCATACACATATATAATGCACAATCATACACATATATAATGCACAATCATACACATATATAATACACAACCATACACATATATAATGTACAATCATACACATATATAATACACAATCATACACATATATAATGTACAATCATACACATATATAATGCACAATCATACACATATATAATGCACAATCATACACATATATAATGCACACTCATACACATATATAATACACAATCATACATATATAATACCAATCATACATATATAATACACAATCATACACATATATAATGCACAACCATACACATATATAATGCACAACCATACACATATATAATGCACAACCATACACATATATAATGCACAATCATACACATATATAATGCACACTCATACACATATATAATGCACAACCATACACATATATAATGCACAATCATACACATATATAATGCACAATCATACACATATATAATGCACAACCATACACATATATAATGCACAATCATACACATATATAATACACAACCATACACATATATAATGCACAATCATACACATATATAATACACAACCATACACATATATAATGCACAATCATACACATATAATGCACAATCATACACATATATAATGCACAATCATACACATATATAATACACAACCATACACATATATAATGTACAATCATACACATATATAATGCACAATCATACACATATATAATGCACAACCATACATATATATAATGCACAATCATACACATATATAATACACAATCATACACATATATAATACACAATCATACACATATGTAATGTACAATCATACACATATATAATGTACACTCATACACATATATAATGCACAATCATACACATATATAATACACAATCATACACATATATAATGCACAATCATACACATATATAATGTACACTCATACACATATATAGTACACAATCATACACATATATAATACACAATCATACACATATATAATACACAATCATACACATATATAATACACACTCATACACATATATAATGCACAATCATACACATATACAATACACAATCATACACATATATAATGTACAATCATACACATATATAATGTGCAATCATACACATATATAATGTACACTCATACACATATATAATGCACAATCATACACATATACAATCATACACATATATAATGCACAACCATACACATATATAATACACAATCATACACATATAATGTACAATCATACATATATATAATACACAATCATACACATATATAATACACAATCATACACATATATAATGTACACTCATACACATATATAATGCACACTCATACACATATATAATGCACAATCATACACACATATAATGCACAATCATACACATATATAATGCACACTCATACACATATATAATACACAATCATACATATATAATACCAATCATACATATATAATACACAATCATACACATATATAATGCACAACCATACACATATATAATGCACAACCATACACATATATAATGCACACTCATACACATGTATAATGCACAACCATACACATATATAATGCACAATCATACACATATATAATGTACACTCATACACATATATAATACACAATCATACACATATATAATGTACAATCATACACATATATAATGTACACTCATACACATATATAATACACAATCATACACATATATAATACACAATCATACACATATATAATACACAATCATACACATATATAATGCACAATCATACACATATATAATGTACACTCATACACATATATAGTACACAATCATACACATATATAATACACAATCATACACATATATAATGCACAATCATACACATATATAATGCACAATCATACACATATACAATACACAATCATACACATATATACTGCACAATCATACACATATATAATGCACAATCATACACATATATAATGTACAATCATACACATATATAATACACAATCATACACATATAATACACAATCATACACATATATAATGCACACTCATACACATATATAATACACAATCATACACATATATAATACATATATATAATGTACAATCATACACATATATAATACACAATCATACATATATATAATACACAATCATACACATATAATACACAATCATACATATATATAATACACAACCATACACATATATAATACACAACCATACATATATAATACACACTCATACACATATATAATGTACAATCATACATATATATAATACACAATCATACATATATAATACACAATCATACACATATATAATACACAATCATACATATATATAATACACACTCATACACATATATAATACACACTCATACACATGTAGAATGTAATAATGTATATACCATGAAACCAACCATTGGCAAAGCAATACGTTAATAATGTATACATGCTCATTATGACAAGCCATCATAACGTTCTCTCAAGGACAAGCCATCACCGACTAAAACGTCATATCAATACAATAAGAACACTTAATCAGCTGTTTAATAAGTTGATGGACTGTATAGACTTCCAGTGCTAGGTTGAAGGGAGTGAATGGTAAAACCAAAATAGAAATACTAATCTGTATCAATTAGCAGAAATCATTAGAGGTGACTATTGAGACCAAAATGACTATCACAATAGTTGAAAATACTATCACGATACTATTGCGATAGTCACTATGCTATCACGATACTATTGCGATAGTTTGGTTAAACACAGGTAATATGCAATATTGGTTTGACACTGATTTAATGCTAGAACACTGACTTATACTTTGTATGAAACTTAAAAAACAGTATGAAACTTAAACAAACATGTCTAACTCTTAACACTTAACCTGCCACAGGTAGCATTTGTCACATGCCATATGCAAACAGTGTTGCTCCAGATCAGCCTGTGCATTGGCGGGTGGCGGATGCGCAGGCAGATCTGGAGCTACACTGTGACAGTGATTCATGTATGCCGTGCATAGGTGCCCTAAAGTATCTAGTTCCCCATGGAAACAGGTGCCATTGCGATAGCTGTATTGAGGCGCATGGTCACGTAATAAAGCTAAAATTTTCAACAACAATTTGTTGAAAGTTGTATTCACGACTTAAGAAAATAATAATATACGACAAGTTCATTTAACTATTTTTATAGGCCATGATATGTAGGATTTACGCCGAGCATAGGTTCCACCACTCTACGTCTAACAGTCGTGTAAAGCTTTTCAATTTGGTAGCATAATTTTCGTCTACAAAGGATTTGGACAACAATGTAATGCCGCCCTGCTCTTAATTATCACCTGCTCAATATAATAAGCATTCATAGTGTGTCCCGTGTTTGCACACTAATCAAACATTATGCCCCGCTAAATAAACAAACAACACGCTTGTAGATTCTCCAGCTAATTATCGATTATAGTCCGAGATATTAGTCACGAATTTTAAACGAACTATCGATAGTTTGATGGACTATCGGCGATAGTTATCGACTTGGAGTTTTGCTATCAACCTATTGCTATTGCCAGCTCCACTATCGCGACCTATCGATAGGTCGACCTATCGTTACACCTCTAGAAATCATTATGAATTCTGTTAGGACACAATAGTAAAACTATAATTACTGTGTATTATACATGTTTACAATTCTTTCTCCCCAGACACAGCCATGGTCTGCCAGACGTTATACCATGTGGCTAGACACCACCGGATTTTCCATCTCAGTGTGCCAACTGCGATGGTACTCGACTGCTATGAACCGGACGTTTGTGAGGCTAGCCCAATGGAGATCACACTTGTTGAGGACTTGGTTCACGTGTGGTGTATGTTTTGGACTCGTTGCCATGCTGTTGTCCGTTTTCCTTCTTACCCTGATGGTTTTCAACACCTTAACCAGAAATACCGTGGAAACTCAAGTGTTAACGCCTGTTGTATGTACATACCATTTATAGCTTGTGATGGGGTATATCTGGTGCTTGTTGTATGTACATAACATTTATAGCTTGTGATGGGGGTATATCTGGTGCTTGTTGTATGTACATACCATTTATAGCTTGTGATGGGGTATATCTGGTGCTTGTTGTATGTACATAACATTTATAGCTTGTGATGGGGTATATCTGGTGCTTGTTGTATGTACATAACATTTATAGCTTGTGATGGGGTATATCTGGTGCTTGTTGTATGTACATAACATTTATAGCTTGTGATGGGGGTATATCTGGTGCTTGTTGTATGTACATACCATTTATAGCTTGTGATGGGGTATATCTGGTGCTTGTTGTATGTACATACCATTTATAGCTTGTAATGGGGGGGGGGTATATCTGGTACTTGTTGTATGTACATACCATTTATAGCTTGTGATGGGGGGGGGTATATCTGGTGCTTGTTGTATGTACATACCATTTATAGCTTGTGATGGGGGTATATCTGGTGCTTGTTGTATGTACATACCATTTATAGCTTGTGATGGGGGTATATCTGGTGCTTGTTGTATGTACATACCATTTATAGCTTGTAATGGGGGGGGGTATATCTGGTACTTGTTGTATGTACATACCATTTATAGCTTGTAATGGGGGGGGGTATATCTGGTGCTTGTTGTATGTACATAACATTTATAGCTTGTGATGGGGTATATCTGGTGCTTGTTGTATGTACATAACATTTATAGCTTGTGATGGGGTATATCTGGTGCTTGTTGTATGTACATAACATTTATAGCTTGTGATGGGGGTATATCTGGTGCTTGTTGTATGTACATACCATTTATAGCTTGTAATGGGGGGGGTTATATCTGGTACTTGTTGTATGTACATACCATTTTATAGCTTGTGATGGGGGTATATCTGGTGCTTGTTGTATGTACATACCATTTATAGCTTGTAATGGGGGGGGGGGTATATATCTGGTATTGTTGTATGTACATACCATTTATAGCTTGTGATGGGGTATATCTGGTGCTTGTTGTATGTACATAACATTTATAGCTTGTAATGGGGGGGGTATATCTGGTACTTGTTGTATGTACATAACATTTATAGCTTGTGATGGGGGGGGTATATCTGGTACTTGTATGTACATAACATTTATAGCTTGTGATGGGGGGGGTATATCTGGTACTTGTTGTATGTACATACCATTTATAGCTTGTGAGGGGGTATATCTGGTACTTGTAGACAGTGCACACAGGATCCCGCAATATCCATTATTAATCTGTAGACAGTGCTCACAGATAGCACCGATACATGGGATTTCAGTTTAGTACCAATACATGGGATTTCGGTATAGCACCGTTACATGGGAATTGGGTTTAGCACCGATACATGGGATTTCGGTATAGCACCAATGCATGGGAGCTTGGTATAGCACCGATACATGGGATTTCGGTATAGCACCGATACATGGGAGCTTGGTATAGCACCGATACATGGGAGCTTGGTATAGCACCGATACATGGGATTTCGGTATAGCACCGATACATGGGAGCTTGGTATAGCACCGATATATGGGATTTCGGTATAGCACCGATACATGGGAGCTTGGTATAGCACCGTTACATGGGATTTCGGTATAGCACCGATACATGGGAGCTTGGTTTTATTGGTTCCAAAAGACTGTTAATAAATTTAGGGGGGGGACTGAGCTCACAACCCCTGTATACTAAGCTGTCCAAATGTGAACGACAGAACCACTTGAAATAACTCCTACATTAGCTTAGTGTAAACAGTATTTATTCCAATAAAGTACATGTAAAAACATACAAATAATACAATTTTTACAAATTTTGAATAATTTATGGCTCTTATAATCCTATCCATGGAACCTCCTGGATGTGCAGTCTGTATGAACCTACACTCCCTGGATGTGCAGTCTATATGAACCTACACTCCCTGGATGTGCAGTCTGTATGAACTTACACTCCAGGGATGTGCAGTCTGTATGAACCTACACTCCAGGGATGTGCAGTCTGTATGAACCTACATTCCCTGGATGTGCAGTCTGTATGAACCTACACTCCCGGGATGTGCAGTCTGTATGAACCTACACTCCCTGGATGTGCAGTCTGTATGAACCTACACTCCCGGGATGTGCAGTCTGTATGAACCTACATTCCCTGGATGTGCAGTCTGTATGAACCTACACTCCCAGGATGTGCAGTCTATATGAACCTACATTTCCTGGATGTGCAGTCTGTATGAACCTACATTCCCTGGATGTGCAGTCTGTATGAACCTACACTCCCTGGATGTGCAGTCTGTATGAACCTACACTCCCTGGATGTGCAGTCTATATGAACCTACACTCCCTGGATGTGCAGTCTATATGAACCTACACTCCCTGGATGTGCAGTCTGTATGAACCTACACTCCAGGGATGTGCAGTCTGTATTACTCCCGGGATGTGCAGTCTGTATGAACCAACACTCCATGGATGTGCAGTCTGTATGACTCCCGGGATGTGCAGTCTGTATGAACCTACACTCCCTGGATGTGCAGTCTGTATGACTCCCTGGATGTGCAGTCTGTATGAATCTACACTCCCTGGATGTGCAGTCTGTATGACTCCTTGGATGTGCAGTCTGTATGAACCTACACTCCCTGGATGTGCAGTCTATATGAACCTACACTCCCTGGATGTGCAGTCTGTATGAACCTACACTCCCTGGATGTGCAGTCTATATGAACCTACATTCCCGGGATGTGCAGTCTGTATGAAACTACACTCCCTGGATGTGCAGTCTATATGAACCTACACTCCCCGGATGTGCAGTCTGTATGACTCCCTGGATGTGCAGTCTGTATGAACCTACACTCCCTGGATGTGCAGTCTGTATGAACCTACACTCCCTGGATGTGCAGTCTGTATGACTCCCTGGATGTGCAGTCTGTATGAACCTACACTCCCTGGATGTGCAGTCTGTATGACTCCCTGGATGTGCAGTCTGTATGAACCTACATTCCCTGGATGTGCAGTCTGTATGACTCCCTGGATGTGCAGTCTGTATGAACCTACACTCCCTGGATGTGCAGTCTGTATGAACCTACATTCCCTGGATGTGCAGTCTGTATGAACCTACACTCCCTGGATGTGAGTCTATATGAACCTACACTCCCTGGATGTGCAGTCTGTATGAACCTACATTCCCTGGATGTGCAGTCTGTATGAACCTACACTCCCTGGATGTGCAGTCTGTATGAACCTACACTCCATGGATGTGCAGTCTGTATGAACCTACACTCCATGGATGTGCAGTCTGTATGACTCCCTGGATGTGCAGTCTATATGAACCTACTCTCCCTGGATGTGCAGTCTGTATGACTCCCTGGATGTGCACTCTGTATGACTCCCTGGATGTGCAGTCTGTATGAACCTACACTCCCTGGATGTGCACTCTGTATGACTCCCTGGATGTGCACTATGTATGACTCCCTGGATGTGCAGTCTGTATGAACCTACACTCCCTGGATGTGCAGTCTGTATGAACCTACACTCCCTGGATGTGCAGTCTGTATGAACCTACACTCCCTGGATGTGCACTCTGTATGACTCCCTGGATGTGCACTCTGTATGACTCCCTGGATGTGCAGTCTGTATGAACCTACACTCCCTGGATGTGCAGTCTGTATGAACCTACACTCCCTGGATGTGCAGTCTGTATGAACCTACAATCCCTGGATGTGCAGTCTGTATGACTCCCTGGATGTGCAGTCTGTATGAACCTACACTCCCTGGATGTGCAGTCTGTATGAACCTACACTCCCTGGATGTGCAGTCTGTATGAACCTACACTCCCTGGATGTGCAGTCTGTATGAACCTACATTCCCTGGATGTGCAGTCTGTATGAACCTACATTCCCTGGATGTGCAGTCTGTATGAACCTACACTCCCGGGATGTGCAGTCTATATGAACCTACACTCCCTGGATGTGCAGTCTGTATGAATCTACACTCCCTGGGTGTGCAGTCTGTATGAACCTACACTCCCTGGATGTGCAGTCTGTATGAACCTACACTCCCTGGATGTGCAGTCTGTATGAACCTACACTCCCTGGATGTGCAGTCTGTATGAACCTACACTCCCTGGATGTGCAGTCTATATGAACCTACACTCCCTGGATGTGCAGTCTGTATGAACCTACACTCCATGGATGTGCAGTCTATATGAACCTACACTCCAGGGATGTGCAGTCTGTATGAACCTACATTCCCTGGATGTGCAGTCTGTATGAACCTACACTCCATGGATGTGCAGTCTGTATGACTCCCTGGATGTGCAGTCTATATGAACCTACACTCCCGGGATGTGCAGTCTGTATGACTCCATGGATGTGCAGTCTGTATGAACCTACACTCCCTGGATGTGCAGTCTGTATGAACCTACACTCCCTGGATGTGCAGTCTGTATGAACCTACACTCCCTGGATGTGCAGTCTGTATGAACCTACACTCCCTGGATGTGCAGTCTGTATGAACCTACACTCCCTGGATGTGCAGTCTGTATGAACCTACACTCCCTGGATGTGCAGTCTGTATGAACCTACACTCCCTGGATGTGCAGTCTGTATGAACCTACACTCCCTGGATGTGCAGTCTGTATGAACCTACACTCCCTGGATGTGCAGTCTGTATGAACCTACATTCCCTGGATGTGCAGTCTGTATGAACCTACACTCCCTGGATGTGCAGTCTGTATGAACCTACACTCCCTGGATGTGCAGTCTATATGAACCTACACTCCCTGGATGTGCAGTCTGTATGAACCTACACTCCTGGATGTGCAGTCTGTATGAACCTACACTCAGGATGTGCAGTCTGTATTACTCCCTGGATGTGCAGTCTGTATGAACCTACACTCCCTGGATGTGCAGTCTGTATGACTCCCTGGATGTGCAGTCTGTATGAACCTACACTCCCTGGATGTGCAGTCTGTATGACTCCCTGGATGTGCAGTCTGTATGAACCTACACTCCCTGGATGTGCAGTCTGTATGACTCCTGGATGTGCAGTCTGTATGAACCTACACTCCCTGGATGTGCAGTCTGTATGAACCTACACTCCCTGGATGTGCAGTCTGTATGAACCTACACTCCCTGGATGTGCAGTCTGTATGAACCTACACTCCCTGGATGTGCAGTCTGTATGAACCTACACTCCCTGGATGTGCAGTCTGTATGAACCTACACTCCCTGGATGTGCAGTCTGTATGACTCCCTGGATGTGCAGTCTGTATGAACCTACACTCCCTGGATGTGCAGTCTGTATGAACCTACACTCCCTGGATGTGCAGTCTGTATGAACCTACACTCCCTGGATGTGCAGTCTGTATGAACCTACACTCCCTGGATGTGCAGTCTGTATGACTCCCTGGATGTGCAGTCTGTATGAACCTACACTCCCTGGATGTGCAGTCTGTATGAACCTACATTCCCTGGATGTGCAGTCTGTATGAACCTACACTCCCTGGATGTGCAGTCTATATGAACCTACACTCCCTGGATGTGCAGTCTGTATGACTCCCTGGATGTGCAGTCTGTATGAACCTACACTCCCTGGATGTGCAGTCTGTATGAACCTACATTCCCTGGATGTGCAGTCTGTATGAACCTACACTCCCTGGATGTGCAGTCTGTATGAACCTACACTCCCTGGATGTGCAGTCTGTATGAACCTACACTCCCTGGATGTGCAGTCTGTATGAACCTACACTCCCTGGATGTGCAGTCTGTATGAACCTACACTCCATGGATGTGCAGTCTGTATGACTCCCTGGATGTGCAGTCTGTATGAACCTACACTCCCTGGATGTGCAGTCTGTATGACTCCCTGTATTGCAGTCTGGATGTGCAGTCTGTATGAACCTACACTCCATGGATGTGCAGTCTGTATGACTCCGGATGTGCAGTCTGTATGAACCTACACTCCCTGGATGTGCAGTCTGTATGAACCTACACTCCCTGGATGTGCAGTCTGTATGACTCCCTGGATGTGCAGTCTGTATGACTCCTGGATGTGCAGTCTGTATGAACCTACATTCCCTGGATGTGCAGTCTGTATGACTCCCTGATGTGCAGTCTGTATGACCTACACTCCCTGGATGTGCAGTCTGTATGAACCTACACTCCCTGGATGTGCAGTCTGTATGAACCTACATTCCCTGGATGTGCAGTCTGTATGAACCTACACTCCCTGGATGTGCAGTCTGTATGAACCTACACTCCCTGGATGTGCAGTCTGTATGAACCTACACTCCCTGGATGTGCAGTCTGTATGACTCCCTGGATGTGCAGTCTGTATGACTCCCTGGATGTGCAGTCTGTATGAACCTACACTCCCTGGATGTGCAGTCTGTATGACTCCCTGGATGTGCAGTCTGTATGAACCTACACTCCCTGGATGTGCAGTCTGTATGAACCTACACTCCCTGGATGTGCAGTCTATATGAACCTACACTCCCTGGATGTGCAGTCTGTATGACTCCCTGGATGTGCAGTCTGTATGAACCTACACTCCCTGGATGTGCAGTCTGTATGACTCCCTGGATGTGCAGTCTCTATGAACCTACATTCCCTGGATGTGCAGTCTGTATGACTCCCTGGATGTGCAGTCTGTATGAACCTACACTCCCTGGATGTGCAGTCTGTATGAACCTACACTCCTGGATGTGCAGTCTGTATGAACCTACACTCCCTGGATGTGCAGTCTATATGAACCTACACTCCATGGATGTGCAGTCTGTATAACTCCCTGGATGTGCAGTCTGTATGAACCTACACTCCCTGGATGTGCAGTCTGTATGAACCTACACTCCCTGGATGTGCAGTCTATATGAACCTACACTCCATGGATGTGCAGTCTGTATAACTCCCTGGATGTGCAGTCTGTATGAACCTACACTCCCTGGATGTGCAGTCTGTATGACTCCGTGGATGTGCAGTCTGTATGAACCTACACTCCATGGATGTGCAGTCTGTATGACTCCCAGGATGTGCAGTCTGTATGAACCTACACTCCCTGGATGTGCAGTCTGTATGAACCTACACTCCATTCCTTGTTAATAAATTGGTTTTGATAAAATAGCTGCAATTGTACATAAATAAAAATACATAATTGTGTTGATTTATATTTCAGATGCCTGGAGTGAATCTACCGTCTAACCAAATTTCATATTACCTTCTTACACTACTGGTCTGTGGAATACTTCATGAAGCAGGTCATGCTATTGCTGCTGTTAGGTAGGTTGTCTTACACTACTGGTCTGTGGAATACTTCATGACGCAGGGCATGCTATTGCTGCTGTTAGGTAGGTTGTCTTACACTACTGGTCTGTGGAATACTTCATGAAGCAGGTCATGCTATTGCTGCTGTTAGGTAGGTTGTCTTACACTACTGGTCTGTGGAATACTTCATGATGCAGGTCATGCTATTGCTGCTGTTAGGTAGGTTGTCTTACACTACTGGTCTGTGAAATACTTCATGAAGCAGGGCATGCTATTGCTGCTGTTAGGTAGGTTGTCTTACACTACTGGTCTGTGGAATAGTTCATGAAGCAGGGCATGCTATTGCTGCTGTTAGGTAGGTTGTCTTACACTACTGGTCTGTGGAATACTTCATGAAGCAGGTCATGCTATTGCTGATGTTAGGTAGGTTGTCTTACACTACTGGTATGTGGAATACTTCATGAAGCAGGGCATGCTATTGCTGCTGTTAGGTAGGTTGTCTTACACTACTGGTCTGTGGAATACTTCATGAAGCAGGGCATGCTATTGCTGCTGTTAGGTAGGTTGTCTTACACTACTGGTCTGTGGAATACTTCATGAAGCAGGTCATGCTATTGCTGCTGTTAGGTAGGTTATCTTACACTACTGGTCTGTGGAATAGTTCATGAAGCAGGGCATGCTATTGCTGCTGTTAGGTAGGTTGTCTTACACTACTGGTCTGTGGAATACTTCATGAAGCAAGTCATGCTATTGCTGCTGTTAGGTAGGTTGTCTTACACTACTGGTCTGTGGAATACTTCATGATGCAGGTCATGCTATTGCTGCTGTTAGGTAGGTTGTCTTACACTACTGGTCTGTGGAATACTCCATGATGCAGGTCATGCTATTGCTGCTGTTAGGTAGGTTGTCTTACACTACTGGTCTGTGAAATACTTCATGAAGCAGGGCATGCTATTGCTGCTGTTAGGTAGGTTGTCTTACACTACTGGTCTGTGGAATACTTCATGAAGCAGGGCATGCTATTGCTGCTGTTAGGTAGGTTGTCTTACACTACTGGTCTGTGGAATACTTCATGAAGCAGGTCATGCTATTGCTGCTGTTAGGTAGGTTATCTTACACTACTGGTCTGTGGAATAGTTCATGAAGCAGGGCATGCTATTGCTGCTGTTAGGTAGGTTGTCTTACACTACTGGTCTGTGGAATACTTCATGAAGCAAGTCATGCTATTGCTGCTGTTAGGTAGGTTGTCTTACACTACTGGTCTGTGGAATACTTCATGATGCAGGTCATGCTATTGCTGCTGTTAGGTAGGTTGTCTTACACTACTGGTCTGTGGAATACTCCATGATGCAGGTCATGCTATTGCTGCTGTTAGGTAGGTTGTCTTACACTACTGGTCTGTGAAATACTTCATGAAGCAGGGCATGCTATTGCTGCTGTTAGGTAGGTTGTCTTACACTACTGGTCTGTGGAATAGTTCATGAAGCAGGGCATGCTATTGCTGCTGTTAGGTAGGTTGTCTTACACTACTGGTCTGTGGAATACTTCATGAAGCAGGTCATGCTATTGCTGCTGTTAGGTAGGTTGTCTTACACTACTGGTCTGTGGAATACTTCATGAAGCAGGGCATGCTATTGCTGCTGTTAGGTAGGTTGTCTTACACTACTGGTCTGTGGAATACTTCATGAAGCAGGTCATGCTATTGCTGCTGTTAGGTAGGTTGTCTTACACTACTGGTCTGTGGAATACTTCATGAAGCAGGTCATGCTATTGCTGCTGTTAGGTAGGTTGTCTTACACTACTGGTCTGTGGAATACTTCATGATGCAGGTCATGCTATTGCTGCTGTTAGGTAGGTTGTCTTACACTACTGGTCTGTGAAATACTTCATGAAGCAGGGCATGCTATTGCTGCTGTTAGGTAGGTTGTCTTACACTACTGGTCTGTGGAATAGTTCATGAAGCAGGGCATGCTATTGCTGCTGTTAGGTAGGTTGTCTTACACTACTGGTATGTGGAATACTTCATGAAGCAGGTCATGCTATTGCTGATGTTAGGTAGGTTGTCTTACACTACTGGTATGTGGAATACTTCATGAAGCAGGGCATGCTATTGCTGCTGTTAGGTAGGTTGTCTTACACTACTGGTCTGTGGAATAGTTCATGAAGCAGGTCATGCTATTGCTGCTGTTAGGTAGGTTGTCTTACACTACTGGTCTGTGGAATAGTTCATGAAGCAGGGCATGCTATTGCTGCTGTTAGGTAGGTTGTCTTACACTACTGGTCTGTGGAATAGTTCATGAAGCAGGTCATGCTATTGCTGCTGTTAGGTAGGTTGTCTTACACTACTGGTCTGTGGAATACTTCATGATGCAGGTCACGCTATTGCTGCTGTTAGGTAGGTTGTCTTACACTACTGGTCTGTGGAATACTCCATGATGCAGGTCATGCTATTGCTGCTGTTAGGTAGGTTGTCTTACACTACTGGTCTGTGGAATACTTCATGAAGCAGGTCATGCTATTGCTGCTGTTAGGTAGGTTGTCTTACACTACTGGTCTGTGGAATACTTCATGATGCAGGTCATGCTATTGCTGCTGTTAGGTAGGTTGTCTTACACTACTGGTCTGTGGAATACTTCATGATGCAGGTCATGCTATTGCTGCTGTTAGGTAGGTTGTCTTACACTACTGGTCTGTGGAATACTTCATGAAGCAGGTCATGCTATTGCTGCTGTTAGGTAGGTTGTCTTACACTACTGGTCTGTGGAATACTTCATGAAGCAGGGCATGCTATTGCTGCTTTTATGTAGGTTGTCTTACACTACTGGTCTGTGGAATACTGCATGAAGCAGGGCATGCTATTGCTGCTGTTAAGTAAGTTGTCTTACACTACTGGTCTGTGGAATAGTTCATGAAGCAGGGCATGCTATTGCTGCTTTTATGTAGGTTGTCTTACACTACTGGTCTGTGGAATACTTCATGAAGCAGGGCATGCTATTGCTGCTGTTAGGTAGGTTGTCTTACACTACTGGTCTGTGGAATAGTTCATGAAGCTGGTCATGCTATTGCTGCTGTTAGCCTTCCTGTGTCTGTCTGCTAGCCTTCCAGTGTCTGTCTGCTAGCTTTCCTGTGTCTGACTGCATGCCTTCATGTGTCTGACTGCATGCCTTCATGTGTCTGACTGCATGCCTTCCAGTGTCTGTCTGCTAGCCTTCCTGTGCCTGACTGCATGCCTTCATGTGTCTGACTGCATGCCTTCCTGTGTCTGTCTGCTAGCCTTCCTGTGTCTGTCTGCATGCCTTCCTGTGTCTGTCTGCATGCCTTCCTGTGTCTGTCTGCTAGCCTTCCTGTGTCTGTCTGCATGCCTTCCTGTGTCTATCTGCATGCCTTCCTGTGTCTGTCTGCATGCCTTCCAGTGTCTGTCTGCTAGCCTTCCTGTGTCTGTATGCATGCCTTCCTGTGTCTGTCTGCATGCCTTCCTGTGTATGTCTGCTAGCCATCCTGTGTCTGTCTGCTAGCCTTCCTGTGTCTGTCTGCATGCCTTCCTGTGTCTATCTGCATGCCTTCCTGTGTCTGTCTACATGCCTTCCTGTGTCTGTCTGCATGCCTTCCTGTGTCTGTCTGCATGCCTTCCTGTGTCTGTCTGCTAACCTTCCTGTGTCTGTCTGCTAGCCATCCTGTGTATGTCTTCTAGCCTTCCTGTGTATGTCTGCATGCCTTCCTGTGTCTATCTGCATGCCTTCCTGTGTCTGTCTGCATGCCTTCCTGTGTCTGTCTGCGTGCCTTCCTGTGTCTGTCTGCATGCCTTCCTGTGTCTGTCTGCTAGCCTTCCTGTGTCTGTCTGCTAGCCTTCCTGTGTCTGTCTGCATGCCTTCCTGTGTCTGACTGCATGCCTTCATGTGTCTGTCTGCATGCCTTCCCATGTCTGTCTGCTAGCCTTCCTGTGTCTGTCTGCATGCCTTCCTGTGTCTGTCTGCTAGCCTTCCTGTGTATGTCTGCTAGCCTTCCTGTGTCTGTCTGCTAGCCTTCCTATGTCTGTCTGCATGCCTTCATGTGTCTGTATGCATGCCTTCCTGTGTCTGTCTGCATGCCTTCCTGTGTCTGTCTGCATGCCGTCCTGTGTCTGTCTGCATGCCTTCCTGTGTCTGACTGCTAGCCATCCTGTGTCTGTCTGCATGCCTTCCTGTGTCTGTCTGATAGCCTTCCTGTGTCTGTCTGCTAGCCTTCCTGTGTCTGTCTGCATGCCTTCATGTGTCTGTATGCATGCCTTCCTGTGTCTGTCTGCTAGCCTTCCTGTGTCTGTCTGCATGCCTCCCTGTGTCTGTCTGCATGCCTTCCTGTGTCTGACTGCTAGCCTTCCTGTGTCTGTCTGCATGCCTTCCTGTGTCTGTCTGCTAGCCATCCTGTGTCTGTCTGCATGCCTTCCTGTGTCTGTCTGCTAGCCATTCTGTGTCTGTCTGCATGCCTTCCTGTGTCTGTCTGCATGCCTTCCTGTGTCTGTCTGCTAGCCATCCTGTGTCTGTCTGCTAGCCTTCATGTGTCTGTCTGCATGCCTTCCTGTGTCTGTCTGCTAGCGTTCCTGTGTCTGTCTGCATGCCTTCATGTGTCTGACTGCTAGCCTTCCTGTGTATGTCTGCTAGCCTTCCTGTGTCTGTCTGCATGCCTTCATGTGTCTGATTGCTAGCCTTCCTGTGTCTGTCTGCTAGCCTTCCTGTGTCTGTCTGCATGCCAACATCCAAACATGCCAACATCCATACATGCCAACATCCATACATGCCAACATCCATCCATGCCAACATCCAAACATGCCAACATACATGCCAACATACATACATGCCAACATACATGCCAACATCCATCCATGCCAACATCCATCCATGCCAACATCCATACATGCCAACATCCATGCCAACATACATACATGCCAACATCCAAACATGCCAACATTCATACATGCCAACATCCAAACATGCCAACATCCATACATGCCAACATCCATGCCAACATCCATACATGCCAACATCCATACATGCCAACATCCATACATGCCAACATCCATACATGCCAACATCCATGCCAACATCCATACATGCCAACATCCATACATGCCAACATCCATACATGCCAACATCCATACATGCCAACATCCATACAATCCAACATCCATGCCAACATCCATACATGCCAACATCCATACATGCCAACATCCATACATGCCAACATCCATACATGCCAACATCCATACATGCCAACATCCATACATGCCAACATCCATACATGCCAACATCCATACATGCCAACATCCATACATGCCAACATACATGCCAACATCCATACATGCCAACATACATGCCAACATCCATACATGCCAACATCCATCCATGCCAACATCCAAACATGCCAACATACATGCCAACATCCATACATGCCAACATCCATACATGCCAACATCCATACATGCCAACATACATGCCAACATCCATACATGCCAACATACATGCCAACATCCATACATGCCAACATCCATCCATGCCAACATCCAAACATGCCAACATACATGCCAACATACATACATGCCAACATCCATACATGCCAACATCCAAACATGCCAACATACATGCCAACATACATACATGCCAACATACATGCCAACATACATACATGCCAACATCCATACATGCCAACATCCATACATGCCAACATCCATCCATGCCAACATCCATCCATGCCAACATCCATACATGCCAACATCCATACATGCCAACATCCATACATGCCAACATCCATACATGCCAACATCCATCCATGCCAACATCCATACATGCCAACATCCATACATGCCAACATCCATGCCAACATCCATCCATGCCAACATCCATACATGCCAACATCCATACATGCCAACATCCATCCATGCCAACATCCATACATGCCAACATCCAAACATGCCAACATACATACATGCCAACATCCATACATGCCAACATACATACATGCCAACATCCATACATGCCAACATACATGCCAACATCCATACATGCCAACATCCATCCATGCCAACATCCATCCATGCCAACATCCATACATGCCAACATCCATACATGCCAACATCCATCCATGCCAACATCCATACATGCCAACATCCATACATGCCAACATCCATACATGCCAACATCCATACATGCCAACATCCATACATGCCAACATCCATACATGCCAACATCCATCCATGCCAACATCCATACATGCCAACATCCATACATGCCAACATCCATACATGCCAACATCCAAACATGCCAATATACATGCCAACATCCATACATGCCAACATCCATACATGCCAACATCCATACATGCCAACATCCAAACATGCCAACATACATGCCAACATCCATACATGCCAACATCCATACATGCCAACATCCAAACATGCCAACATACATGCCAACATCCATACATGCCAACATACATGCCAACATACATACATGCCAACATCCATACATGCCAACATCCATACATGCCAACATCCATACATGCCAACATCCATACATGCCAACATCCATACATGCCAACATCCATACATGCCAACATCCATACATGCCAACATCCATACATGCCAACATCCATACATGCCAACATCCATACATGCCAACATCCATCCATGCCAACATCCATACATGCCAACATCCATACATGCCAACATCCATCCATGCCAACATCCATACATGCCAACATCCAAACATGCCAACATACATGCCAACATACATACATGCCAACATCCAAACATGCCAACATACATACATGCCAACATCCATACATGCCAACATCCATACATGCCAACATCCATACATGCCAACATCCATACATGCCAACATCCATCCATGCCAACATCCATACATGCCAACATCCATACATGCCAACATCCATACATGCCAACATCCATACATGCCAACATACATGCCAACATACATACATGCCAACATCCATCCATGCCAACATCCATGCCAACATCCATACATGCCAACATCCATCCATGCCAACATCCATACATGCCAACATCCATACATGCCAACATCCATACATGCCAACATCCATCCATGCCAACATCCAAACATGCCAACATACATGCCAACATACATACATGCCAACATACATACATGCCAACATCCAAACATGCCAACATACATGCCAACATACATACATGCCAACATCCATACATGCCAACATCCATACATGCCAACATCCATACATGCCAACATCCATCCATGCCAACATCCAAACATGCCAACATACATGCCAACATACATACATGCCAACATACATGCCAACATCCATACATGCCAACATCCATACATGCCAACATCCATACATGCCAACATCCATACATGCCAACATCCATCCATGCCAACATCCATACATGCCAACATCCATACATGCCAACATCCATCCATGCCAACATCCATGCCAACATCCATACATGCCAACATCCATACATGCCAACATCCATACATGCCAACATCCATACATGCCAACATCCATACATGCCAACATCCATCCATGCCAACATCCAAACATGCCAACATACATGCCAACATACATACATGCCAACATACATGCCAACATACATACATGCCAACATCCAAACATGCCAACATACATGCCAACATACATACATGCCAACATCCATACATGCCAACATCCATACATGCCAACATCCATACATGCCAACATCCATACATGCCAACATCCATACATGCCAACATCCATCCATGCCAACATCCAAACATGCCAACATACATGCCAACATACATACATGCCAACATACATGCCAACATCCATACATGCCAACATCCATACATGCCAACATCCATACATGCCAACATCCATACATGCCAACATCCATCCATGCCAACATCCAAACATGCCAACATACATGCCAACATACATACATGCCAACATACATACATGCCAACATCCAAACATGCCAACATACATGCCAACATACATACATGCCAACATACATGCCAACATACATACATGCCAACATCCATACATGCCAACATCCATACATGCCAACATCCATACATGCCAACATCCATCCATGCCAACATCCATCCATGCCAACATCCATCCATGCCAACATCCATACATGCCAACATCCATACATGCCAACATCCATACATGCCAACATCCATACATGCCAACATCCATGCCAACATCCATCCATGCCAACATCCATACATGCCAACATCCATACATGCCAACATCCATCCATGCCAACATCCATACATGCCAACATCCAAACATGCCAACATACATGCCAACATACATACATGCCAACATCCAAACATGCCAACATACATGCCAACATACATACATGCCAACATCATACATGCCAACATACATGCCAACATCCATACATGCCAACATCCATACATGCCAACATCCATCCATGCCAACATCCATACATGCCAACATCCATACATGCCAACATCCATACATGCCAACATCCATACATGCCAACATCCATACATGCCAACATCCATACATGCCAACATCCATACATGCCAACATCCATACATGCCAACATCCATACATGCCAACATCCATCCATGCCAACATCCATACATGCCAACATCCATACATGCCAACATCCATCCATGCCAACATCCAAACATGCCAAATACATGCCAACATCCATACATGCCAACATCCATACATGCCAACATCCATACATGCCAACATCCAACATGCCAACATACATGCCAACATACATACATGCCAACATACATACATGCCAACATCCAAACATGCCAACATACATGCCAACATCCATACATGCCAACATCCATACATGCCAACATCCATACATGCCAACATCCATACATGCCAACATCCATACATGCCAACATCCATCCATGCCAACATCCATACATGCCAACATCCATACATGCCAACATCCATACATGCCAACATCCATACATGCCAACATCCATACATGCCAACATCCATACATGCCAACATCCATACATGCCAACATCCATACATGCCAACATCCATACATGCCAACATCCATACATGCCAACATCCAAACATGCCAACATCCATACATGCCAACATCCATACATGCCAACATACATACATGCCAACATCCATACATGCCAACATACATGCCAACATCCATACATGCCAACATCCATACATGCCAACATCCATCCATGCCAACATCCATACATGCCAACATCCATACATGCCAACATCCATACATGCCAACATCATCATCAACATCATGCCAACCATACATGCCAACATCCATACATGCCAACATCCATACATGCCAACATCCATACATGCCAACATATACATGCCAACATCCATACATGCCAACATCCATCCATGCCAACATCCATACATGCCAACATCCATCCATGCCAACATCCAACATGCCAAATACATGCCAACATCCATACATGCCAACATCCAACATGCCAACATCATACATGCCAACATCCATACATGCCAACATCCAACATGCCAACATCCATACATGCCAACATCCATACATGCCAACATACATGCCAACATCCAAACATGCCAACATACATGCCAACATACATACATGCCAACATCATACATGCCAACATCCATACATGCCAACATCCATCCATGCCAACATCCATACATGCCAACATCCATACATGCCAACATCCATCCATGCCAACATCCAAACATGCCAACATACATGCCAACATACATACATGCCAACATACATGCCAACATCCATACATGCCAACATCCATCCATGCCAACATCCATGCCAACATCCATACATGCCAACATCCATCCATGCCAACATCCATACATGCCAACATCCATACATGCCAACATCCATACATGCCAACATCCATACATGCCAACATCCATACATGCCAACATCCATACATGCCAACATCCATACATGCCAACATCCATACATGCCAACATCCATACATGCCAACATACATGCCAACATCATACATGCCAACATCCATACATGCCAACATCATCATGCCAACATCCATACATGCCAACATCCATACATGCCAACATCCATACATGCCAACATCCATCCATGCCAACATCCATACATGCCAACATCCATACATGCCAACATCCATACATGCCAACATACATGCCAACATCCATACATGCCAACATCCATACATGCCAACATCCATACATGCCAACATCCATCCATGCCAACATCCAAACATGCCAACATACATGCCAACATACATACATGCCAACATCCATACATGCCAACATCCAACATGCCAACATACATGCCAACATACATACATGCCAACATACATGCCAACATCCATACATGCCAACATCCATACATGCCAACATCCATACATGCCAACATCCATACATGCCAACATCCATACATGCCAACATCCATCCATGCCAACATCCATCCATGCCAACATCCATACATGCCAACATCCATACATGCCAACATCCATACATGCCAACATCCATCCATGCCAACATCCATGCCAACATCCATCCATGCCAACATCCATACATGCCAACATCCATACATGCCAACATCCATCCATGCCAACATCCATACATGCCAACATCCAAACATGCCAACATACATGCCAACATCCATACATGCCAACATCCAAACATGCCAACATACATGCCAACATACATACATGCCAACATCCATACATGCCAACATACATGCCAACATCCATACATGCCAACATCCATACATGCCAACATCCATACATGCCAACATCCATACATGCCAACATCCATACATGCCAACATCCATCCATGCCAACATCCATACATGCCAACATCCATACATGCCAACATCCATCCATGCCAACATCCAACATGCCAACATACATGCCAACATCATACATGCCAACATCCATACATGCCAACATCCATGCCAACATCCATACATGCCAACATCCATACATGCCAACATCCATACATGCCAACATCCATACATGCCAACATCCATCCATGCCAACATACATGCCAACATCCATACATGCCAACATCCATACATGCCAACATCCATACATGCCAACATCCATACATGCCAACATCCATACATGCCAACATCCATCATGCCAACATCCAACATGCCAACATCCAACATGCCAACATCCATACATGCCAACATCCATACATGCCAACATCCATACATGCCAACATACATGCCAACATCATACATGCCAACATCCATACATGCCAACATCCATCCATGCCAACATCCATACATGCCAACATCCATACATGCCAACATCCATACATGCCAACATCCATACATGCCAACATCCATACATGCCAACATCCATACATGCCAACATCCATACATGCCAACATCCATACATGCCAACATCCATACATGCCAACATCCATACATGCCAACATCCATACATGCCAACATCCATACATGCCAACATCCAACATGCCAACATACATGCCAACATACATACATGCCAACATCCAACATCCACATACATGCCAACATCATACATGCAACATACATGCCAACATCCATACATGCCAACATCCATACATGCCAACATCCATACATGCCAACATCCATACATGCCAACATCCATACATGCCAACATCCATACATGCCAACATCCATACATGCCAACATCCATACATGCCAACATCCATACATGCCAACATCCATACATGCCAACATCCATACATGCCAACATCCATGCCAACATCCATACATGCCAACATCCATACATGCCAACATCCATACATGCCAACATCCATACATGCCAACATCCATACATGCCAACATCCATACATGCCAACATCCATACATGCCAACATCCATACATGCCAACATACATGCCAACATCCATACATGCCAACATCCATACATGCCAACATACATGCCAACATCCCATGCCAACATACATGCCAACATCCATACATGCCAACATCCATACATGCCAACATCCATACATGCCAACATCCATACATGCCAACATCCATACACCAACATCCATGCCAACATCCATACATGCCAACATACATGCCAACATCCATACATGCCAACATCCATACATGCCAACATCCATGCCAACATCCATCCATGCCAACATCCATACATGCCAACATCCATACATGCCAACATCCATACATGCCAACATCCAACATGCCAACATCATACATGCCAAACATACATGCCAACATCCATACATGCCAACATCCATCACACATGCCAACATCCATACATGCCAACATCCATACATGCCAACATCCATACATGCCAACATCCATACATGCCAACATCCATACATGCCAACATCCATACATGCCAACATCCATACATGCCAACATCCATACATGCCAACATCCATACATGCCAACATCCATACATGCCAACATCCATACACCAACATCCATGCCAACATCCATACATGCCAACATCCATACATGCCAACATACATGCCAACATCCATACATGCCAACATCCATACATGCCAACATCCATACATGCCAACATCCATACATGCCAACATCCATACATGCCAACATACATGCCAACATCCATACATGCCAACATCCATACATGCCAACATCCATACATGCCAACATCCATCCATGCCAACATCCATACATGCCAACATCCATACATGCCAACATCCATACATGCCAACATCCATACATGCCAACATCATTGCCAACATCCATACATGCCAACACATGCCAACATCATATGCAACATCCATACATGCCAACATCCATGCCAACATCCATACATGCCAACATCCATGCCAACATCCATACATGCCAACATCCATACATGCCAACATCCATACATGCCAACATCCATACATGCCAACATACATGCCAACATCCATACATGCCAACATCCATACATGCCAACATACATGCCAACATCCATACATGCCAACATACATGCCAACATACATGCCAACATCCATACATGCCAACATCCATACATGCCAACATCCATACATGCCAACATCCATACATGCCAACATCCATACATGCCAACATCCATCCATGCCAACATCCATACATGCCAACATCCATACATGCCAACATCCATACATGCCAACATCCATACATGCCAACATCCATACATGCCAACATCCATACATGCCAACATCCATACATGCCAACATCCATACATGCCAACATCCATACATGCCAACATCCATACATGCCAACATCCATACATGCCAACATCCATACATGCCAACATCCATACATGCCAACATCCATCCATGCCAACATCCATACATGCCAACATCCATACATGCCAACATCCATACATGCCAACATCCATACATGCCAACATACATGCCAACATTACATGCCAACATCCATACATGCCAACATCCATACATGCCAACATCCATACATGCCAACATACATGCCAACATCCATACATGCCAACATCCATACATGCCAACATCCATCCATGCCAACATCCATACATGCCAACATACATGCCAACATCCATACATGCCAACATACATGCCAACATCCATACATGCCAACATACATGCCAACATCCATACATGCCAACATCCATCCATGCCAACATCCATACATGCCAACATACATGCCAACATCCATACATGCCAACATCCATACATGCCAACATCCATACATGCCAACATCCATACAATCCAACATCCATGCCAACATCCATACATGCCAACATCCATACATGCCAACATACATGCCAACATCCATACATGCCAACATCCATACATGCCAACATCCATGCCAACATCCATCCATGCCAACATCCATACATGCCAACATCCATACATGCCAACATACATGCCAACATCCATACATGCCAACATCCATACATGCCAACATCCATACATGCCAACATCCATCCATGCCAACATCCATACATGCCAACATCCATCCATGCCAACATCCAAACATGCCAACATCCATACATGCCAACATCCATACATGCCAACATCCATACATGCCAACATCCATACATGCCAACATCCATACATGCCAACATCCATCCATGCCAACATCCATACATGCCAACATCCATACATGCCAACATCCATACATGCCAACATCCA
>CM026404.1:68194493-68212796 GCA_014843695.1 Archivesica marissinica
ATAATGCACAATCATACACATATATAATACACAATCATACACATATATAATGCACAATCATACACATATATAATGCACAATCATACACATATATAATGCACAATCATACACATATATAATGTACAATCATACACATATATAATGTACAATCATACACATATATAATGCACAACCATACATATATATAATGCACAATCATACACATATATAATACACAATCATACACATATATAATACACAATCATACACATATATAATGTACAATCATACACATATATAATGTACACTCATACACATATATAATGCACAATCATACACATATATAATACACAATCATACACATATATAATGCACAATCATACACATATATAATGTACACTCATACACATATATAGTACACAATCATACACATATATAATGCACAATCATACACATATATAATACACAATCATACACATATATAATACACAATCATACACATATATAATGCACAATCATACACATATATAATACACAATCATACACATATATAATGTACAATCATACACATATATAATGTACAATCATACACATATATAATGCACACTCATACACATATATAATGCACAATCATACACATATATAATGCACAATCATACACATATATAATACACAACCATACACATATATAATGCACAATCATACACATATATAATGCACAATCATACATATATAATACACAATCATACACATATTAACACAATCATACACATATATAATGACATCATACACATATAATGCACAATCATACACATATATAATGCACAATCATACACATATATAATGCACAACATACACATATATAATGCACAATCATACACATATATAATACACAATCATACATATATAATACCAATCATACATATAATACACAATCATACACATATATAATGCACAACCATACACATATATAATGCACAATCATACACATATATAATGCACATCATACACTATATCCAATCATACATATATAATACACAATCATACACATATATAATGCACAACCATACACATATATAATGCACAATCATACACATATATAATGCACAATCATACACATATATAATGCACACTCATACACATATATAATGCACAATCATACACATATATAATGCACAATCATACACATATATAATGCACAATCATACACATATACAATACACAATCATACACATATATAATGTACAATCATACACATATATAATGCGCAATCATACACATATATAATGTACAATCATACACATATATAATGCACAATCATACACATATACAATCATACACATATATAATGCACAACCATACACATATATAATACACAATCATACACATATATATTCAATTAAATGCACAATCATACACATATATAATACACATCATACACATATATCACTCATACACATATATAATGCACAATCATACACATATATAATGCACAATCATACACATATATAATGCACATCATACACATATATATGCACAACCATACACATATATAATACACAATCATACATATATAATACAATCATACATATATAATGCACATCATACACATATAATGCACAACCATACACATATATAATGCACAATCATACACATATAATGCACACTCATACACATATATAATACACAATCATACATATATAATACCAATCATACATATATAATACACAATCATACACATATATAATGCACAATCATACACATATATAATGCACAATCATACACATATATAATGCACAACCATACACATATATAATGCACAATCATACACATATATAATGCACACTCATACACATATATAATGCACAATCATACACATATATAATGCACAATCATACACATATATAATGCACAATCATACACATATATAATGCACAATCATACACATATAATGCACAATCATACACATATATAATGCACAATCATACACATATATAATACACAACCATACACATATATAATGTACAATCATACACATATATAATGCACAATCATACACATATATAATGCACAACCATACATATATATAATGCACAATCATACACATATATAATACACAATCATACACATATATAATACACAATCATACACATATATAATGTACAATCATACACATATATAATGTACACTCATACACATATATAATGCACAATCATACACATATATAATACACAATCATACACATATATAATACACATATATAATGCACAATCATACACATATATAATGTACACTCATACACATATAGTACACAATCATACACATATATAATACACAATCATACACATATATAATACACAATCATACACATATATAATACACATTCATACACATATATAATGCACAATCATACACATATACAATACACAATCATACACATATATAATGTACAATCATACACATATACAATCATACACATATATAATGCACAACCATACACATATATAATACACAATCATACACATATAATGTACAATCATACATATATATAATACACAATCATACACATATATAATACACAATCATACACATATATAATGCACACTCATACACATATATAATACACACTCATACACATATATAATGCACAATCATACACATATATAATACACAATCATACACATATATAATGCACAATCATACACATATATAATACACACTCATACACATATATAATACACAATCATACACATATATAATACACACTCATACACATATATAATACACAATCATACACATATATAATACACAATCATACACATATATAATACACAATCATACACATATATAATACACAATCATACACATATATAATGCACAATCATACACATATATAATGCACAATCATACATATATAATACACAATCATACACATATATAATGCACAACCATACTCATATATAATGCACAACCATACACATATAATGCACAACCATACACATATATAATGCACAATCATACACATATATAATGCACACTCATACACATATATAATGCACAATCATACACATATATAATGCACAACCATACACATATATAATGCACAATCATACACATATATAATACACAATCATACACATATATAATGCACAATCATACACATATATAATACACAACCATACACATATATAATGCACAATCATACACATATAATGCACAATCATACACATATATAATGCACAATCATACACATATATAATACACAACCATACACATATATAATGTACAATCATACACATATATAATGCACAATCATACACATATATAATGCACAATCATACATATATATAATGCACAATCATACACATATATAATACACAATCATACACATATATAATGCACAATCATACACATATAATGTACAATCATACACATATATAATGCACACTCATACACATATATAATACACAATCATACACATATATAATACACAATCATACACATATATAATACACAATCATACACATATATAATACACAATCATACACATATATAATGCACACTCATACACATATATAATGCACAATCATACACATATATAATACACAATCATACACATATATAATGTACAATCATACACATATATAATTACACTCATACACATATATAATGCACAATCATACACATATACAATCATACACATATATAATGCACAACCATACACATATATAATACACAATCATACACATATATAATACACAATCATACACATATATAATGCACAATCATACACATATATAATGCACAATCATACACATATATAATGCACAATCATACACATATATAATACACAACCATACACATATATAATGTACAATCATACACATATATAATACACAATCATACACATATATAATGCACAATCATACACATATATAATGTACACTCATACACATATATAATGCACAATCATACACATATATACCACATACACATATATAATACACATATATAATGCACAATCATACACATATATAATGTACACTCATACACATATATAGTACACAATCATACACATATATAATACACAATCATACACATATATAATACACAATCATACACATATATAATACACACTCATACACATATATAATGCACAATCATACACATATATAATGCACAATCATACACATATATAATGCACACTCATACACATATATAATGCACAATCATACACATATATAATGTACAATCATACATATAAATAATACACAACCATACACATATATAATGCACAATCATACACATATATAATACACAATCATACATATATAATACCAATCATACATATATAATACACAATCATACACATATATAATGCACAACCATACACATATATAATGCACAACCATACACATATATAATGCACAACCATACACATATATAATGCACAATCATACACATATATAATGCACACTCATACACATATATAATGCACAACCATACACATATATAATGCACAATCATACACATATATAATGCACAATCATACACATATATAATGCACAATCATACACATATATAATACACAACCATACACATATATAATACACAATCATACACATATATAATACACAATCATACACATATATAATGTACAATCATACACATATATAATGTACACTCATACACATATATAATGCACAATCATACACATATACAATCATACACATATATAATGCACAACCATACACATATATAATACACAATCATACACATATATAATGTACAATCATACATATATATAATACACAATCATACACATATATAATACACAATCATACACATATATAATGCACACTCATACACATATAATGCACCTCATACACATATATAATGCACAATCATACACATATATAATGCACAATCATACACATATATAATGCACAACATACATATATAATACACAATCATACATATATAACCAATCATACATATAATACACAATCATACACATATATAATGCACAACATACACATATATAATGCACAATCATACACATATATAATGCACAATCATACACATATATAATACACAATCATACATATATAATACCAATCATACATATATAATACACAATCATACACATATATAATGCACAACCATACACATATATAATGCACAACCATACACATATATAATGCACAACCATACACACATATAATGCACAATCATACACATATATAATGCACAATCATACACATATATAATGCACAATCATACACATATATAATGCACAATCATACACATATATAATGCACAATCATACACATATATAATGCACAATCATACACATATAATGCACAATCATACACATATATAATGCACAATCATACACATATATAATACACAACCATACACATATATAATGTACAATCATACACATATATAATGCACAACCATACATATATATAATGCACAATCATACACATATATAATACACAATCATACACATATATAATACACAATCATACACATATAATGTACAATCATACACATATATAATGTACACTCATACACATATATAATGCACAATCATACACATATATAATACACAATCATACACATATATAATACACATATATAATGCACAATCATACACATATATAATGTACACTCATACACATATATAGTACACAATCATACACATATATAATACACAATCATACACATATATAATACACAATCATACACATATATAATACACATTCATACACATATATAATGCACAATCATACACATATACAATACACAATCATACACATATATAATGTACAATCATACACATATACAATCATACACATATATAATGCACAACCATACACATATATAATACACAATCATACACATATAATGTACAATCATACACATATATAATACACAATCATACACATATATAATACACAATCATACACATATATAATACACAATCATACACATATATAATACACAATCATACACATATATAATGCACAATCATACACATATATAATACACACTCATACACATATATAATGCACAATCATACACATATATAATACACAATCATACACATATATAATGCACAATCATACACATATATAATACACACTCATACACATATATAATACACAATCATACACATATATAATACACAATCATACACATATATAATACACAATCATACACATATATAATACACAATCATACACATATATAATGCACAATCATACACATATATAATGCACAATCATACATATATAATACACAATCATACACATATATAATGCACAACCATACACATATATAATGCACAACCATACACATATAATGCACAACCATACACATATATAATGCACAATCATACACATATATAATGCACACTCATACACATATATAATGCACAATCATACACATATATAATGCACAACCATACACATATATAATGCACAATCATACACATATATAATACACAACCATACACATATATAATGCACAATCATACACATATATAATACACAACCATACACATATATAATGCACAATCATACACATATAATGCACAATCATACACATATATAATGCACAATCATACACATATATAATACACAACCATACACATATATAATGTACAATCATACACATATATAATGCACAATCATACACATATATAATGCACAACCATACATATATATAATGCACAATCATACACATATATAATACACAATCATACACATATATAATACACAATCATACACATGTAATGTACAATCATACACATATATAATGTACACTCATACACATATAATGCACAATCATACACATATATAATACACATATATAATGCACAATCATACACATATATAATGTACACTCATACACATATATAGTACACAATCATACACATATATAATACACAATCATACACATATATAATACACAATCATACACATATATAATACACAATCATACACATATATAATACACACTCATACACATATATAATGCACAATCATACACATATACAATACACAATCATACACATATATAATGTACAATCATACACATATATAATGTACACTCATACACATATATAATGCACAATCATACACATATACAATCATACACATATATAATGCACAACCATACACATATATAATACACAATCATACACATATATAATACACAATCATACACATATATAATGCACAATCATACACATATATAATGCACAATCATACACATATATAATGCACAATCATACACATATATAATACACAACCATACACATATATAATGTACAATCATACACATATATAATACACAATCATACACATATATAATGTACAATCATACACATATATAATGTACACTCATACACATATATAATGCACAATCATACACATATATAATACACAATCATACACATATATAATACACATATATAATGCACAATCATACACATATATAATGTACACTCATACACATATATAATGCACAATCATACACATATATAATGCACAATCATACACATATATAATGCACAATCATACACATATATAATACACACTCATACACATATATAATGCACAATCATACACATATATAATGCACAATCATACACATATATAATGCACACTCATACACATATATAATGCACAATCATACACATATATAATGTACAATCATACATATAAATAATACACAACCATACACATATATAATGCACAATCATACACATATATAATGCACACTCATACACATATATAATACACAATCATACATATATAATACCAATCATACATATATAATACACAATCATACACACATATAATGCACAACCATACACATATATAATGCACAACCATACACATATATAATTCACAACCATACACATATATAATGCACAATCATACACATATATAATGCACACTCATACACATATATAATGCACAACCATACACATATATAATGCACAATCATACACATATATAATGCACAATCATACACATATATAATGCACAATCATACACATATATAATACACAACCATACACATATATAATACACAATCATACACATATATAATACACAATCATACACATATATAATGTACAATCATACACATATATAATGTACACTCATACACATATATAATGTACAATCATACACATATATAATGCACAACGATACATATATATAATGCACAATCATACACATATATAATACACAATCATACACATATATAATACACAATCATACACATATATAATGTACAATCATACACATATATAATGTACACTCATACACATATATAATGCACAATCATACACATATATAATACACAATCATACACATATATAATACACATATAATGCACAATCATACACATATATAATGTACACTCATACACATATATAGTACACAATCATACACATATATAATACACAATCATACACATATATAATACACAATCATACACATATATAATACACAATCATACACATATATAATACACACTCATACACATATATAATGCACAATCATACACATATACAATACACAATCATACACATATATAATGTACAATCATACACATATATAATGTGCAATCATACACATATATAATGTACACTCATACACATATATAATGCACAATCATACACATATACAATCATACACATATATAATGCACAACCATACACATATATAATACACAATCATACACATATATAATGTACAATCATACATATATATAATACACAATCATACACATATATAATACACAATCATACACATATATAATGTACACTCATACACATATAATGCACACTCATACACATATATAATGCACAATCATACACATATATAATGCACAATCATACACATATATAATGCACAACCATACACATATATAATACACAATCATACATATATAATACCAATCATACATATATAATACACAATCATACACATATATAATGCACAACCATACACATATATAATGCACAACCATACACATATATAATGCACACTCATACACATATATAATACACAATCATACATATATAATACCAATCATACATATATAATACACAATCATACACATATATAATGCACAACCATACACATATATAATGCACAACCATACACATATATAATGCACACTCATACACATATATAATGCACACTCATACACATATATAATGCACAATCATACACATATATAATGCACACTCATACACATATATAATGCACAATCATACACATATATAATGCACAATCATACACATATATAATGTACAATCATACATATAAATAATACACAACCATACACATATATAATGCACAATCATACACATATATAATGCACACTCATACACATATATAATACACAATCATACATATATAATACCAATCATACATATATAATACACAATCATACACATATATAATGCACAACCATACACATATATAATGCACAACCATACACATATATAATGCACAACCATACACATATATAATGCACAATCATACACATATATAATGCACACTCATACACATATATAATGCACAACCATACACATATATAATGCACAATCATACACATATATAATGCACAATCATACACATATATAATGCACAATCATACACATATATAATGCACAATCATACACATATATAATACACAATCATACACATATATAATACACAATCATACACATATATAATGTACAATCATACACATATATAATGTACACTCATACACATATATAATGCACAATCATACACATATATAATACACAATCATACACATATATAATACACATATATAATGCACAATCATACACATATATAATGCACAATCATACACATATATAATACACACTCATACACATATATAATACACAATCATACACATATATAATACACAATCATACACATATATAATACACAATCATACACATATATAATGCACAATCATACACATATATAATCACACTCATACACATATATAATGCACAATCATACACATATATAATCAATCATACACATATATAATGCACAATCATACACATATATAATGCACAATCATACACATATATAATGCACAACCATACACATATAATGCACAATCATACACATATATAATGCACAATCATACACATATATAATGCACAATCATACACATATATAATGCACAATCATACACATATATAATGCACAATCATACACATATATAATGCACAATCATACACATATATAATGCACAATCATACACATATATAATGCACAATCATACACATATATAATACACAACCATACACATATATAATGCACAATCATACACATATAATGCACAATCATACACATATATAATGCACAATCATACACATATATAATACACAACCATACACATATATAATGTACAATCATACACATATATAATACACAACCATACACATATATAATGCACAACCATACACATATATAATGCACAATCATACACATATATAATACACAATCATACACATATATAATACACAATCATACACATATAATGTACAATCATACACATATATAATGTACACTCATACACATATATAATGCACAATCATACACATATATAATACACAATCATACACATATATAATACACATATATAATGCACAATCATACACATATATAATGTACACTCATACACATATATAGTACACAATCATACACATATATAATACACAATCATACACATATATAATACACAATCATACACATATATAATACACACTCATACACATATATAATGCACAATCATACACATATACAATACACAATCATACACATATATAATGTACAATCATACACATATATAATGTGCAATCATACACATATATAATGACACACAATCATACACATATACAATCATACACATATATAATGCACAACCATACACATATATAATACACAATCATACACATATATAATGTACAATCATACATATATATAATACACAATCATACACATATATAATACACAATCATACACATATATAATGCACAATCATACACATATATAATACACAATCATACACATATATAATGCACAATCATACACATATATAATGCACAATCATACACATATATAATGCACAATCATACACATATATAATACACAATCATACATATATAATACCAATCATACATATATAATACACAATCATCACATCATACCATATATAATGCACAATCATACACATATATAATCACAATCATACACATATAATGCACAATCATACACATATATAATGCACAATCATACACATATATAATGCACAATCATACACATATATAATGCACAACCATACACATATATAATGCACAACCATACACATATAATGCACAACCATACACATATATAATGCACAATCATACACATATATAATGCACACTCATACACATATATAATGCACAACCATACACATATATAATGCACAATCATACACATATATAATGCACAATCATACACATATATAATGCACAACCATACACATATATAATGCACAATCATACACATATATAATACACAACCATACACATATATAATGCACAATCATACACATATATAATACACAACCATACACATATATAATGCACAATCATACACATATAATGCACAATCATACACATATATAATGCACAATCATACACATATATAATACACAACCATACACATATATAATGTACAATCATACACATATATAATGCACAACCATACATATATATAATGCACAATCATACACATATATAATACACAATCATACACATATATAATACACAATCATACACATATAATGTACAATCATACACATATATAATGTACACTCATACACATATATAATGCACAATCATACACATATATAATACACAATCATACACATATATAATACACATATATAATGCACAATCATACACATATATAATGTACACTCATACACATATATAGTACACAATCATACACATATATAATACACAATCATACACATATATAATACACAATCATACACATATATAATGCACACTCATACACATATATAATGCACAATCATACACATATACAATACACAATCATACACATATATAATGTACAATCATACACATATATAATGTACACTCATACACATATATACACAATCATACACATATATAACACAATCATACACATATATAATGCACAATCATACACATATATAATACACAATCATACACATATATAATGCACAATCATACACATATATAATACACAATCATACACATATATAATGTACAATCATACACATATATAATGTCATCATACACATATATAATGACACTCATACACATATATAATGCACAATCATACACATATACAATCATACACATATATAATGCACAACCATACACATATATAATACACAATCATACACATATAATGTACAATCATACATATATATAATACACAATCATACACATATATAATACACAATCATACACATATATAATGTACACTCATACACATATATAATGCACACTCATACACATATATAATGCACAATCATACACATATATAATGCACAATCATACACATATATAATGCACAATCATACACATATATAATACACAATCATACATATATAATACCAATCATACATATATAATACACAATCATACACATATATAATGCACAACCATACACATATATAATGCACAACCATACACATATATAATGCACACTCATACACATATATAATGCACAACCATACACATATATAATGCACAATCATACACATATATAATGCACACTCATACACATATATAATACACAATCATACACATATATAATGTACAATCATACACATATATAATGTACACTCATACACATATATAATACACAATCATACACATATATAATACACAATCATACACATATATAATACACAATCATACACATATATAATGCACAATCATACACATATATAATGTACACTCATACACATATATAGTACACAATCATACACATATATAATACACAATCATACACATATATAATGCACAATCATACACATATATAATGCACAATCATACACATATACAATACACAATCATACACATATATACTGCACAATCATACACATATATAATGCACAATCATACACATATATAATGTACAATCATACACATATATAATACACAATCATACACATATAATACACAATCATACACATATATAATGCACACTCATACACATATATAATACACAATCATACACATATATAATACATATATATAATGTACAATCATACACATATATAATACACAATCATACATATATATAATACACAATCATACACATATAATACACAATCATACATATATATAATACACAACCATACACATATATAATACACAACCATACATATATAATACACACTCATACACATATATAATGTACAATCATACATATATATAATACACAATCATACATATATAATACACAATCATACACATATATAATACACAATCATACATATATATAATACACACTCATACACATATATAATACACACTCATACACATATAGAATGTAATAATGTATATACCATGAAACCAACCATTGGCAAAGCAATACGTTAATAATGTATACATGCTCATTATGACAAGCCATCATAACGTTCTCTCAAGGACAAGCCATCACCGACTAAAACGTCATATCAATACAATAAGAACACTTAATCAGCTGTTTAATAAGTTGATGGACTGTATAGACTTCCAGTGCTAGGTTGAAGGGAGTGAATGGTAAAACCAAAATAGAAATACTAATCTGTATCAATTAGCAGAAATCATTAGAGGTGACTATTGAGACCAAAATGACTATCACAATAGTTGAAAATACTATCACGATACTATTGCGATAGTCACTATGCTATCACGATACTATTGCGATAGTTTGGTTAAACACAGGTAATATGCAATATTGGTTTGACACTGATTTAATGCTAGAACACTGACTTATACTTTGTATGAAACTTAAAAAACAGTATGAAACTTAAACAAACATGTCTAACTCTTAACACTTAACCTGCCACAGGTAGCATTTGTCACATGCCATATGCAAACAGTGTTGCTCCAGATCAGCCTGTGCATTGGCGGGTGGCGGATGCGCAGGCAGATCTGGAGCTACACTGTGACAGTGATTCATGTATGCCGTGCATAGGTGCCCTAAAGTATCTAGTTCCCCATGGAAACAGGTGCCATTGCGATAGCTGTATTGAGGCGCATGGTCACGTAATAAAGCTAAAATTTTCAACAACAATTTGTTGAAAGTTGTATTCACGACTTAAGAAAATAATAATATACGACAAGTTCATTTAACTATTTTTATAGGCCATGATATGTAGGATTTACGCCGAGCATAGGTTCCACCACTCTACGTCTAACAGTCGTGTAAAGCTTTTCAATTTGGTAGCATAATTTTCGTCTACAAAGGATTTGGACAACAATGTAATGCCGCCCTGCTCTTAATTATCACCTGCTCAATATAATAAGCATTCATAGTGTGTCCCGTGTTTGCACACTAATCAAACATTATGCCCCGCTAAATAAACAAACAACACGCTTGTAGATTCTCCAGCTAATTATCGATTATAGTCCGAGATATTAGTCACGAATTTTAAACGAACTATCGATAGTTTGATGGACTATCGGCGATAGTTATCGACTTGGAGTTTTGCTATCAACCTATTGCTATTGCCAGCTCCACTATCGCGACCTATCGATAGGTCGACCTATCGTTACACCTCTAGAAATCATTATGAATTCTGTTAGGACACAATAGTAAAACTATAATTACTGTGTATTATACATGTTTACAATTCTTTCTCCCCAGACACAGCCATGGTCTGCCAGACGTTATACCATGTGGCTAGACACCACCGGATTTTCCATCTCAGTGTGCCAACTGCGATGGTACTCGACTGCTATGAACCGGACGTTTGTGAGGCTAGCCCAATGGAGATCACACTTGTTGAGGACTTGGTTCACGTGTGGTGTATGTTTTGGACTCGTTGCCATGCTGTTGTCCGTTTTCCTTCTTACCCTGATGGTTTTCAACACCTTAACCAGAAATACCGTGGAAACTCAAGTGTTAACGCCTGTTGTATGTACATACCATTTATAGCTTGTGATGGGGTATATCTGGTGCTTGTTGTATGTACATAACATTTATAGCTTGTGATGGGGGTATATCTGGTGCTTGTTGTATGTACATACCATTTATAGCTTGTGATGGGGTATATCTGGTGCTTGTTGTATGTACATAACATTTATAGCTTGTGATGGGGTATATCTGGTGCTTGTTGTATGTACATAACATTTATAGCTTGTGATGGGGTATATCTGGTGCTTGTTGTATGTACATAACATTTATAGCTTGTGATGGGGGTATATCTGGTGCTTGTTGTATGTACATACCATTTATAGCTTGTGATGGGGTATATCTGGTGCTTGTTGTATGTACATACCATTTATAGCTTGTAATGGGGGGGGGGTATCTGGTACTTGTTGTATGTACATACCATTTATAGCTTGTAATGGGGGGGGGTATATCTGGTGCTTGTTGTATGTACATACCATTTATAGCTTGTGATGGGGGTATATTGGTGCTTGTTGTATGTACATACCATTTATAGCTTGTGATGGGGGTATATCTGGTGGTTGTATGTACATACCATTTATAGCTTGTAATGGGGGGGGGTATCTGGTACTTGTTGTATGTACATACATTTATAGCTTGTAATGGGGGGGGGTATATCTGGTGCTTGTATGTACATAACATTTATAGCTTGTGATGGGGTATATCTGTGCTTGTTGTATGTACATAACATTTATAGCTTGTGATGGGGTATATCTGGTGCTTGTTGTATGTACATAACATTTTAGCTTGTGATGGGGGTATATCTGGTGCTTGTTGTATGTACATACCATTTATAGCTTGTAATGGGGGGGTTATATCTGGTACTTGTTGTATTACATACCTTTATAGCTTGTGATGGGGTTATATCTGGTGCTTGTTGTATTTACATACCATTATAGCTTGTAATGGGGGGGGGGGTATATATCTGGTACTTGTTGTATGTACATACCATTATAGCTGTGATGGGGGTATATCTGGTGCTTGTTGTATGTACATAACATTTATAGCTTGTAATGGGGGGGGTATATCTGGTACTTGTTGTATGTACATAACATTTATAGCTTGTGATGGGGGGGGTATATCTGGTACTTGTATGTACATAACATTTATAGCTTGTGATGGGGGGGGTATATCTGGTACTTGTTGTATGTACATACCATTTATAGCTTGTGAGGGGGTATATCTGGTACTTGTAGACAGTGCACACAGGATCCCGCAATATCCATTATTAATCTGTAGACAGTGCTCACAGATAGCACCGATACATGGGATTTCAGTTTAGTACCAATACATGGGATTTCGGTATAGCACCGTTACATGGGAATTGGGTTTAGCACCGATACATGGGATTTCGGTATAGCACCAATGCATGGGAGCTTGGTATAGCACCGATACATGGGATTTCGGTATAGCACCGATACATGGGAGCTTGGTATAGCACCGATACATGGGAGCTTGGTATAGCACCGATACATGGGATTTCGGTATAGCACCGATACATGGGAGCTTGGTATAGCACCGATATATGGGATTTCGGTATAGCACCGATACATGGGAGCTTGGTATAGCACCGTTACATGGGATTTCGGTATAGCACCGATACATGGGAGCTTGGTTTTATTGGTTCCAAAAGACTGTTAATAAATTTAGGGGGGGGACTGAGCTCACAACCCCTGTATACTAAGCTGTCCAAATGTGAACGACAGAACCACTTGAAATAACTCCTACATTAGCTTAGTGTAAACAGTATTTATTCCAATAAAGTACATGTAAAAACATACAAATAATACAATTTTTACAAATTTTGAATAATTTATGGCTCTTATAATCCTATCCATGGAACCTCCTGGATGTGCAGTCTGTATGAACCTACACTCCCTGGATGTGCAGTCTATATGAACCTACACTCCCTGGATGTGCAGTCTGTATGAACTTACACTCCAGGGATGTGCAGTCTGTATGAACCTACACTCCAGGGATGTGCAGTCTGTATGAACCTACATTCCCTGGATGTGCAGTCTGTATGAACCTACACTCCCGGGATGTGCAGTCTGTATGAACCTACACTCCCTGGATGTGCAGTCTGTATGAACCTACACTCCCGGGATGTGCAGTCTGTATGAACCTACATTCCCTGGATGTGCAGTCTGTATGAACCTACACTCCCAGGATGTGCAGTCTATATGAACCTACATTTCCTGGATGTGCAGTCTGTATGAACCTACATTCCCTGGATGTGCAGTCTGTATGAACCTACACTCCCTGGATGTGCAGTCTGTATGAACCTACACTCCCTGGATGTGCAGTCTATATGAACCTACACTCCCTGGATGTGCAGTCTATATGAACCTACACTCCCTGGATGTGCAGTCTGTATGAACCTACACTCCAGGGATGTGCAGTCTGTATTACTCCCGGGATGTGCAGTCTGTATGAACCAACACTCCATGGATGTGCAGTCTGTATGACTCCCGGGATGTGCAGTCTGTATGAACCTACACTCCCTGGATGTGCAGTCTGTATGACTCCCTGGATGTGCAGTCTGTATGAATCTACACTCCCTGGATGTGCAGTCTGTATGACTCCTTGGATGTGCAGTCTGTATGAACCTACACTCCCTGGATGTGCAGTCTATATGAACCTACACTCCCTGGATGTGCAGTCTGTATGAACCTACACTCCCTGGATGTGCAGTCTATATGAACCTACATTCCCGGGATGTGCAGTCTGTATGAAACTACACTCCCTGGATGTGCAGTCTATATGAACCTACACTCCCCGGATGTGCAGTCTGTATGACTCCCTGGATGTGCAGTCTGTATGAACCTACACTCCCTGGATGTGCAGTCTGTATGAACCTACATTCCCTGGATGTGCAGTCTGTATGAACCTACACTCCCTGGATGTGCAGTCTGTATGAACTACACTCCCTGGATGTGCAGTCTGTGTGACTCCCTGGATGTGCAGTCTGTATGAACCTACATTCCCTGGATGTGCAGTCTGTATGACTCCCTGGATGTGCAGTCTGTATGAACCTACACTCCCTGGATGTGCAGTC
>CM026404.1:68213796-68251354 GCA_014843695.1 Archivesica marissinica
GCTGAACCTCTTGTCTATTGAACATATATTATCAACTTCTGCTGAACCTCTTGTCTATTGAACATATATTATCAACTTCTCTTGCTGAACCTCTTGTCTATTGAACATATATTATCAACTTCTGCTGAACCTCTTGTCTATTGAACATATATTATCAACTTCTGCTGAACCTCTTGTCTATAGAACATATATTATCAACTTCTGCTGAACCTCTTGTCTATATAACATATATTATCAACTTCTGCTGAACCTCTTGTCTATTGAACATATATTATCAACTTCTGCTGAACCTCTTGTCTATAGAACATATATTATCAACTTCTGCTGAACCTCTTGTCTATTGAACATATATTATCAACTTCTGCTGAACCTCTTGTCTATTGAACATATATTATCAACTTCTGCTGAACCTCTTGTCTATTGAACATATATTATCAACTTCTCTTGCTGAACCTCTTGTCTATTGAACATATATTATCAACTTCTGCTGAACCTCTTGTCTATTGAACATATATTATCAACTTCTCTTGCTGAACCTCTTGTCTATAGAACATATATTATCAACTTCTCTTGCTGAACCTCTTGTCTATTGAACATATATTATCAACTTCTCTTGCTGAACCTCTTGTCTATTGAACATATATTATCAACTTCTCTTGCTGAACCTCTTGTCTATTGAACATATATTATCAACTTCTCTTGCTGAACCTCTTGTCTATTGAACATATATTATCAACTTCTCTTGCTGAACCTCTTGTCTATAGAACATATATTATCAACTTCTCTTGCTGAACCTCTTGTCTATAGAACATATATTATCAACTTCTCTTGCTGAACCTCTTGTCTATTGAACATATATTATCAACTTCTCTTGCTGAACCTCTTGTCTATAGAACATATATTATCAACTTCTCTTGCTGAACCTCTTGTCTATAGAACATATATTATCAACTTCTCTTGCTGAACCTCTTGTCTATTGAACATATATTATCAACTTCTCTTGCTGAACCTCTTGTCTATAGAACATATATTATCAACTTCTCTTGCTGAACCTCTTGTCTATAGAACATATATTATCAACTTCTCTTGCTGAACCTCTTGTCTATTGAACATATATTATCAACTTCTCTTGCTGAACCTCTTGTCTATAGAACATATATTATCAACTTCTCTTGCTGAACCTCTTGTCTATTGAACATATATTATCAACTTCTCTTGCTGAACCTCTTGTCTATAGAACATATATTATCAACTTCTCTTGCTGAACCTCTTGTCTTTTTAACATATATTATCAACTTCTCTTGCCGAACCTCTTGTCTATAGAACATATATTATCAACTTCTTCTGCCGAACCTCTTGTCTATTGAACATATATTATCAACTTCTCTTACTGAAGCTCTTGTCTATTTGATAGTTTGAACATAGTTTATTTCAAACCATGCAGCATATACAAATATACAGTTTACACAAAGTTTGAATGAAAATGGATTAGAACCGTTCAAGCTATTATAGTGTATAGAGGTCTTCTACTACAGCAAGGTACTTAATGCAATTGCGATATGACAGTGCTGTAATATTTTCTAAACTATTAAATTTTGAAATAATATAGTAGATAAACGTTTTAATCATGAACTGTAAATTAGAATATCGTGAAATATCTATTAGATGAAACCTGGTATTGGGCGTCGTGCTGAACCACTTCATCAGTTTTGTTGAATGTTTGTCAGGAGCCTCAGCGCAAGTAGTAGATTAAAAGTAGCTACTATACTTCCAATATGAAAATCAAAATGGCAGTCACTCTGAAATATATTTTCAACTTCTCCTGAACAGCTTATATTTGTAGGTCCACAGGCCTAACCCTCGACTCTGCTAGGATCCGTATGCATAACCCTCGACTCTGCTAGGATCCGTATGCATAACCCTCGACTCTGCTAGGATCCGTATACATAACCATCGACTCTGCTAGGATCCGTATGCATAACCATCGACTCTGCTAGGATCCGTATGCATAACCATCGACTCTGCTAGGATCCGTATGCATACCCCTCGACTCTGCTAGGATCCGTATGCATAACCCTCGACTCTGCTAGGATCCCCAGGCCTAACCCTCGACTCTGCTAGGATCCGTATGCATAACCATCGACTCTGCTAGGATCCCCAGGCCTAACCATCGACTCTGCATGGATCCCCAGGCCTAACCCTCGACTCTGCTAGGATCCGTATGCATAACCATCGACTCTGCATGGATCCCCAGGCCTAACCCTCGACTCTGCTAGGATCCGTATGTATAACCATCGACTCTGCTAGGATCCGTATGCATACCCCTCGACTCTGCATGGATCCCCAGGCCTAACCATCGACTCTACATGGATACCCAGGCCTAACCCTCGACTCTACATGGATCCCCAGGCCTAACCCTCGACTCTGCATGGATACCCAGGCCTAACCCTCGACTCTGCATGGATACCCAGGCCTAACCCTCGACTCTGCTAGGATCCGTATGCATAACCATCGACTCTGCTAGGATCCGTATGCATAACCATCGACTCTGCTAGGATCCGTATGCATAACCATCGACTCTGCTAGGATCCGTATGTATAACCATCGACTCTGCTAGGATCCGTATGCATACCCCTCGACTCTGCATGGATCCCCAGGCCTAACCATCGACTCTACATGGATCCCCAGGCCTAACCATCGACTCTACATGGATCCCCAGGCCTAACCCTTGACTCTTACACATTTAGTAATTGAGCAACCTGTAGATGATTGGCGCGGTATGTTAGTCTGATACAGAGCATACACGGGTGTAGATGTGACACTACATGTCGACAGTTCAAATGCAGACGTTTTGAAATGTTCAACGTTTCTGTAACAAGTGACGAACAGAATAATTGCGTCCTCTGCAGTCGAGAGCATTTTACCTCTGTTTGCGGGCGAAGTTTTTTTTGTCACCATATGTATTTGATTGCTCCGGCTTCCGCATACATGTTGCTTAACCTTTTGCACGCTAGCGGAAGATAAAATCACGTTTGCAAACAGCATGGAGCCAGATCAGACGGCACGTTCTGTGTCGTCTGATCTGGCTCCATGCTGTTTGCTATTCGGATAGTGGAGCTAAAACACTTGGCTGAATAGCAAACAACATATATCCTGATCAGACGGCGTATGCCATATGTCCATATGAGCGACGCCTTCTGAAGAGATTAGTCATTTTAGATATTTGGAGGATAGTGCAATGATACAGACAGAGACCCATTCCAGAGCCTCCTCTGGTTCTTTTACGTGCACGGTGTAAAGCACATTCAATAATGTCACACTTGTATTGAGTGTGCTTCGTCTGAAGGGCAATGAGTAGACTGGCGTTTCTCACACTAAATATGGGAAATCAAGATCTAAACCTGTTGGTGTCGTGATTATAGATAGCCGTGCAACATCGACAAATGCGAATAACACATGAGCAATCGTCAGACAGTTTGTTAGCACTGTGAGTTACTAGATTTATTATGCGTGTACCGGGACATTCTGGGAAACTCCTAACGAGTTCTTCCAAATAAAAATGATATATAACAATCTTTTCAATCTCTTGAGGGTTGTTATCACACTGATGTTCATTTTTATACAGAAACGTTTTAAATGGCAGAATCTTCAGTTTCGTTTGTCGACTTATATATTTTTTTATCGTAATCGGTTTAGTGTTAGAGTGGTGGAACCTATGCTCGGCGTATATTTTCCATTTAAAATATTTAAATAGTTTTAACCCATTTTCGCTGACAGAGGTGAAGCATGATTCAATAGCATTCCGTTGTGCGTACTGGTAGCCTAATGCAACTGTCACCTGACTGGATCAGTAGCAGAATATAAACAGACAACTTGTTGGGAGAATATTTCCCACCGAAATGATGCGGTTTATGAGCATTTCAGGTGGCTAATTGGAAAAAATTGTACAAATAACCAGAAAAAAGTTTTTTATGAGTTGTAATATTGTTAGTTATTGATGTTACTAAGTCAAAATATTATATTCAACATTTACCCGTGCATAAATAAAAATGTCCATGTACGCCGTGCATAGGTGCCCTAAAGTATCTAGTTCCCCATGGATACAAGTGCCGTTGCGATAGCTGTATTGAGGCGCATGGTCACGTAATGAAGCTAACATTTTCAACAACAATTTTTTGAAAGTTGTGTTCACGACTTAAGAAAATAATAATATACGGAAAATGCATTTAACTTTTTTTATAGGCCATGATATGTAGGATTTACGCCGATCATAGGTTCCACCACTCTACTGTTTTGGGCACGTTTCTTCTTCGTCAGGCATGTCGAGAAAATATATACCGGTACGTGTCACTATCTATCACTATTCATGTGCATTCGTATGTTGGTGCCTCCGAAGCCAAATCGAATTAGTTCATATGAGGAAGCTATACAGCTGGCTTGTGGAAGGTCGGTTGTTCTACCTGGGTACCTGAACTACTACTGGGAGGGGCACACAAGGGCTATCTCTACCAATATTAGCTGGAGATTCGCCGAATGAACTAATCTGTTGGCGCAGCTTTAACCCCCCAACACATTTAGCATTCGTGTAGTTCAAATTATGAATTCGTGAAGCTGAACTCGTGAATTTGTGAAGTTGTAATTGTGAAATCGTGAAGTAGAGATGATGACAAATATGACCTAATATCAGCACCAGTATATCGTAATTAGCTGTGACTTCCATTTCACGGTCTACTACTTCAATTAGAAGCGTTGAATAATTTAGATTCCATAGAATCACTACTTTATGTTGCTCATTAAGGCAGATTCAGAGTTAAGGTGCAATCATTGGGGACAATTAATTAAAAGTGAAATTAGTAATGAATAAACGGGAGGGCTGGGGAATCCAATAACTATTTAAATAGAAATGTTTTTCCAGTATGTTGCCGTCGCGGCTTTCTTTTTGGTTGTAATATCTGTGTATTGTTGTAGTGTAGTTTGTAGGAAACTCGCTTGGTGTGAGGTACCGGGGTGGGTCGGGCTATAATTAAAAGATCCAATTCAAAATTTAAATTTTACGAAAAGTTTTATTTTTATTTATTTAACCTCTTTCAGATTCTGGATTAAGCACAATTAATCCAGACTATTGGGGTATTTCAACTAGCGCTGGACGGATCTGCTCATGCGCAGTTCGAACACGCACACACACGCAAACGCATACGCACACGCACACGCAAGTTGCTTGCCGACACTTTTATGATGTACACACATATGTAACATTACCTTTGTGACAAGATGCTTGGTCCTAATCCGACACTTTTATGATGTACACACATATGTATACCAACATCTCTATTAATAGATGTAAACCAGTTTAATTTGAACCTAGCCATTAGTTTACTGTCCATTGAGAATACTAATGATGATGGCTTAGGCTCGGTAATATTTGCAAACATACTTAAATTATTTTCATTAAATACTTTTACAATTAAATAATACCAATTATTACATGAAACATTTGCCTTAGAAGCCACCCAAAGTGCTATGCGTTTGTTCATACGATGTGTATCCATTGACGATATTTTGGACCAGAATAAACAGATGCTTTTCCACTGCCATACAACAGTCGGCTTCCAACCCATTTCTCCTGCAATGGCAGTATTTGGAGTGTATTTGCCTACACCCAAAAAGAACCTCATTGCTCTGTTATGAACTGAATCTATACATGAAAATGTTTTAAAGCCCCATATTGGTGCACTGTAATTTATAACAGGCAGCACCGTAGACTCATAAAGTTTGGTATATACATCATATGGGACACCCCCTAGAACTTTACATTTGGCAATTAAGAGACCAAGGGCACGGCTAGCACTTTGAGCTACTGCTTTAGTCATTATGTTATAATCCACATGTTCACTTAACAACACACCAAGATACATATACTTATCAACAACTTGTATTAATTTAATACCACATATAAAGTTGACGGTACATATATTACTGTACCGATTTAGGACGAAAATGTACAATATTACTCTTTGAGGCATTGACATTCATTTTATTTAAAATACACCAGTTATTCAAAGCATCTAATAATATTTGTAAATCAGACTCCGATTCGGCTAGAAGGACAATATTATCTGCATAGAGCAATTGCTATACATATTTTTTCATCTCCAGCATGTATTCCAATATAAAATGATTTCAGATAAACTGTAAGGTCATTAATAAACAAATTAAACAGAAGTGGGGATAAAATATAACCCTGTCAAAGACCACAACTAACATTAACTCTTACACAAGATTCTACACTGCAGTAGAGTGATGTTATGGCCTTAAACATTTTACCGTAAATTCCATTTTCTAGTAGTCTCTTCCAAAGAACATTTCTATCAATAGTGTCGTAAGCTTTTTGAAAATCAATAAATGCACAGAACGTAGTTTTTATTATGCATTTTACGTGTGTCTAGAATGTTTGTAAGCGATGAGATATGATCAATAGTGCTTCTAGACTTTCTAAAACCATTTTTTCATCCCCAATCTTATTCTTATCATTTTCCTCAGCCCATACTGATAATCGATTGTTTAAAATAGAACAGTACAATTTGTACATTGATGATGCAAGCGATATACCCCTATAGGACATAGGATCACGTGGGTCAGTGGTTGTAGATATAGGTATAGGGTTAATGATACATCTACCCCAGATAGTAGGTACAATATCGTTGCTAAAACAAACATTGAATAGCACATGTAGAAATGAAAGGGCAGTGTCATTTTTGAGAACCTCGGCTAAAATATTATCAATACCACAGGCTTTACCTCTTTTGGCACCATCAATAGCTTTCTGAACTTCAAAAATAGAAATTTGATGATTAAATGAGCGTTCCGTATCGTCTGAATTAACATACACATTGTTATCAAATGAGCTATCCGGACTACATGTACCACGAAAAAGAGAGTCAAATGATTGTTTCCATTTATTTAATACATCTGTTACATTGAATGATACTGAATCATCCTCCAATGTAACTTCCGTTGGTATCAACTTTTTATTTGTGAAATTAACACCGATTTTCCCAATGGATTTCCAAAAATTGATCTGGTCAACTTTATAGTCATTCAAAAGTTGCGTTTGAATTGAAAACCAATAAAATCGTTTAGCTCTCTGTACTGCACTATCAAACATTTTACGTTTTGAAACATAATTTGATTTTAGGTGTGATTTATCACTTCTATTACAACATCGTAACCATAAGCGCTCTGCTTCACATACTTCTGACCATAAGTCAGTCAACCTTTCTGACCACCACGGTTTACCCGGGCGTCGTTTTTTATTAGACAATCCATACGAAATCGTTTTGTATGGCAGAGAAGTATGCATATTATGCTTAATAATGTTACACCATTCATTATAAACTTCATCAATATCTGATTGAGTTCTAAAACTACACTCCAATTTTGAAATAGTTGCATTAACTAGAGTCAAGTACCTGTTTCAGTCATAACATTACCGGGAACACAAGTAAGATCAAATTTGTCAAATGGCTCTGGATGACTAGCATTTTTAAATGCATTTTGAGTTAATACATTCACATTACCAGATTCATTTATCAAATCAGATGTACTTTTAACCGAAAAGTCAGTAAATTTGCTTAAAGAACTGTGATTTACTAAACAATAATCAACAACAGATGATCCTTTGGTTGAAACCGAAGTGAAACCATTGGAAATAGAATTTCTTCCATTCAAAATACACATGTTTGTATTAATGAGGAAATGTAACACTATACAACACGAATGGACACTTTCTTATCGCGTACACTTTTATATGTAACACTATACAACACGAAAGGACACTTTCTTATCACATACACGTTTATATGTAACACTATACCACACGAATGGTACTTTCTTATCACATACACGTTTATATATAACACTATACCACACGAATGGAAACTTTCTTATCACATACACGTTTATATGTAACACTATACCACACGAATGGACACCGATGAAGAAGACAATGATGACGATACAGATGCGACCAATACGTACGTCATTCCAGCTAAGCGAAGTCCAGGAGCAGTTGGCTCATTACCGCCTTCACAGAAACGCCCAGAACGACAGAAAAAACAGCCTAATTGGATGCTCACTGGAGATTATATATGAACTGGAGAATAGCGATAGTTGAAATTGAATGGAATAACGTGTCTTAGTTGAGATGACCAAGAGCAAGCATTAAAGCCGAATAGTGGATGCCATTTTAATGTGTATTGCTATATGAACGAGTGTGTGCGTGTGTTGATTTGTTTTGATAGGTAGGAACGTTGTATATGTTTATGAAGTAAATGAACATTCGGTTTATGTTTTTCGACAGCCACGTTCTTGCACACTTTCTTAGTATTGATTGTATGTTGCCAGTATTAATATACACTGTTCTAGATTTCCGTGTGCCATTCATTATGACATTTGTATATATTGTATATAAGCCGTATTAATAGTACATGGTATACTTACAAGTGGTGACTCGTGTCATACTTACATGTACCTTCTGCTAATATACTTACTTGTTGTTACACAGTAGTAATGTAAACGCTTATATTATACACACCTAGTATACTTACCTGATTCGATGAATCCGTTATGAGAGTTTCGTGTTTCGTAGTTGATACTTCATTGTATCGGTGAGACACAATTGAAGAGACTTACCGTAGTAATACATACCTCCGGTACTGCACACATTTATACCAGTAGCCAATAGTGTGCGCATGACTGCTGAATTGATTTCAATTATATTCCATTTTTTAAAATTTATATTATTGTTTTAATTTATATTTCAGGCTGATGTACAGAAATGTCAGGAGACATTTCCCCGAGCAGGAGGAGTGTGTCGTAGGACAGAACTTAATGCCGTTTGAATTTATTGAAGTATAGTAAAAAAAAAAAATACGTTTATTTATCGTCGCTACCGGTTGCCCATATGAGCGACGCCTCCTGAAGAGATTAGTTATTTTAGATTTTGGAGGATAGTGCATGATACAGAGAGAGACCCATTCCAGAATCTCCTCTGGTTCTTTTACTGCACGGTGTAAAGCACCGACACGAGACCTCGGTTTAACGTCCCATCTGAAAGACTGTTAATTTTATTAGGGTCAGACGGGGGATCGAACTTGCGATCCCTGGATTACCAATACATGTATTTGTAATATAAATTATATATCTAGGATATCTATATCACTTTCAGATTAGTTACATTTTTGTCATATCATGGTTAATGTTTATAGAATATTTCTGTAACAACCTTGTGTTAATTACCTTTTAAATAACTTAGTGTCGACCATGTACATACGACACTATAGTATACATGTATATAATCCGTCTGGAGTATAATGAAGCATACTGTTTTATATTGTTTTAATATTCGTGTATCTTGTGTAATGCCTCGTTGCACTTGATATCTGGACATTGTAACGTCTAATTACGATATATTTGTAATATAATTTATAATAAATATCTAGGATATTTATATCACTTTCAGGAGTTGTTGTTTACTGGTTCACTTGGCAACACCACAGAGAACCCTCAATAAATATATGCCGGCTGGGCTACGTCGACATATACACGGATAGACTATTCACATATACACGGATAGACTATTCACATATACAATGCTAGACTATTCATACATACAACGATAGACTATTTACATATACAATGCTAGACTATTCATACATACAACGATAGACTATTTACATATACAATGCTAGACTATTCATACATACAACGATAGACTATTTACATATACAACGATTGACTATTCACATATACACGGATAGACTATTTACATATACAATGCTAGACTATTCATACATACAACGATAGACTATTCACATATACAATGCTAGACTATTCATACATACAACGATAGACTATTCACATATACAATGCTAGACTATTCATACATACAACGATAGACTATTTACATATACAATGCTAGACTATTCATACATACAACGATAGACTATTCACATATACAATGCTAGACTATTCATACATACAACGATAGACTATTCACATATACAATGCTAGACTATTCATACATACAACGATAGACTATTTACATATACAATGCTAGACTATTCATACATACAACGATAGACTATTCACATATACAATGCTAGACTATTCATACATACAACGATAGACTATTCACATATACAATGCTAGACTATTCATACATACAACGATAGACTATTCACATATACAATGCTAGACTATTCATACATACAATGATCGACTATTTACATATACAACGATATACTATTTACATATACAACGATCGACTATTTACATATACAACGATAGACCATTCACAGATACAATGATAATTATGTATAAATACAAAGATATACTATTCACATATACAACACTAGATCATTCACAGATACAATGCTTGACTATTTATAGATACAATGATATACTATTCACATATACGAGTCATTATCAAAAAATATGTAAATTGCAGTCCAGACACTACACATGTCAAAAGTGCTGTCCGACACGCCAGTGTTGCTGGTCTACTTATTAATTGGGATGGAATGGTGATATACCACCAAGCCAAGTGACCCCAATGCAAATAATAACAACAATATTGATGATGACATTACCAAAGCTGTAGCATTTCAGGTTGTCCCATGGTGACCCTTAGTTCAGCGTAAGACTCAATACAACCTGAATATGACAGCTTATGAAATTGATATGTGTTTCAGCACTAAAGTATGCATTATATTGTCGCTATTCATCAAGAAAACGAAGATCAGGCGCCGTAAACATATAATTATTAGTGTATATAACCCTGTACCAAGGTGCAGTGTCTGTCCTGTAACAATCACACTGTGTGAGCTATAAATAGTTTCTCCCACCAGTTGCTGAAGCTGTGATAGGTTTATCTCCCTTTGCTATTTCCTGTTTTGGTTTGGAAAAACAGCATGTGCAGGTGTGAACAGAAATACAGAAACTACATCCAATTGGAAAGTATACACTGCATACTATTTCTGAAACATGTCTATCCTGTTACACACGTATTACTACTACTGTAGCATATTTCACAATATACGTGTCCAAAAACGGGATTCCATGTAGTTCTATTTGTGAAACACACACATTTGCTAAATCAAGGGGAGTAATTATTGTTTTAAATCGGTATTTCCTGTTACAGTCCGTCCTGTTACGGCTTATTTTGTTACAGGATAGACACATTGTGTTACAGGATAGACATATGATTTACTTATATGCCAATCACATACAATACATATGGTTTACGTACATATTTTCAGTATGACACAAACATTTAAGTCATACACAAATGTGTTTATGTTTGCCGGAATACACCCTTAGTGCATACGTCATTTCATAATCCTATCTATCATTTTCCGTAACAGGATGGACTTGTTTCGTTACAGGACAGAAGTATTTTCGGTAGTTCATGAAAATAATTAATAATGACACTTGCTACACATTAACAGTATACCGATTACTAGTGTAGGACGTGTGTATCTCTGCTGATCATGTTGGCACATGTTCATATAATTTGAGCCATTGCACGGGATAAAATAATAAACGTTACAGGAGGGACATAGGAAGTACTGTAGCTGTCAACTAACATATTGTATGTAATATATTACATACAATATGTTATATATACATATATACAGTACGTTTTGTATTGAAATAACACATATATTCAACTGTGCTGGTGCAGTTTCGAAATACAATATTACTTGACACAAAAATAGCAGCCATATGATCAGCTGCCATTGTAACAGGATGGACATATTGCATATCGGTACTATTATGTAGTACGATACATAAAGGTGGAAGTAGGAGGGAATGTGACGGTTGATAGGGAGATGGAAGTTGGTGAAGGTGGGAATGTGACGGTTGACAGGGAGGTGGAAATAAGTGAAGGTGGGAATGTGGTGGTTAGTAAGGAGGTGGATGTAGGTGGGAATGTGACGGTGGATAGGGAGGTGGAAGTTGGTGAAGGTGGGAATGTGGTGGTTAGTAAGGAGGTGGAAGTAGGTGGGAATGTGACGGTTGATAGGGAGGTGGAAGTTGGTGAAGGTGGGAATGTGGTGGTTAGTAATGAGATGAAAGTTGGTAAAGGTGGGAATGTGGTGGTTAGTAAGGAGGTGGAAGTAGGTGGGAATGTGACGGTTGATAGGGAAGTGGAAGTAGGTGGGAATGTGACGGTTGATAGGGAGGTGGAAGTTGGTGAAGGTGGGACTGTGGTGGTTAGTAATGAGATGAAAGTTGGTAAAGGTGGGGATGTGGTGGTTAGTAATGAGGTGGAAGTAGGTGGGAATGTGACGGAGATGGAAGTTGGTGAAGGTGGGAATGTGACGGTTGACAGGGAGGTGGAAATAAGTGAAGGTGGGAATGTGGTGGTTAGTAATGAGGTGGAAGTAGGTGGGAATGTGACGGTTGGTAGGGAGGTGGAAATAGGTGGGAATGTGACGATGGATAGGGAGGTGGAAGTTGGTGAAGGTGGGAATGTGACGGTGGATAGGGAGGTGGAAGTAGGTGGGAATGTGACGGTGGATAGGGAGGTGGAAGTTGGTGAAGGTAGGAATGTGACGGTTGACAGGGAGGTGGAAATAAGTGAAGGTGGGAATGTGGTGGTTAGTAAGGAGGTGGAAGTAGGTGGGAATGTGACGGTTGATAGGGAGATGGAAGTTGGTGAAGGTGGGAATGTGACGGTTGACAGGGAGATGGAAATAAGTGAAGGTGGGAATGTGGTGGTTAGTAAGGAGGTGGAAATAGGTGGGAATGTGACGGTTGATAGGGAGGTGGACATAGGTGGGAATGTGACGGTTGATATGGAGGTGGAAGTTGGTGAAGGTGGGAATGTGGTGGTTAGTAATGAGATGAAAGTTGGCAAAGGTGGGAATATGGTTCTTAGTAATGAGGTGGAAGTAGGTGGGAATGTGACGGTTGATAGGGAGATGGAAATAGGTGGGAATGTGACGGTTGATATGGAGGTGGAAGTTGGTGGGAATGTGACGGTTGATAGGGAGGTGGAAGTGGGTGTAGAATATGAGGGAAGATATGTTATTGTAAAGTATGAAGGATCAGCCTATCCGGGGTTAGTGAAGAAAGCTGAAATCCTGTAACAAAATGTGTCTTTCCTGTTATACGTGTGTCCATCATGTAACACGATGTTCTTTTCACTCTACATATATGCATGACCATGCTATTATTGTCGAATACCTTCATATTCCTCCAATATGCGCAGTAGTATGTGAAAATAATGTTTCTGTGCATTTGAACGAGTGGATTGAAATAAAATATTGAAAATAAAACCGATAAAAACTGAAAAAACGTACAACTGATATTGAAGACATTTTATTTGTAATTTCCTAATGATCTTTACCCGTAATTATTTTTGCTTACACACATGGTGGAAAATAACTGCAACATAGCATGAAAACTAGCACTTATTGCCTACATGTGCAGTTCAAAATGTGAGTTTAAGCATGTGTTACAGGATGGACATTTTAATTGACCTACAGTACTGTCGGTAAGTTTTGTTTCTTTACGTTTGACGTGCAGGTTGCATAGTCTTGATATACCATGTTAAATAGTTCGTCTTCAAGGAAAAGTTATTAAACTTGAATTTATCAATAGTTTATTTTTGATTATTTCCTTTTTCCAAAAGTCCACATATTTTGATAATGACTCATTATACAACACTAGATCATTCACAGATACAATGATAGACCATTCACAGATACAATGCTAGGCTATTTATAGATACAATGCTAGGCTATTTATAGATACAATGATAGACCATTCACAGATACAATGCTAGGCTATTTATAGATACAATGCTAGGCTATTTATAGATACAATGCTAGGCTATTTATAGATACAATGCTAGGCTATTTATAGATACAATGCTTGACTATTAATAGATACAATGATATACTATTCACATATACAACGATAGACCATTCACAGATACAATGCTAGACTATTTATAAATACAATGATAGACCATTCACAGATACAATGCTTGGCTATGTATAGATACAATGATATACTATTTATAGATACAATGATAGACTATTTATAGATACAATGCTAGGCTATTTATAGATACAATGATAGACTATTTATAGATACAATGATAGACTATTTATAGATACAATGCTAGGCTATTTATAGATACAATGCTAGGCTATTTATAGATACAATGCTAGGCTATTTATAGATACAATGCTAGGCTATGTATAGATACAATGATATACTATTCACATACACAACGATAGACCATTCACAGATACAATGCTAGACTATTTATAAATACAACGATAGACCATTCACAGATACAATGCTTGGCTATTTATAAATACAATGATAGACCATTCACAGATACAATGCTAGGCTATTTATAAATACAATGATAGACCATTCATAGATACAATGCTAAGCTATTTATAAATACAATGATAGACCATTCACAGATACAATGCTAGGCTATTTATAGATACAATGCTAGGCTATTTATAAATACAATGATAGACCATTCACAGATACAATGCTAGACTATTTATAAATACAATGCTAGGCTATTTATAGATACAATGCTAGGCTATGTATAGATACAATGCTAGGCTATTTATAGATACAATGATCGACTATTCACATATACAACGATATACTATTCACAGATACAATGCTAGGCTATTTATAGATACAATGCTAGACTATTTATAAATACAATGCTAGGCTATTTATAGATACAATGCTAGGCTATTTATAGATACAATGCTAGGCTATTTATAGATACAATGATCGACTATTCACATATACAATGATAGACTATTCACAAATACAATGCTAGGCTATTTATAGATACAATGCTAGGCTATTTATAGATACAATGCTAGACTATTCATACATACACTGCTAGACTATTTACATATACAACGATATACTATTTACAGACACAATGATAGACAATTCGCCAATATCTGAAACTGTGTGGTCATCTAAATCGTCATAAATAGCTAGCATACCTGTTAAACATAACTTCTATATGTAACTACAACAGCCATACTATTTATATGTTCAACGTATAATGAATGTATTATCTCTGTCAAGTCAAATCCTGTGATGCAAGCATTCGGACAACACACTGTAATTGTGTTTGTTCTTGTTTAAGGTTTATCCATGTGGTTACGTCATAGTACAGACACACCTTTATACAGGATATATGTATATATTGTTAACACGATCCCACGTCTGACCCTAATAAAATTAACAGTCTTTCAGAAGGGACTTTAAACCGAGGTCTCGTGCCGGTTCTCTGGAATGGGTCTCTGTATATATCATTGCATACCTTCCAAAAACCTACACTGACCAATCTCTTCAGGATGCGTCGCTCATATGGGCAACAGGTAGCGACCACAGGGATTCGGCGCGTTTGGGGGTACTAGTATATAAATTTAAGTAATTTATATACTATTACCCCAAACGCGCCGAATCTCTTTTAAGTAATTTATATACTATTACCCCAAACGCGCCGAATCTCTTTTAAGTAATGTATATACTAGTACCCCAAACGCGCCGAATCTCTTTTAAGTAATTTATATACTAGTACCCCAAACGCGTCGAATCTCTTTTAAGTAATTTATATACTAGTACCCCCAAACGCGCCGAATCCCTGTGGTAGTAATGTATATACTAGTACCCCCAAACGCGCCGAATCCCTGTGGTAGCGACGATAAATCAACGTAAAACATACATATTGTAACACAACGCACGTCTGTCACAATGTAGAATTGAATGTGTGGACAAAGGTAGTGTTTACTTTTCTATTGGTTCGGTTTTCAATGATTTTCGTCGATAATAGAGTATGAGTTCTAATATAAGCTGCAGAAGTTCCACGTACGTTAGTGCCGATGCACCAATGTAAAGTCCCATAGCTCCGCCGATGTCAGACAGAAATCTCACAGTGTTGTATAACGGCTCTTCTTTAATACTCTCGAAATTGAGGTCTTCAAAGTAGACATATACGGCGAGAAAATTACTAGCAACGTAATCCATGTCAATATTGCTAAGGACACTGTTATTCTTAACAAGTTGGCAAATATCCATAAAAGACCTGCTGGAGATCAGACTCGTGTTCTTGCTGCACCCTTCTTTTAAGAGAACTTTTCTGAGATATGTAGCATGAGGCCATAAACGACTGGACAGTGTCTTCGTGAAAACATTTTCTTTACAGCGGGTACGACAGTTACATGATATTTGACCGTTATGTATTTGATCTGTCACTCGTTCCACGCACAATTCGTCGTCGTCAAAATCACACATCCGAACCGTAGCTCTGTCTAAAACGCCGACAGAAGACAACGGAACGCAATCGCATTGTGATATCATGTTTTCAAATTCGCAAACTGAGTAGCAAATTGGAATTGTATAGTTAATATTGTACTTTTCTAGGAATGTCTGTCCGTCTGTACAGTCGCCATACTCACCACCTAATCGGCTGATTCGCGACATTCTCATACCGATGTGTGTTTCCGTTTTAGTACTCAATGTTACTCCTTCCTGTTCCGGCAGCGGGTATGTGCCTTTTTCATGTACGACCATACGGACCCCATAAGCTGATGAATACTCGATTAGATATTCTTCTGTTTCGATGTTGAAAACTATATAGAGGCTGTTTTTATGACCACTTCCTTTTGCTACTAGCAGGTCATGGTCGAGGGTGAAACAGTTTCCATACACGTGTGACTGGACGGTTGTGAACATGCTACTCGCTAACCGGTTGCCTGGAATGATGCAAAATTGTCAGCTGTGTGCATATGTCTGTGTGTTGCGTGTACAAAAATTATCAATATTATATTAGTAGTCTTAGACGTTTATTTATCTACTACATTATAGTTTGATATATCTGGAATACGGTTATGTGGTGCCATGGAGTCTGTGGCCCTCACTTAACTGATGACTTCAAGCCTTGTGCGTTCGAGTCCCACTGTGTTTGTATTCTAAAATCTTAGGCATGGCATTTAAAGCCCCATTATGCGTTTATTTAGAATGTGCTGCACACCGAGATATTATAAGGAGCGGATGATTAGATATTGTGATTATTGTCTTATATTTTTCAATAATAAATTATTACTGTAAAAGGTAAACTATGCCCATAAACGAACCTGCTTTTGTCAAATTACCGTTTGTAAATAACCTCCCTTTTTTAACAAAATCACAAATATCCATGTAAATGGTGGTTTACTAAAATTAACACTTGCATAAATTTGCATATGAATCATAGTATTATATTTCCAACTGATGATGAAAAAATACACATCGATACTTTAAATCAGAAATATCACTTCTTCTTTTTTATTTGTGATGGATTCCAGCAGGAAAGAAATCTCAAAAGATCTAAAGTTAAGGGATTTGTGTGTGGTCTCAATCGAGCTACAAGAAATACGCATAAGCAGTACATTGATTTCGCTAATGAGGATAAATGAATGATGCATACACATTATATGTACATGTAATAATAATGCTTCAAACAAATCTAAAAGAAGTTTACAGCCATAAAGCTACACTGTCCAATTCAAAAGCACGGACGGATTTGTAGTCCAGTGGTAACACGCTGGACTGGTAATCCAGGGATCGCAGGTCACCGTCTGACCCTAATCAAATTAAAAAATCTTTCGGATGGGACTCTAAACCGAGGTTTCGTGTCGGTGTTTTACACCGTGCACGTAAAAGAACCAGAGGAGACTCTGGAATGGGTCTGTCTGTATCATTGCACTATCCTCCAACAATCTAAAATGACTAATCTCTTCAGGAGGAGTCGATCATATGGGCAACCGGTAGCGACGATAAATAAACGTAAAACACAATACTCCATGTTGCGTTTAGATTAATCATATTTCATAACACTCGTATGTATACACTGAACATAATAGACGGGTCAGTATATATAGTCCAGTTGATAACACGTTGGACTGCGACTCCAGGGATCGCAGGTTCGATCTCCCGCCTGACCATAATACTGTTAGCAGTCTTTCACATGGGACTTTATACCGAGGTGCTTTACTCCGTGCACGTAAATGAACCAGAGAAGACTCTGTCTGTCTGTATCATTGCACTATCCTCCAAAAATATAAAATGACTAATATCTTCAGAGACGTCGCTCATATGGGCAACTGGTAGCGACGATAAATAAACGTAACACGCACGCACGCTGCACGCACGCGCACGCCCACACGCATGCACGCACGCACACACGCACGCACACACGCACGCACTTTCTAGAAGGGTTATTATCATTACCCTAGTGCCTCAGTAAACAAAGACATTTTAAATGTATTCGAAAATATTAAATCTTAAGTAAGTAAGCAATTTATATTTACCAGAAAATGTGGCACTGTGAATAAATGTATTTAGCTGATGACCAATCTCCAGCCTCTCTTTCGATGATATATTGTTGTACTCAATTAAGAATCTTGTTTTCCAAGCATCGTACTTGTCCCGTGTATTATTGTGTTCTTCCGTTATTTCGTCACTCAAGTAAAAGTAATCCGAGTATAATAGTTCGCCATACTCCGCTAAAAAGGTGTCTTTGCCTATTTCGGAAAGACCCTCATACTCCAGGATCCAACTCTGCCGCATTGGATTCATGTTGCAGAATGTGATGGCAGGAAAGTCAAGAGGCTTGAAGTTGAGACGGACTGTTGTCTTAGTGGGATATTCGTAGTACTCTTGGAATAGGCCATGCAATTGTACCGTAAACACTGACATGGTACCTGAGCAAATAATATATACGTATATATATGTATGTTTCATTAATGTCAAACCCCTTACGGGGACGTAGACATGTTTTCCTGGGCAAGCTTAGCCGACCTAAATGGATAACCAGTACTAAGCAATGTGTGTGAGGTGCCTTGCTCAATGACACTATATACGTGGCTTGACCGATCGAGTATCGAACCCGGGACGATCGATTCCAGATCCGACGCTCTACTACTGGACCACGGATGCTACGTTCAGGCTAGTGCTGTTAGAAACAATAACCACGCTATGGCATTGAACAAATTTAAGTTTAACTGTCTAGAAAAAAATCAACAATTAAAACAGATGATTAGGACCAAACATGAAATACATGCAAATGTCACAGAACACATAACTATTTTATTGTGCTGATACGCACGTCCGCGACCTTGTTCGTTCTACGTAGCAACCAGGGGTCTATGATGCGCCGTTTTTGCTATTTATTCAGTATTCATGGATATCCATAATTTAATTTTGGATATTCATATTTCAATTATTCGATATCAATAATTCCAATCTATTTATTGATATCCAAAAATCGTTTTTTTCCTTCAGAATTCTATATTTGTATATCCATATTTTGATATATGGATATCCATAATACTAAGCTATTTATGGATATCCATAATACTAAGCTATTTATGGATATCCAGAATTCGATTAATAGATATCCATAATACTAAGCTATTTATGGATATCCAGAATTCGATTAATAGATATCCATAATACTAAGCTATTTATGGATATCCAGAATTCGATTAATAGATATCCATAATACTAAGCTATTTATGGATATCCAGAATTCGATTAATAGATATCCATAATACTAAGCTATTTATGGATATCCAGAATTCGATTAATAGATATCCATAATACTAAGCTATTTATGGATATCCAGAATTCGATTAATAGATATCCATAATACTAAGCTATTTATGGATATCCAGAATTCGATTAATAGATATCCATAATACTAAGCTATTTATGGATATCCAGAATTCGATTAATAGATATCCATAATTCCAGTCGCGCCATTTTGCTATTTTTTCAGCATTTATTGATATCCAAAAATCGAATTGTGGATATTGGGCTGCTTTTCCGGAAATCCATCGTCCAATATTAGCGACAGCCGGATCCGCTAGTTCTATACAGTCACCAATGAAACCAGTGACAATTATATTACAAAAGGTTCGTTGATAATTAATGTATGATTGATCCCCCAGGTTCGATCCCCCGTCTGACCCTAATAAAATTAACAGTCTTTCAGATGGAACGTTAAACCGAGGTCTCGTGTCGGTGTTGTACACCGTGCACGTAAAAGAACCAGAGGAGACTCTGGAATGGGTCTCTGTCTGTATCATTGCACTCTCCTCCAACAATCTAAAATGACTAATCTCTTCAGGAGGCGTCGCTCATATGGGTAACCGGTAGCGACGATAAGTAAACGTAAAACACACACTAATGTATGCTTGCAGAATGTATCCACATTCAAGCTCAGGTTGAAGCTCTATAAATAAGTTTTATAAGATATATAGGATCCTACATGCGTGATTATTTCCTATCATATTTTATGAAACGAGTTTTGGGAATTTTGCTATTCAAACTCAATAGATCATCCGTTGGTGTAACATAGTTGATACAAATTTCTTTTAGCTCGATTGCGAAACAGGTTCTTACAACTTATATTAATCACTCTCGAGACCTTATTCCTGATGGAATCCATCGCCACGAGGGAGAGAGAAGAGGCAACGTGGAATTTAAATGCCTTGCCTAAGGGCACAATCGTAACGGCTCCAGCGGGGCTCGAACTCCGGACTTTTCGCACCTGAAAAAAGTGTAACATAGCGACTGGTGTGTGTTTTACCTGCTCGACCTTATGGCCCATGGTTGTTAGTGGGAAAGTAAATAAATTAGTATTAACTATTAGAATCGCAGCATCGTTTTATCTCAGACCAAGAAAGATATGTTCCGAAATCACATAATTGACTCAAATAGGTCTTAGTTTATACAAATTTATTTTAGCTCGATTGTGAAACAAGTTATTACAACTTATATTAATCACTCTCGAGACCTCATTCCTGATGGAATCCATCGCCACGAGGGAGACAGAAGAGGCAATGTGGAATTTAAATGCCTTGCCTAAGGGCACAATCGTAACGGCTCCAGCGGGGGCTCGAACGCTGGTCCGTTCGCACCTGAAGCGAACGCGCACCCACTGCGCTATCACGACTTCCACAATATCAAATAGGTCTGCAATTTTATAAAATAGTTTAATGAAATCGCATAGAATTGGAATAAAACTCAACTGAGTGTCTGTCAGAATATAATGTCCTATTACAGATGTACAGTGTATAATTTTAATAAAGAATTGTATTCACCACCTAAGCGAAGTATTCAGCTAATCTGAATTAAATTAGACCAAAAAGACAGTATCTCTTGATTCCTCAATAGTATACAAATGTCGCTTCCGGGGCGTGCGTGGCTAACTGTTTTCAGAATACCATACGTTGACTGTTAGATTCAATAGATCCCAAGCACACTGTGTACTGAATGAAATTTAATATATATATTAAAAGATTTCAACTAGTTGAGAAACACATTTTATTTCACTGACACGTTTGATCACGTTTCTATATTTCATTGGAAAGCATTACATAACAGTGGTTTCTCTATCAATTTAGAAGTACTTTATAAATGTCCCTAACACATAGGAACGAATATCTTGTGGTAGTCGTGATAGCGCAGTGGATGCGCGTTCGCTACAGGTGCGAAAGGTATGGAGTTCGAGCCCCGCTGGAGCCGTTACGATTGTGCCCTTAGGCAAGGCATTTAAAATCCACATTGCCTCTTATCTCTCCTTCAATGCGATGGATTTCATCAGGAATGAGGTCTCGAGAGTGATTAATATACAATAATTTGAAAGAACTTGTTCGTAATCGAGCTAAAATAAATGTGCATAAACTAAAGAATAGCTTACCGAGAAGTAGAACGCACCACAATACTTTCACTATTACTTGACGAGATGACACAATTTTTGGAATTCCATGAAGTGAGCTTGATTCTCCTAGCTCCGACAAAAGGCTTTTCAATGTTTTACTTTCTGCCATTTTGAACGTGTGTTTGTGAAGCTCGATCAGTCAATATTTATTTTCTTACAGGTACAACTCTACAAACGAGCGACTGAGATCAACTAAGCATATCTATCTACTCCGTTGCCTTTTATGCTGTAGAGAAATATTAAATAATTAAAATCAGGCTGTAGAATTTGTTTTCAATTTCAATTTTATTTATTCTTTCTGGTCATACACAATGACCACATGGGGTATATGTAATACACATGAGGCAACAGTTATTAGCATTTGAATATAAATTCTAATAAATACATACTCAAGCAAAACGGGAGAGTTCTATACATGTCCCAAATATTGCTCAATCCACATTTCATAAGTATATTTCAAACATTTCTAACCCACTGAAATCAACAATTAGGCTTTGTATGCACAACATTGATAAGCATAACACTATATAACATACTCGGATATATTGGTTGAACAGGTTCGTTCCCCCGTCTGACCCTAATAAAATTAACAGTCTTTCAGATGGGACGTTAAACCGAGGTCTCGTGTCGGTGCTTTACACCGTGCACGTAAAAGAACCAGAGGATACTCTGGAATGGGTCTCTTTCTGTATCATTGCACTATCCTCCAAAAATCTAAAATGACTAATCTCTTCAGGAGGCGTCGCTCATATGGGCAACCGGTAGCGACGATAAATAAACGTAAAACACACAATGGTTGAACAATATTTAATTATTCTAATTTCAATATCTATTCTCAATGGCTTAACACCAGTTACTCCATACCCCATGCAATTAGGCGTGGATGATTTCATACCTACAACATGTTTTAGAAAGTTGGGTTATACTCGTTCAATTACGTCAATATTTCCGTAAACCCATATTTCACAACCGTACAACTGTACTGGTTTGACGGTTTTGTTAAATAGTTCTATTTTCATGTCAATATGTAATAATAAAGACTTAACTTTAAAAAGTAAGCTGTGCATTGCCTTCGTACCTGTTCAGCTATTAGTATATGTGCATTATATAATGAACTTCTTAAATAATATGCTGAATACAATACCGAGGTACTTGTATTCATTAACAACTTCTAATGGTAAGTTATTACAGGTATATATATATATATATATAATATATATATAATATATATATATATATATATGTATGTATACCTGTAATAAGTGTAATGTATAGTAGGACCGTTTGAAAATACTAATGTTTTGGTTTTTGATGTATTAAGCACAAGCTTTCAGTCGTTGCAATAAGTTTCATAGATATGGAGGGCCTGTCAATCTTCAGACATAAGAACACTGTCATCTGCATACAACAGTAAGCATATTTTAGCATAACTCAGTACAGCACAGTCAACTCCTTCAAATACACCACTATTACTAACGAAATCATGCAGATCATTTAAGGATAATGAGAATAAAGAGGGTGATAAGTTTTCACCCTGGCGTACACCAACTGAACTCATGAAACATAACTAGAATTTTCACAATTCTAACTAACACAATACTTTGCATTTTCATAAATAGTTTTGACAACATTTAAGAATTTGCCTTTTACATTTACGTTGTCAACCGAGACTGAGTCTAAGGAATTTGTTTTTGTTTCTTGCAACTCAATAACATCATAATTTTGTAAAATAAAGAGCAAAATTCTGGTACGATTTGTTTAGACACAAGTCCGCATACACTGGGGGAACTCGCTGGCTTTTATATTGCCTCCTTTGGCAGGTAAAGTCCGATTTATCCCTAAATGTATAGCGGTCGGAATCAGTTGGAATCCTTGGTTTTACAGCTATTCCCTAACCAGATGTTGCGTTATTATAAATGTGAGTTTATTCAAATCATATTAATTAATTGATAAAAGAAAAATACAGAGTTTTTACCCATTGGATATAATGTAGAATATATGTCGAGATATAGTAATATAATAATTATAATATGAGAAAGTTGAAGAAAATGTATAGCATGTTGTGATGTGGGTGAAGTTAGCAGTGGGCAGTGTACTGCCAGTGTACTGCTGGCGGTGAGCAGTGTACTGCTGTACTGCTGGCAGTGAGCAGTGAGTAGTGTAATCCAGCAGTGAGTTATGTATTCTAATAGTGAATGATGTGTATATGCCAAATTTAGAAGAAAAGAGAATTTTTTTTTTCCGTACTTGCTTTTTCTGGCAGTGAGCAGTGGGGAATGTACGAGTAGTGTATTCCAGCAATGGGTAGTGTAATCCAGCAGTGAGTGGTGTATTCTAGTAGTGAATGATGTGCAAATGCCAAATTTCGGGGGAAATAATAAAAACATATTTTATTTTTTTCCATACTTACTTTTCTGGCAGTGAGCAGTGGGGGAAATGTACGATTGTACGAGCAGTGTATTCCAACAGTGGGAAGTGTAATCCAGCAGTGAGTGGTGTATTGTAGTAGTGAATGAAGTGTAAATGCAAATTTTCGGGGGGTAAATAATAAAAAAATATATTTATTTTTGTCCCTACTTGCTTTTCTGGCAGTGAGCAGTGGGGAATGTACGATGCCAAATTTCGGGGGGGGGGGGGGGGAATCGAAATTCTTTTTATTAAAAATAATAATTGTTTATATTATTATTCCCCCCCCTCGAAATTTGGTATTTGTACATCATTCACTACTACAATACACCACTCACTGCTGGATTATACTACTCACTGATCACTGTCAGCAGTACAGCAGTATACTGCTCACTGTCAGCAGTACAGCAGTACATTGGCAGTATACTGCTCACTGCTAACTTCAACCACATCATGTTGTGCAAAGGAAACAACGATAAAAACAGAGGAAACAACTTAAGAGATCCTACATACTTTTAGGGAGTTTTCAGGGGCAGTAACTGACCGATGTGTCTCATAAGAGAAATAAATTTCAAGTCAATAGATGTATGAACATTTACATCTGATTGGCCTTATGTATGCATTAAATTGCTCGATAAATGATGTATTCCAAACGTCCATGCTAAATATAAGACGTAAGTACTGACTTTAATAATTAAATAGCTGTTGCATAAAAAATGTTTGCTATTAGGTTAGCTATGCAACATTAGCTATGCAATTACGTTACTTCTCGGTTGGTTCCATTTCACTCTATTTAGAGACTCTTGGGGCAGTTGCGAAAAAAAGTTTAGTTTGGGGATTTACGAGAGCTTAGCATATAACAATTTGCCAATAAACTGAAACTGAATTAATTCGCGATACATTTGTATTTTCATAACCGTTTTATTTTAAAAACTATACTTGGCTGACATGATTTGGAATCATCTACAGGGCTTTCCACACAATTTACACATATATAAATGATTTGAAATTGGAGCAGATACGTTAAGATAAGATAAGACAATTCTGCAAAATGAGTAAAATGTTTCAAAGCTTAACAACATAAAACCATTTATTTCAGAAAGCAGATTTCGATGAATGTCCGTGTTTGTATAGTGTGTAAAATACATACCACTATTAGCAGTAGAGTAAATCTATATATACATGACAGACATACTATTTTATTGTCGTAAGCCATACACAGTTTCTTGACACATATATACAGCATAACACATGATGTGATGATAAATCCACCTTGATATACAAAAACATTATACAAAACAAAAGTTCTAATATCCCAAATTTCTATTACATTACCTTTAAACTACATGTACATTCATTATGTTACTTTAAACTACATGTACATTCATTATGTTACTTTAAACTACATGTACATTCATTATGTTACTTTAAACTACATGTACATTCATTATGTTACTTTAAAAAATATACATTTGCCGACCCGGCTTATTTTGTCGTTGTTATGGGTCTATGGTTCTGTGTAGTAATGTATGTAGTTGGGGAACTCGCTTGACGTGAGGTACCGGGGCGGGTCAGGCTATAATTAAAGTTTAATTCTTATTTATTTAACCTGGTTCAGATTCTGGATTAGCGTAATGCAGCCAGAATATCGGGGTATATAAGCTAGTGCTGGATTCGAACGCACACCTAACAAGATTGGGTAGCCAATGGGTGAATTTTGAAACACCCACCTATCCAGGTTGGGCAGCCAATGGGTGAATTTTGAATCTTCATGGACCCAGAATGCCCGTGGCGTACATCCCTGTGGCAGGCACTGGCAGACATGTTTATTATGAATCCAAATATGCAACAGAACAAGCAATTAATGTTTATACTGCTTGACACTAATCTCCTGTCATCATATTGCACAGACGAGTAATATAGATGTTGCATAATAACTATCTAGTGAATGGCAGTAATTATCTGTGTAAAGATATGAAGTATTTGATGTGCTTAATTGTAACGAACAAAATTTCTAAATTATAAATGTATAAACTCTTCGAAATTTAGTAAGGTTGAAAACGGTTACTTATTAGTTATGAAATTGAAGTCTCTATAAATAAATTGACTCCCTTATTGTATATATATACATAATGTACATCTAATAGGAATGAACGGGCTATCAATTAGAGCTTCATAGCACATTAGTACATTAGTACCATATAATATACCATGTACAGTATAAGCATAGTAATTTGTATTGTATTATCTGTTGACGATTATTGGGGGACTTCCCGTCGCCCTAGTGTGTGGATGAACACCCACCAACTAAGCAGACCCAGGAAGTTTGAACAATCGCAACACGTAATGCAAAGTTCTACATACATATTAAACAATTTAGTTAGAACAATGTGGAGGCTGCACTAGTTTGCAGTAGTGCATTGTGTTAATTATAATAACAATCTAAGTTAAACCGAACGCCCAGCGAAAACGACAACATTGCATTGTCTGCTGTTCACGATGAAACAATGTGCCATTCTAGTGTTATTTGACCGATCTCCATGAAATAAAAAGTATTTGTTGATAGAATAAGGTCTTCCGGTCGGGAACACACGGGCATATCAGTGATCTGGTCGTTGTTACCTAGTTTCTCGTTGATGTTTCTGCATGCATGTTTCATTTCCGTTGGTTGCCTTTAGTAAACATTACTTAATATATGACCTTAGGCCCAAACAAATTTGTGTCTTGTGCCTGTGTCGCGAACTAGCAAAACAACGTTATTATTGGGATAGCTCAATCCTAACCATCGTCTCTTATTTTGAAACATGATTTTGAATTATACATGTACAATGGCTGTTACTGTGTGCTTCATTACATCATAGTTTTGCATTTCCACATCATCAGAGATTTTCTGTAAACAAGGTTGGACATTTGTTGACTTGATCAATCATAGCGCAACGCTATCATGATTTTTATTTTGTTTCATTTCCCATGTATTCCCTGCACCCATAGCGGTTATGGCGAAACTTCTCAAAACATACGAAACAGTTTATCATGATTGCTTTTATAATCCCAAGATATGTTGATACTGACATATTGTGTGGCGATTTGGAATCGAACGGTCCCGGGTTCGATACTCGGTCAGGCCATGTATGTAGTGTCATTGAGCAAGGCACCTCACACACACATTGCTTAGTACTTAGGTCGGCTAAGCCTGCCCAGGAAAACATGTCTAGGTCCCCGCAAGGGGTTTGACATTAATGGAACATACATAAATACAACATATGAAATGATTTGATCACTTAGTTTAAATAATATTTATTTCTTTGAATACACATAGTCATGTATGATTGAGGAGAATGCAACCTGCTTGTTACAGACTGGTTACATCTTTGATCACTAGTTTTTCAGAACAATTGTATGAACGTGTAGTTCTATTCTCCATTACAACAGACAGAATACTGTAATGTCTGATCATGGTTCCTATCTATATATCCTCCTCTAGTGTCAAACCCCTCGCGGTGATGTAGACATGTAATGGTCTATGAATAGTATGACCGACTGACGGTTATTTGAACATGACATTAGTATATATATAAGTATCCCCTGCCCTCATAATATGACACCACTTTCGTAAAATCTTTATCTCAACCAGCCGATCAGAATATAGTATCAACCACGCATAAAGAACGCCTTCATCACTTGCTCCGCCCAGGGTTAGGGTTGGGGTTAGGGTCAAAACGCGTGGTTGATGTCATTATTCAGTTGGGTACTTTCACTTTCACTTAGTCTGTAAGCAGTACGCATGCGTAATTGCTAGTTCCTGCCAGTTGTCAAACTTAGTAGTTTGGCGATACATATCTACATTGGATAATATTTAACCGTTGGCGTAATATTTTCTTCAGATGAATATTAATGCTAATATGTTGTACAGAGGTGTGAGTATGTGTTTAATGAACATGGCGCCATTTCTCACAAATCAATTGACAGGGTGATATAACACCTAATTTCGCGACCTAATAATTTTTGTTTCGCTATTTATCAGTGTTCATGTATCGCGTTGAGCGGTTCATTGATTAGCAGCTGTTCATCAGGTGGACATGTAGGAGTTAGTAGTTCTTAGATATGTATTTAATTACATTTCATAAACTGCACGTTTGACGTTTCCAAACTTGAAAGCCAAAGGTTTTAGTTTCTATGTTCATATAATAATGTTGGAATGAGTGCTGTTAAGTTGCCATATTTAACTCTGGACAGATTGTTTTTGATCTTGCTCCATATTTGGCAGGCATGTTCAATAAATGTGAGACCTCAAATAGAGCTTTATACACCAGACTATAGGATTTATCACAATTTATCTTCTGTTGCGTCGACATTGGAACTGTTTTGCAAAGAAAACTCTGATCTTATTAAAATAATCGATCCGACAAAATACATATCTCAACAAGGGAGAAAACAATATGTCATTCGTTTAACAAACTTTGCTAAAACAGAATTACATAACACGGAACGTGTGAAAGTTCTTTTGTCATTTGGTGAACATGCCAGGGAATTTTTGCCAATAGAGGCCTTATTTTACTTTCTGAAGACTGTAATAAAGCATTGGAGGCAAGCAGACCCAGTGGTAGATCTAAATAAGCTTGATGTATATATAATTGCAATAGCTAATCCAGATGGGAGGCATTTGGTTGAGAAAACCAAGAATTATTGTTGGAGAGGGACTCAGTCAGGTGTGGACATCAACCGAAACTTTGATTGGGAGTTTGGGGGTAAGGGTAGTTCAATAGATCCAATGGATGAGGAGTATCATGGACCAAAAGCATTTTCAGGTAAGTCAATGCCTTACTTAGCACAGTCAATGCCTTATTTAGCAGTCAATGCATCACTTAACACAGACAATGCCTTACCTAACACTGTCAATACCTTACCTAACACAGTCAATACCTTACCTAACACAGGCAATGCCTTACCTAACACAGTCAATGCCTTACCTAACACAGCCAATGCCTTACCTAACACAGTCAATGCCTTACCTAACACAGCCAATGCCTTACCTAACACAGTCAATGCCTCACTTAACACAGTCAATGCCTCACTTAACACAGTCAATGCCTAACCTAACACAGTCAATGCCTCACTTAACAGTCAATGCCTCACTTAGCACAGTCAATGCCTCACCTAACACAGTCAATGCCTCACTTAACACAGTCAATGCCTTACCTAACACAGTCAATGCATTACTTAACACAGACAATGCCTTACCTAACACAGTCAATACCTTACCTAACACAGTCAATACCTTACCTAACACAGTCAATGCCTTACCTAACACAGTCAATGCCTTACCTAACACAGTCAATGCTTTACTTAACACAGTCAATGCCTCACTTAACACAGTCAATGCCTCACTTAACACAGTCAATGCCTTACCTAACACAGTCAATGCCTCACTTAACACAGTCAATGCCTCACTTAACACAGTCAATGCCTTACCTAACACAGTCAATGCCTTACCTAACACAGTCAATGCTTTACTTAACACAGTCAATGCCTCACCTAACACGGTCAATGCCTCACTTAACACAGTCAATGCCTCACTTAACACAGTCAATTCCTCACCTAACACAGTCAATGCCTCACTTAACACGGTCAATGCCTTACCTAACACAGTCAATGCCTTACCTAACACAGTCGATGCTTTACTTAACACAGTCAATGCCTTACCTAACACAGTCAATTCTTTACTTAACACAGTCAATACCTTACCTAACACAGTCAATGCATCACTTAACACAGACAATGCCTCACTTAACACAGTCAATGCCTTACCTAACACAGTCAATACCTTACCTAACACAGTCAATACCTTACCTAACACAGTCAATGCCTTACCTAACACAGTCAATGCCTTACCTAACACAGTCAATGCTTTACTTAACACAGTCAATGCCTCACTTAACACAGTCAATGCCTCACTTAACACAGTCAATGCCTCACTTAACACAGTCAATGCCTTACCTAACACAGTCAATGCCTCACTTAACACAGGCAGTGCCTCACTTAACACAGGCAATGCCTTACCTAACACAGTCAATGCCTCACTTAACACAGTCAATGCCTCACTTAACACAGTCAATGCCTTACCTAACACATCAATGCCTTACCTAACACAGTCAATGCTTTACCTAACACAGTCAATGCTTTACTTAACACAGTCAATGCCTCACTTAACACATGCAATGCCTCACTTAACACATTCAATGCCTCACTTAACACATGCAATGCCTCACTTAACACATTCAATGCCTCACTTAACACATTCAATGCCTCACTTAACACAGTCAATGCATCACTTAACACATTCAATGCATCACTTAACACATTCAATGCCTCACTTAACACAGTCAATGCATCATTTAACACATTCAATGCATCACTTAACACAGTCAATGCCTTACCTAACACAGTCAATACCTTACCTAACACAGTCACTGCTTTACTTAATACAGTCAATGCCTCACTTAACACAGTCAATGCCTTACCTAACACATCAATGCCTTACCTAACACAGTCAATGCTTTACCTAACACAGTCAATGCTTTACTTAACACAGTCAATGCCTCACTTAACACATGCAATGCCTCACTTAACACATTCAATGCCTCACTTAACACATGCAATGCCTCACTTAACACATTCAATGCCTCACTTAACACATTCAATGCCTCACTTAACACAGTCAATGCATCACTTAACACATTCAATGCATCACTTAACACATTCAATGCCTCACTTAACACAGTCAATGCATCATTTAACACATTCAATGCATCACTTAACACAGTCAATGTCTTACCTAACACAGTCAATACCTTACCTAACACAGTCACTGCTTTACTTAATACATTCAATGCCTCACTTAACACATTCAATGCCTCACTTAACACAGTCAATGCATCACTTAACACATTCAATGCATCACTTAACACAGACAATGCCTTACCTAACACAGTCAATACCTTACCTAACACAGTCAATGCTTTACTTAACACAGTCAATGCATCACTTAACACAGTCAATACCTTACCTAACACAGTCAATGCCTCACTTAACACAGTCAATGCCTCACTTAACACAGTCAATGCCTCACTTAACACAGTCAATGCCTCACTTAACACAGTCAATGCCTCACTTAACACAGTCAATGCATCACTTAACACAGTCAATGCCTCACTTAACACAGTCAATGCATCACTTAACACAGTCAATGCATCACCTAACACAGTCAATGCCTTACCTAACACAGTCAATGCCTCACTTAACACAGTCAATGCCTCACTTAACACAGTCAATGCCTCACTTAACACAGTCAATGCCTCACTTAACACAGTCAATGCATCACTTAACACAGTCAATGCCTCACTTAACACAGTCAATGCATCACTTAACACAGTCAATGCATCACTTAACACAGTCAATGCCTTACCTAACACAGTCAATGCCTCACTTAACACAGTCAATGCATCACTTAACACAGTCAATGCATCACTTAACACAGTCAATGCATCACTTAACACAGTCAATGCCTTACCTAACACAGTCAATGCCTCACTTAACACAGTCAATGCATCACTTAACACAGTCAATGCCTCACTTAACACAGTCAATGCCTCACTTAACACAGTCAATGTATCACTTAACACAGTCAATGCCTCACTTAACACAGTCAATGCCTCACTTAACACAGTCAATGCATCACTTAACACAGTCAATGCCTCACTTAACACAGTCAATGCCTCACTTAACACAGTCAATGCTTTACTTAACACAGTCAATACCTTACCTAACACAGTCAATGCTTTACTTAACACAGTCAATGCATCACTTAACACAGTCAATGCCTCACTTAACACAGTCAATGCCTCACTTAACACAGTCAATGCATCACTTAACACAGTCAATGCCTCACTTAACACAGTCAATGCCTCACTTAGCACAGACAATGCCTCACTTAACACAGACAATGCCTTACCTAACACAGACAATGCCTTACCTAACACAGTCAATGCTTTACTTAACACAGTCAATGCATCACTTAACACAGTCAATGCCTCACTTAACACAGTCAATGCATCACTTAGCACAGACAATGCCTCACTTAACACAGACAATGCCTTACCTAACACAGACAATGCCTTACCTAACACAGTCAATGCTTTACTTAACACAGTCAATGCCTCACTTAACACAGTCAATGCATCACTTAACACAGTCAATGCCTTACCTAACACAGTCAATGCCTCACTTAACACAGTCAATGCATCACTTAACACAGTCAATGCATCATTTAACACAGTCAATGCCTCACTTAACACAGTCAATGCCTCACTTAAAACAGTCAATGTATCACTTAACACAGTCAATGCCTCACTTAACACAGTCAATGCCTCACTTAACACAGTCAATGCATCACTTAACACAGTCAATGCCTCACTTAACACAGTCAATGCCTCACTTAACACAGTCAATGCTTTACTTAACACAGTCAATACCTTACCTAACACAGTCAATGCTTTACTTAACACAGTCAATGCATCACTTAACACAGTCAATGCCTCACTTAACACAGTCAATGCCTCACTTAACACAGTCAATTCCTCACCTAACACAGTCAATGCCTCACTTAACACGGTCAATGCCTTACCTAACACAGTCAATGCCTTACCTAACACAGTCGATGCTTTACTTAACACAGTCAATGCCTTACCTAACACAGTCAATTCATTACTTAACACAGTCAATACCTTACCTAACACAGTCAATGCATCACTTAACACAGACAATGCCTCACTTAACACAGTCAATGCCTTACCTAACACAGTCAATACCTTACCTAACACAGTCAATACCTTACCTAACACAGTCAATGCCTTACCTAACACAGTCAATGCCTTACCTAACACAGTCAATGCTTTACTTAACACAGTCAATGCCTCACTTAACACAGTCAATGCCTCACTTAACACAGTCAATGCCTCACTTAACACAGTCAATGCCTTACCTAACACAGTCAATGCCTCACTTATCACAGGCAGTGCCTCACTTAACACAGGCAATGCCTTACCTAACACAGTCAATGCCTCACTTAACACAGTCAATGCCTCACTTAACACAGTCAATGCCTTACCTAACACAGTCAATGCCTTACCTAACACAGTCAATGCTTTACCTAACACAGTCAATGCTTTACTTAACACAGTCAATGCCTCACTTAACACATGCAATGCCTCACTTAACACATTCAATGCCTCACTTAACACATGCAATGCCTCACTTAACACATTCAATGCCTCACTTAACACATTCAATGCCTCACTTAACACAGTCAATGCATCACTTAACACATTCAATGCATCACTTAACACATTCAATGCCTCACTTAACACAGTCAATGCCTCACTTAACACATTCAATGCCTCACTTAACACATTCAATGCATCACTTAACACATTCAATGCCTCACTTAACACAGTCAATATATCATTTAACACATTCAATGCATCACTTAACACAGTCAATGCCTTACCTAACACAGTCAATACCTTACCTAACACAGTCACTGCTTTACTTAATACAGTCAATGCCTCACTTAACACATTCAATGCCTCACTTAACACATTCAATGCCTCACTTAACACATTCAATGCCTCACTTAATACAGTCAATGCCTCACTTAACACATTCAATGCCCCACTTAACACATTCAATGCCTCACTTAACACATTCAATGCCTCACTTAATACATTCAATGCCTCACTTAACACATTCAATGCATCACTTAACACATTCAATGCATCACTTAACACATTCAATGCCTCACTTAACACAGTCAATGCTTTACTTAATACATTCAATGCCTCACTTAACACATTCAATGCCTCACTTAACACATTCAATGCATCACTTAGCACATTCAATGCCTCACTTAACACAGTCAATGCATCACTTAACACATTCAATGCATCACTTAACACAGACAATGCCTTACCTAACACAGTCAATACCTTACCTAACACAGTCAATGCTTTACTTAACACAGTCAATGCATCACTTAACACAGTCAATACCTTACCTAACACAGTCAATGCCTCACTTAACACAGTCAATGCCTCACTTAACACAGTCAATGCCTCACTTAACACAGTCAATGCCTCACTTAACACAGTCAATGCCTCACTTAACACAGTCAATGCATCACTTAACACAGTCAATGCCTCACTTAACACAGTCAATGCATCACCTAACACAGTCAATGCCTTACCTAACACAGTCAATGCCTCACTTAACACAGTCAATGCCTCACTTAACACAGTCAATGCCTCACTTAACACAGTCAATGCCTCACTTAACACAGTCAATGCATCACTTAACACAGTCAATGCCTCACTTAACACAGTCAATGCATCACTTAACACAGTCAATGCATCACTTAACACAGTCAATGCCTTACCTAACACAGTCAATGCCTCACTTAACACAGTCAATGCATCACTTAACACAGTCAATGCATCACTTAACACAGTCAATGCCTCACTTAACACAGTCAATGCCTCACTTAGCACAGACAATGCCTCACTTAACACAGACAATGCCTTACCTAACACAGACAATGCCTTACCTAACGCAGTCAATGCTTTACTTAACACAGTCAATGCCTCACTTAACACAGTCAATGCCTCACTTAACACAGGCAATGCCTTACTTGGCGGACTTATCAGTGCTTTGATAGTATAATTGGGGCATCAAAAAGTTAAAATAATAGAAAAATTAAAGCATAAACATATGTTGCTAATAGGTTAGTACCAGTAATTTATACAAATTTATTTTAGCTTGATTACGAAACAAGTTCTTACAACTTATATTAATCACTCTCATTCCTGATGAAATCCATCGCCACAAGGGAGAGAGAAGATGCAATGTGGAATTGAAATGCCTTGCCTAAGGGCACAATCATAACGGCTCCTGCGGGGCTCGAACTCCGGGCCTTTTGAACCTGAAGCGAACGCACTACAACTTCCACAAGGCTCTACATAAAATCATATCTTTGAGTCCAAAACAATGTAATATTCAATATATATTATATGATTAAGTTATATTAAAATTTCACGTATGATATACATTGTAATTATGTGCCATGATTGTACATTAAAGTGATGAAAGCTGACTTTCCGTGCACTGAATTTTGAAGAATAAACTGTATTAGCCCAAACTATTTTTGTAAAATCTATAATACCACATTGATGTCATGTCCTGAAATCAACTGGAAAAAGTCGTTAAAAATTGAGACGTCTTTAGCATGTATATGGTGTCTGTGTGTTTTACGTTTATTTACCGTCGCTACCGGTTGCCCATATGAGCAACGCCTCCTGAAGAGATAAGTATGTTTGCAGTCAATGCATCTGAAATTATTTTTGCTATTTTGCCATAGTTATATGGTTATAGTTTATCCACAAAGTTTTGTTTTAATTTTTCTCTATTCGTGGTCATTTTATGTGTGTTTTACGTTTATTTATCATCGCTACTGGTTGCCCATATGAGAGACGCCTCCTGAAGAGATTAGTAATTTAGATTTTGGAGGATAGTGCAATGATACAGACAGACCCATTCCAGAGTCTCCTCTGGTTCATTTACATGCACGGTGTACAGCACCGACATTAGACCTCGGTTTAAAGTCCCATCTAAAAGACTGTTAATTTTATTATGGTCAGACGGGGGATCGAACCTGCAATCCCTGGATTACCAGTCCAGTGTGTCAAGCTTCCTTAAATGGTGTTCTTTAATATACTTCTGCAAAATAGGGTTAAAATGCACAGTACAACCATTAAATACAACATTTGAATAGAAGGAGTGCTTTATAATGGGCCAGTGTATCTTACTAGACATTTTGTTTGAAAATCGTAAAATCCCAGGGAGAAGTGGGGCCCCCAGAGGGCGAAGTCATGGTCCCTAGGGCGACAATTTCGCCCACATCGCCCTCTAGAATGATCCCTGAGCCACAGATGCATGTATGTACTCTATATAATATGATACATTTATGAAAGTATGAAACTTGTATATCTTAGAGCCAGAGACCTATGTATACAGAGATCTGACAGAGCAAGTACACTTTGATGGATTCCTGTCACTTCACTCAGGAATTAAACAAATATATATTCCATATGCAGGTATGTGTAAATAATACGTTCCATATGCAGGTATGTGTAAATAATACGTTCCATATGCAGGTATGTGTAAATAATACATTCCATGTGCAGGTATGTGTAAATAATACATTCTATATTCAGGTATGTGTAAATAATACATTCCATGTGCAGGTATGTGTAAATAATACATTCCATGTGCAGGTATGTGTAAATAATACATTCTATATGCAGGTATGTGTAAATAATACATTCCATGTGCAGGTATGTGTAAATAATACATTCTATATGCAGGTATGTGTAAATAATACATTCTATGTGCAGGTATGTGTAAATAATACATTCCATGTGCAGGTATGTGTAAATAATACATTCTATATTCAGGTATGTGTAAATAATACATTCTATATTCAGGTATGTGTAAATAATACATTCCATGTGCAGGTATGTGTAAATAATACATTCCATGTGCAGGTATGTGTAAATAATACATTCTATATGCAGGTATGTGTAAATAATACATTCCATGTGCAGGTATGTGTAAATAATACATTCTATATGCAGGTATGTGTAAATAATACATTCTATGTGCAGGTATGTGTAAATAATACATTCCATGTGCAGGTATGTGTAAATAATACATTCTATATTCAGGTATGTGTAAATAATACATTCTATATGCAGGTATGTGTAAATAATACATTCCATATGCAGGTATGTGTAAATAATACATTCTATATGCAGGTATGTGTAAATAATACATTCCATGTGCAGGTATGTGTAAATAATACATTCCATATGCAGGTATGTGTAAATAATACATTCCATGTGCAGGTATGTGTAAATAATACATTCCATATGCAGGTATGTGTAAATAATACATTCTATATGCAGGTATGTGTAAATAATACATTCCATTTAGAACAATTTCCCAACCCATGCATAGCCACCATACTACACCTTTATCCCCACCCATGCATAGCCACCATACTACACCTCTATCCCCACCCATGCATAGCCACCATACTACACCTCTATCCCCACCCATGCATAGCCACCATACTACACCTCTATCCCAACCCATGCATAGCCACCATACTACACCTCTATCCCCACCCATGCATAGCCACCATACTACACC
>CM026404.1:68252354-68321302 GCA_014843695.1 Archivesica marissinica
CCCATGCATAGCCACCATACTACACCTCTATCCCCACCCATGCATAGCCACCATACTACACCTCTATCCCCACCCATGCATAGCCACCATACTACACCTTTATCCCCACCCATGTATAGCCACTACACCTCTATCCCAACCCATGCATAGCCACCATACTACACCTCTATCCCAACCCATGCATAGCCACCATACTACACCTCTGCACATGTTCTTACATACGTAGACTGTCTCGTTCTTCAGACACAGTATCTGAGAAGACTGGTCGTGTTCCATATAATGCGCAACAGATGACAAGTCTCGCGCATGAGTTGTCCACATCAACTGTTCACAAGTACCGCTATGGTCGCATTGCTAGTTTGAATGAATACACAGCGGATGGTACAATATTTGACTATATGGCTGGAAAGAGAAAGGTGAGGAATAGTAAAAGTACGGTCAAACCTGTATGTAAGGACCACCTATGGAGATGGTGGCAATTAGTGGTCTGTGTTGACAGGTCAGTCGGTGTTGACAGGTCGGTCTGTGTTGACAGGTCGGTCTGTGTTGACAGGTCTGTCTGTGTTGACAGGTCGCTCTGTGTTGACATGTCGCTCTGTGCTGACAGGTTGGTCTGTGTTGACAGGTCGGGTCTGTGTTGATAGGTCGGTCTGTGTTGACAGCTCGGTCTGTGTTGACAGGTTGGTCGGTGTTGACAGATCGGTCGGTCGGTGTTGACAGGTCGGTCGGTGTTGACAGGTCCGTCTGTGTTGACAGGTCAGTCTGTGTTGACAGGTCGGTCGGTCTTGCATAGTGGATTAAGATGCAAGATGGCTTTTTAATTTTTTCCGGAGTGTGTGGGCCAAAGGGTCGTAAAAAAAGTTCAGCTGTCCGATTGGAGCATAAACTTTATTTAGTTTATACAAATTTATCTTAGCTTGATTGCAAAACAAGTTCTTTCAACTTGTATTAATCATTCTCAAGATCTCATTCCTGATGGAATCCATCACCATGAGGGAGAGATAAGAGGCAATGTGGAATTTAAATGCATTGCCTAAGGGCATAATCATAACGGCTACAGTGGGGCTCAAACTCTGGGCCTTTCGCACCTGAAGCGAACGCGCTATCACACGCTATCACGACTTAGACTTTATTTGTTTTACAACAATAATATTGCGAAACAAGCTTTAACAACATATACTAATCAGGTAAGCATATATGTGGTCATTCATGTGGGAGGAAACAGGAGAACTTGTAGAAAACCCACCTGTCCAATCTGGCGACCACCGTACCATCCACAATACATGTACATCCTGGTCCGAGGATCGAACCCAGGTTGCATCAGTGAGAAGTGAATACATGTGCTAACAACTGCTCCAATCGGACAGCTGAACTTTTTTTTATGACCCTTTGGCCCACACACTCCGGAAAGAGTATGCTGGACTGAGGTTTCCGAAGGTTCGAAGCAAACAAACGACACAATATACAACTGTAGCTATAAAGTACTGCTGGTCCGAACAAATCCCAAGATTGTTGCCACGGTGATCATCTTGAAATGAATGAATCTGTATCTATTTTAATATTAGAATGATCGAAAGTGAGTATCATGGGCATATCGGTTTTCGGTTCTCTACTGATTGTGGGTGAATAACTTATCGTCAGTCTCTTTTATAGCCGATGAATAGTACTACGTAAAGTGATCATTCTTGCATTTAATGCACTTGACTAAACTCAGATTGCTCTACATATAAAAGTTTCACTCACATGTAAATCCAATATGGCGTCAAAATACTCACCTGTTTTCGGCAAGCAATCAAATTTAACAGAAATGTGTTTTACGGCATTTTCATATGACTAGCATGTGACATTGTACAGTAAACCATGAGCGTTGCAAAAACAAAAACATATTTCTTCATATATTCCTGCTTACGTTATTTTTAGGGTACCGTACACATGAATGAGATTAATGAAAACATCAACATTTACTTAGTTTAGAAATATGTGAATATTTAACTGTTATTTTTTGTGCTCATTTTCCTGTTTGACCGTTCCAGTCTATCGATTTTTCAATTTTTAACTTTCTGGCAAAATGATATGATGAGAAACTCAATACGGCCCAATTAATAGTATCGGTGTTAAAATATATTTATTTGACTGATATATATTGATGCCGGTTCCCAGGCTACACTGTAATGTACCATATAAACCAGGCAGTTGTGTAGAAACGTCATTTCGCAAACAAATTCGAAAACCAGTGGGGTAACGAAAATAGGGCGATTGACAATATAATGTTCTTCTTATTTCTACCCTCAACCCTTTCCTACATAGAGATTTAGGTTAATATACTATTATATCTCCATACAAACGACAGCCATTTAACCCTTTCCTTCATAGAGATTTAGCTTAATATACTATTATATCTCCATACAAACGACAGCCATTTAACCCTTTCCTTCATAGAGATTTAGGTTAATATACTATTATATCTCCATACAAACGACAGCCATTTAACCCTTTCCTTCATAGAGATTTAGGTTAATATACTATTATATCTCCATACAAACGACAGCCATTTAACCCTTTCCTTCATAGAGATTTAGGTTAATATACTATTATATCTCCATACAAACGACAGCCATTTAACCCTTTCCTTCATAGAGATTTAGCTTAATATACTATTATATCTCCATACAAACGACAGCCATTTAACCCTTTCCTTCATAGAGATTTAGTTAATATCTATTATATCTCCATAGAATTACTACTTCATAGAGATTTAGGTTAATATACTATTATATCTCCATACAAACGACAGCCATTTAACCCTTTCCTTCATAGAGATTTAGGTTAATATACTATTATATCTCCATACAAACGACAGCCATTTAACCCTTTCCTTCATAGAGATTTAGGTTAATATACTATTATATCTCCATACAAACGACAGCCATTTAACCCTTTCCTTCATAGAGATTTAGGTTAATATACTATTATATCTCCATACAAACGACAGCCATTTAACCCTTTCCTTCATAGAGATTTAGGTTAATATACTATTATATCTCCATACAAACGACAGCCATTTAACCCTTTCCTTCATAGAGATTTAGGTTAATATACTATTATATCTCCATACAAACGACAGCCATTTAACCCTTTCCTTCATAGAGATTTAGGTTAATATACTATTATATCTCCATACAAACGACAGCCATTTAACCCTTTCCTTCATAGAGATTTAGGTTAATATACTATTATATCTCCATACAAACGACACCCATTTAACCCATTCCTTCATAGAGATTTAGGTTAATATACTATTATATCTCCATACAAACGACACCCATTTAACCCATTCCTTCATAGAGATTTAGGTTAATATACTATTATATCTCCATACAAACGACAGCCATTTAGCTATCATGCAGTGGATAAGTAGTCACCATATCTATCCCACCTCCATAGATATTACTGGGACTACATAGAGATTTAGGTTAATATACTATTATATCTCCATACAAACGACAGCCATTTAGCTATCATGCAGTGGATAAGTAGTCGCCATATCTATCCCACCTCCATAGATATTACTCGGACTACACAGGTTTCTGGCCTTTATTATGAACATAGATCGAGATCAGCCGCGGTTATAGGAAAATAATTTAGCATGAAATTAACAGCATTCTCGTAGAAAGTACAACACTCCATGCTATTTGAAAATGTATCCATACCTTTCCATGGTACTTATGTAATTGTCTACTATAAAATTAATATGTTGTCATACAGTCAAACCTGTATTAGTGGTCACCTCTATTAAGCAGCCACCTGTGCTAAGCGTCCACTTTCTGTGATTCCCTTGGTGGCTGCTTAAGACAGGTTTGACTGTATATTGAATATTACAAAATCTTCCATGTATCATTGCTCAAGTGAGTGATCCGTGACCTCTTGTCACATAATCATAGATAACGACGATATGTGGGTAACAATTTACGTATGTTTACAGATTCCATTTTCCTATGCAATAGAACTATGGGGGCCAGACAAACATAAGGGGCCAAGTTGCTTTGATTTGTTTAATCCTCCAAATAATCAATTACAGGTAAGCAAAGCAGTTTTGTTTTTTTCCCTCAATTTTATTGTTCCAAATATACATTATCATACATATTATTATACATATAATATCATGTCAATGTACAATTGACAAAGTACACATAGCTAATGTGTCTTTAAACAATGTATATATGGATTTTATAATATAGGTTGCGGTTTGAGAAAGAAGAGGATAAATGCAAAAGAGACAAAGTAAAAAATAAAAAGAAAAAAGTTTACTACGAGTTATTTGGATTGAAATAAATTTGTAATGAAGGTTATTAACAATAAATTGCTCACAATTATACATTACCTGCATCCTGTCAAAGTAATATGTCCCATTTGTCGTTAAGCATATTAAGTTTTCCATTAAGCGACGCAATTGTTTTTTCAACCTGAATGTGCACATATAAATATGACACAAAATTGTCTAGTGTTATTTTGTTACACTTGTTTCTGAAAATGAAATATTTAGATAGTAAAATTATAAAGTTAGCAGTTTGTCCAATGTTATTATTATGTTCGCATATATTACAGAAAGAAACATTTTCAAATGTAATTGTATCTAAATTGGGTATAAAATTGTTTAGATATAATTTTAGGTCTACCCAGAATATTTGAACAAAGCAGTTTTTAGCATACATGTGAACTTGTCATGGCCAGGTTGTAAAACTTGCCTCACATCTCAAACTGAAGCTGTAATCCAGGGATTGCAGGTTCTATCCCCCATCTGACCCTAATAAAATTAACAGTCTTTCAGATGGGATGTTAAACCGAGGTCTCGTGTTGGTGTTGTACACTGTACACGTAAAAGAACCAGAGGGGATTCTGGAATGAGTCTCTTTCTGTATCATTGCACTATCCTCCAAATATCAAAAATGACTAATCTATTCAGGAGGCATAGCTCATATGGGCAACCGGTAGAGACGATAAATAAACGTAAAACACAAACTTACAAGCAAGAAATATCAGAGAGCTCATGGAGATGATTTGTAGTTTGGTGTAAGTATGCAAAAATGTACCTCATTTTAAAGAATATTTGGATCATATATGGTATCTGCATATTCTATTCCTTGTTTATCTCACATTTTATGTTGTACACACCTCACTACATGTATCTCACATGTTATGTTGTACACACCTCACTACATGTATCTCACATGTTATGTTGTACACACCTCACTACATGTATCTCACTATTTTATGTTGTACACACCTCACTACATGTATCTTACTATTTTATGTTGTACACACCTCACTACATGTATCTCACTATTTTATGTTGTACACACCTCACTACATGTATCTCACTATTTTATGTTGTACATACCTCACTACATGTATCACACATTTTATGTTGTACACACCTCACTACATGTATCTTACATTTTATGTTGTACACACCTCACTACATGTATCACACATTTTATGTTGTACACACCTCACTACATGTATCTCACATTTTATGTTGTACACACCTCACTACATGTATCACACATTTTATGTTGTACACACCTCACTACATGTATCACACATTTTATGTTGTACACACCTCACTACATGTATCACACAATTTATGTTGTACACACCTCACTACATGTATCACACATTTTATGTTGTACACACCTCACTACATGTATCACACATTTTATGTTGTACACACCTCACTACATGTATCACACAATTTATGTTGTACACACCTCACTACATGTATCACACATTTTATGTTGTACACACCTCACTACATGTATCACACATGTTATGTTGTACACACCTCACTACATGTATCACACATGTTATGTTGTACACACCTCACTACATGTATCACACATGTTATGTTGTACACACCTCACTACATGTATCACACATTTTATGTTGTACACATCTCATATTTTATGTTTTACACACCTCACTACATGTATCACACATTTTATGTTGTACACACCTCACTACATGTATCACACATTTTATGTTGTACACACCTCACTACATGTATCACATATTTTATGTTGTACACATCTCATATTTTATGTTGTACACACCTCACTACATGTATCACACATCTCAATTTTATGTTGTACACACCTCACTACATGTATCTCATATTTTATGTTGTACACACCTCACTACATGTATCTCACATTTTATGTTGTACACACCTCACTACATGTATCTCATATTTTATGTTGTACACACCTCACTACATGTATCACACATGTTATGTTGTACACACCTCACTACATGTATCACACATGTTATGTTGTACATGCCTCACTACATGTATCACACATGTTATGTTGTACACACCTCACTACATGTATCACACATGTTATGTTGTACACACCTCACTACATGTATCACACATGTTATGTTGTACACACCTCACTACATGTACACCTCACTACATGTATCACACATTTATGTTGTACACGCCTCACTACATGTATCACACATGTTATGTTGTACACACCTCACTACATGTATCACACATGTTATGTTGTACACACCTCACTACATGTATCACACATGTTATGTTGTACACACCTCACTACATGTACACCTCACTACATGTATCACACATGTTATGTTGTACACGCCTCACTACATGTATCACACATGTTATGTTGTACACACCTCACTACATGTATCACACATGTTATGTTGTACACACCTCACTACATGTATCACACATGTTATGTTGTACACACCTCACTACATGTACACCTCACTACATGTATCACACATGTTATGTTGTACACGCCTCACTACATGTATCACACATGTTATGTTGTACACACCTCACTACATGTATCACACATGTTATGTTGTACACACCTCACTACATGTATCACACATGTTATGTTGTACACACCTCACTACATGTATCACACATGTTATGTTGTACACACCTCACTACATGTATCTCACATGTTATGTTGTACACACCTCACTACATGTATCACACATGTTATGTTGTACACACCTCACTACATGTATCACACATGTTATGTTGTACACACCTCACTACATGTATCACACATGTTATGTTGTACACACCTCACTACATGTATCACACATGTTATGTTGTACACACCTCACTACATGTATCACACATGTTATGTTGTACACACCTCACTACATGTATCACACATGTTATGTTGTACACACCTCACTACAGTATCACACATGTTATGTTGTACACACCTCACTACATGTATCACACATGTTATGTTGTACACACCTCACTACATGTATCACACATGTTATGTTGTACACACCTCACTACATGTATCACACATGTTATGTTGTACACACCTCACTACATGTATCACACATGTTATGTTGTACACACCTCACTACATGTATCACACATGTTATGTTGTACACACCTCACTACATGTATATCACATGTTATGTTGTACACACCTCACTACATGTATCACACATGTTATGTTGTACACACCTCACTACATGTATCACACATGTTATGTTGTACACACCTCACTACATGTATATCACATGCTATGTTGTACACACCTCACTACATGTATCACACATGTTATGTTGTACACACCTCACTACATGTATCACACATGTTATGTTGTACACACCTCACTACATGTATCACACATGTTATGTTGTACACGCCTCACTACATGTATCACACATGTTATGTTGTACACACCTCACTACGTGTATCACACATGTTATGTTGTACACACCTCACTACATGTATCACACATGTTATGTTGTACACACCTCACTACATGTATCACACATGTTATGTTGTACACACCTCACTACATGTATCTCATATTGGATTTTGTTCAAACTTGTGTCAGTAATCAGCTCTGTATAATAAATTGTGTCAAATTAAAGTAAAACCAAATACAGTCAAACCTGTGCTAGTGGTCACCTCTATTAAGCAGCCAGTTTCCAGATTCCCAAATGTTATTTTATTAAACATTTTACCTATTAAGCAGCTACCTGTGCTAAACAGCACTTTTCGTGATTCCCTTGACTGGCTGCTTAATACAGGTTTCATTGTAGGTGCTTCATAGTACAGTAATACATTTTTGACCTGATTTTGGTTGTTTTGATTACTGTACATACCCGCCTATAAGACGATCTCACCTATAGGACGATCTCACCTATAAGACAATCTCATCTATAAGACAATCTCACCTATAAGACGATCTCACCTATAAGACGATCTCACCTATAAGGAGATCTCACCTATAAGACGATCTCACCTATAAGACGATCTCACCTATAAGGAGATCTCACCTATAAGACGATCTCACCTATAAGACGATCTCACCTATAACACGATCTCACCTATAAGACGATCTTGCCTATAAGACGACTCCCCCTACTCTGATCCTTAAATCTGTGGATGTTGCCATGCACTCGCATAGAAGACGTGTTGATAAAATGGATGCCAGACACAAGTATAAATTGCATGTTTAGCCAGTGCAGTGCAAGTTGTCGAAATTTTAGCATCAGGGTGCTTGTTTTCATTTCTAAAACGTAATTATTGATACCATTTAACATTAAAATAATTTCAGACAAGAAGCCACTTTGAGGCCATAATGTGGTCGTAAAACGTTCGTCTTATAGGCAAGTATGGACAGTACACAGAATATATAATCTATTTTGAGCCTTTGTCTATTATGATAACCACGACAAACTTGGTGGAAGGTATAAAATATATATATATGGTCACCAATGTCACTTCATATTTGACCTGATTTTCCCATCATTTATAAGTTCTTAGAAATATTAAATACAGGGGTTCGTTTATAATAGAAACTATCGAATTTAGTTTATGTTGGATTGCCTGTGCACAGACAGAGCCATGCACATTTATTTGATATTGTATGTGCTATGTTTCTTCAGGCTGTGATATCGGATATATATCCATTGTATGTCAAGTTCTTCCACTATCTATTGGACTGGAAACCACTGTCCCTAAACAGCAAAACTAACAATCTCAATGATTCATTGCAACCACCTTCTCAAATGCAACAGCCCCTAAACAGCGACACCCAGAATGAAAGCATGGAATCTAAGGAACGGCACCCTCCAAAGTTCGATGATAAGAAAGTGGTTTACAAAGTAATGGGCTCGAAGGAACCACATCCACCCGAGCATGTGTATGCACACTCTGGACCAGTAAGTATATGATATAGCTACATACACGTCTTATCCCCCATTAATGGCAATGGGGAGAATGGGGTTGTTATGGTAACTTAAGATTATCATCAGTCGGTTTGTTACTCTATCATTCTTATTCACTTACTGTCCCCCATTAATGTCAATGGGGAGAATGGGGTTGCTATGGTAACTTAAGATTATCATCAGTCGGTTTGTCACTCTATCATTCTTATTCACTTACTGTCCCCCATTAATGGCAATGGGGAGAATGGGGTTGTTATGGTAACTTAAGATTATCATCAGTCGGTTTGTCACTCTATCATTCTTATTCACTTACTCTCGTTTAATAAATAATTATGCGTAGGTGTAAATCATTATGTGATGGTGTAGATAATTATGCGAAGGAGCAATTGGCGAGATATAGCTATATATATATATATATAGATATACCATATACATTACCAATACCATTACCAATATCAGCAACATACATTACTAATATCACATACATTGCCAATACCACATACATTACCAATACACTGACAATGTAGTAGCCAAACCAACATTCATAATATAGTCCAGAGTCTCATGTAGTCCCAGTAATATCTATGGAGGTGGGGTAGATATGCTGACTGCTTATCCACTGATTGATAGTTAAATGGCTGTTGCATGTATGGAGACATAGAAACATATTATATATTCTAACACGACCCAGCTAATAACATACATACTTGTAGAGTAAAATCTACCTCGGGTTATTCTGCGATATACCTACCTTGAATTATGCGTTTTGGCTATTCCATTTATACAATGCGTGTAAAGTTTTATGAATGAAAGTCATGTGATGTTTGTAAATACTACCGTGGGAATTCGCGGAAGTGAGCTATTTTTAGAATCAGATAATCTCTTGTCCGTCTTGTTTTTCTGTTAAGTAACGTTTCAGTTACTATTCTGTACAGTTTTATTTGATAAAATAAATAAAATTATTGATCAGTTACAACTTTTGTTCATTTATGCACTAGATTGATATTTTCCATAAAAAATAACGTCATCACCCCTTACGCGGGAGGAAATTTCAAAAGCCAAATGCAGCGGAGTAGCACGGCGTTTTAAGAAAATACTCCTTTGATTCTCGTCTAAAATTATTAGAGTAAGTCGTGTTAGAATCGAAATAATAAGTATCAACCGTGGTATATCGCAGAATAACCCTCGTTTGTCGTTCTTATGCGTAGAAATATATCACGAAGGCCTGAGTTATATATTTCTACGCATAAGAACTTCAAACTCGGGTTATTCTGCGAGATACCACGGTTGATACTTATTATTTCTTAACTATACTAAATCTCTCTATGTGTTAATGGATACCAAAAGTTTGTTTTCGTCTATTTCAGAACGAGACCCCGCCAACAACCCCAGGATTTATTCTTCTCTGTGTGTTTGCAGCTATATCTGTGATGCTGGCAGTACTTGGAAAGTACCCTATGTTCCGGCGTATGTATCAGAGACGACGGGTGGTTAACCTTCGTGCACTAGGTTCCACGTTATCTATCAACCTATTCAGTGTTTGAGCACTTACTGATACACTAAACATAAGTAGTTCATAAAAAAGTATTTTAGCTCGATTGCGAAACAAGTTTATATTCATCACTCGCGAGACCTCATTCCTGATGGAATCCATCGTAACGAGGGAGAGAGCAGGCAATATGGAATTTAAATGCCTTGCCTAAGAGCACAATTGTAACTGATGCAAGGTCTATAAGTATGTTATGTACACGGGATATCTTTGTAAAATTATTGTGACACACTTACAGGCATTCAATCTCCGACACAGTGATTCCCCGTCGCAGCATGCATATCTTCATATTCTCCAGGAATCAAAGTTTCGTATCATTTTTCAAAGACCTTGGTCATGTGACGATTAAGGAAATGGTCAAGCAGCGGCTAACTGTCACATTTTAAATCTTTTCATATGGGAAACATACACAGTGTTAATGTTTTATGCAGTCATCAAATTCACTTAATTAACCCTTTGCCTGCTGAGTAAATAACTATGCGTAACGCCGCATCTGATCAGGATCTATGTTGTTTGCTATTACATTTTAGCCAAGTGGATTAGCTCCACTATCCGAATAGCAGACAGCATTGAGCCTGATCAGACGGCACGTTCTGTGTCGTCTGATCTGGCTCTATGCTGTTTGTAAAAGTGATTTTATCTGCCGCTAGCCTGCGGAATGTCATCATTCAAATTGGGTAACGGTAATTTCTTTGAATGGATTGCTGCAGCTTTTCAGTCACTCTAGAAGGTTCTTATGAAATTGTCCTGTAAGTGAACCGTTCCCGGAGCGATAGTGAAATATATAGCTGAAGAAATGTCATGGATGGTATAGGAATAATAAAATAATCACGGCTCGGCATATTTAGCAATTCAAGGGCAGTAAGCCTGGAATTGTGAAGGTGTATTAGACAAGATACAATCTAGTGTGGGATTATGGTGCGAAAGGTCCGGAGTTCAAGCCCCGCTGGAGCCGTTATGATTGTGCCCTTAAGGCATTTAATTTCCACGTTGCCTCTTCCTCGTGGCGATGGATTCCATCAGGAATGAGGTCTTGAGAGTGATTAATATAAGTTATAAGAACTTGTTTCGCAATCGAGCTTAAATAAATTTGTATAAATTATAGTGTGGGATACAGATTTTTATCCTACCTTTATACGTAGGTAAATTACGTAATAAAGGTCCAAAATGGCCTGAATAATGAAATGGTCTGAATAATAAACCTTTTGTGACATCATAGCGCTGCATGTCATATTATGTTCACAGACGGCAATATAAACTTATGGTCATGAATATTTGGTGATCTTTCCTCGATTTTATCAGAGGATAGGATATATATAATATTATGTCATGTCTATTTTGGGAATGCAACATATCAGAGGATAGGATATATATAATATTATGTCATGTCTATTTTGGGAATGCAACATATCAGAGGATAGGATATATATAATATTATGTCATGTCTATTTTGAGAATGCAACATATCAGAGGATAGGATATATATAATATTATGTCATGTCTATTTTGAGAATGTAACAAAGTACAACATTTTTGGTCACAATTAAGTACATATTTAAAAGGCCGATATATTGCAAATAATTTAGACTGGTTTCAAATATGTTTTGGGCAGTACGACTCAAAAAGTCTGTTTTTAAATTTATGCATTATAGTAGGAAAATATTTCATTTACACATGCAAACTATGGAAAATGGAGCCTAGATGTGTAGACTTTATGCAATACTTAAGCCGAATACAAAATATAGAAAAACAAATAGCTATAAACATTAATAAACTTATAATCCATGAATAAACATGAGTGTGTACAGTAATTAAAGTAATAGAGAATGCATGTATGGTAATAATACATACATCTTAAAGTAATAGAAAATGCATGTATGGCAATAATACATACATCTTAAAGTAATAGAGAATGCATGTATGGCAATAATACATACATCTTAAAGTAATAGAGAATGCATGTATGGCAATAATACATACATCTTAAAGTAATGGCTGTTCTAAATCTCAACTCTCCCCATACTCTCTGTCTCCTCACTTACGTCTTGTGTTACGTTTATTTATTGTCGCTACCGGTTGCCCATATGAGCGACTCCTGAAGAGATTAGTTATTTTAGATTTTTGGAGGATAGTGCAATGATACAGAGACCCATTCCAGAATCTCCTCTGGTTCTTTGACGTGCACTGTGTAAAGCACCGACACAAGACCTTGGTTTAAAGTCCCATCTGAAAGACTGTTAATTTTATTAGGGTCAGACGGGGGATCGAACCTGCGATCCCTGGATTACCAGTCCAGCGTGTTACCACTTGACTACAGATCCGTCTGTAACTTATGTCTTATAACTACCTAACTGTACATATACATGGGTAATACAGAGATATAATATATTGTTTGTAAGTTTGTGAATACTGTAATGTATTGTACATTCATGTACATGTAATGTATCGTACATTTATGTAATGATTGAAAACAAATATTAGGAAAAAAAAGAATATTATGTTACCGTCTTATAAATTTTAACTCATTAGGAATGTCTTAAAAGCCGCGCCTTGTATTAATATTTATGAAACAGTAACCTAATATTCTCTATATATCAATTATGATTATGAGTTATAACAATTGTGAATAGATACCTTCATAAACATTATTTAGCCATTCCGTTACTATTCAGAAACGATTTGGATTTGGTACGATGCAAGGCAGCAGAGCGATACGTATTTGTACCATATATACAGGGATCATTCTAAGGGACCCTGACTTCGCCCTCTGGGTAATTTCTATACGACCATTTTCAAGATATTAGCGCAGACAGACATTCTTCATCAGTTTTGGGACATTAACTCTGGAAACCAGACAATAAATAATTAGACTGTACACCGGTTTGGGAATGTACATTGATGAATGATCTACCGTAATATGTGAAATTCCATCCAACCTATTTCGAGATATTGCACATATTTCAGTAAATCAAGGGGACTTACCAAGGCGATTAAGGATAATATTTTGATCCAATATAAGCCAAGACGAGGGTCCAATATATATTTGAATATTTGTTTGAACGTTGCAATATTCAAATGTTAAAAGCATATTCAAATATAAAAATAGCATTTTTATATATCGTTTTGAAATAAATTTTAATAAAATTCAGTTAAATGATGCTGTCGAGCGGTTTGTTTAATTTTCAATCAGTTATGTTTCAAACACAAAAACAGTCCCATGCAGTTACGGCTCTAAATAACAAAGGCACACTGATGACACGTTGATAATTACTCAGTGTGGATATATTACCTTGCCTAATAAAATTGTTGAACTTTTAAGATTTGTTTATTTATCAAACCCAACCCAAGCAAGCCAACTACACGGACCCGGGACTTATTGAACAATGGATACAAGCCGTATCTATTTGTTTATTTATCAAACCCAACCCAAGCAAGCCAACTACACGGACTCGGGAGTTACTGAACAATGGATACAAGCCGTATCTATTTGTTTATTTATCAAACCCAAGCAAGCCAACTACACTGACTCTGGAGTTATTGAACAATGGATACAAGCCGTATCTATTTGTTTATTTATCAAACCCAACTCAAGCAAGTCAACTACACTGACTCGGGAGTTATTGAACAATGGACACAAGCCGTATCTATTTGTTTATTTATCAAACCCAACCCAAGCAAGCCAACTACACTGACTCGGGAGTTATTGAACAATGGACACAAGCCATATCTATTTGTTTATTTATCAAACCCAACCCAAGCAAGCCAACTACACAGACTCGGGAGTTATTGAACAATGGATACAAGCCGTATCTATTTGTTTATTTATCAAACCCAACCCAAGCAAGCCAACTACATGGACTCGGGAGTTATTGAACAATGGATACAAGCCGTATCTATTTGTTTATTTATCAAACCCAACCCAAGCAAGCCAACTACACAGACTCTGGGAGTTATTGAACAATGGATACAAGCCGTATCTATTTGTTTATTTATCAAACCCAACCCAAGCAAGCCAACTACACAGACTCGGGAGTTATTGAACAATGGATACAAGCCGTATCTATTTGTTTATTTATCAAACCCAACCCAAGCAAGCCAACTACACAGACTCGGGAGTTATTGAACAATGGACACAAGCCGTATCTATTTGTTTATTTATCCAACCCAAGCAAGCCAACTACACAGACTCGGGAGTTATTGAACAATGGATACAAGCCGTATCTATTTGTTTATTTATCAAACCCAACCCAAGCAAGCCAACTACATGGACTCGGGAGTTATTGAACAATGGATACAAGCCGTATCTATTTGTTTATATATCCAACCCAAGCAAGCCAACTACACTGACTCGGGAGTTATTGAACAATGGATACAAGCCGTATCTATTTGTTTATTTATCAAACCCAACCCAAGCAAGTCAACTACACTGACTCGGGAGTTATTGAACAATGGACACAAGCCGTATCTATTTGTTTATTTATCAAACCCAACCCAAGCAAGCCAACTACACTGACTCGGGAGTTATTGAACAATGGACACAAGCCGTATCTATTTGTTTATTTATCAAACCCAACCCAAGCAAGCCAACTACACAGACTCGGGAGTTATTGAACAATGGACACAAGCCGTATCTATTTGTTTATTTATCAAACCCAACCCAAGCAAGCCAACTACACGGACTCGGGAGTTATTGAACAATGGATACAAGCCGTATCTATTTGTTTATTTATCAAACCCAACCCAAGCAAGCCAACTACACTGACTCGGGAGTTATTGAACAATGGACACAAGCCTTATCTATTTGTTTATTTATCAAACCCAACCCAAGCAAGCCAACTACACTGACTCGGGAGTTATTGAACAATGGACACAAGCCGTATCTATTTGTTTATTTATCAAACCCAACCCAAGCAAGCCAACTACACGGACTCGGGAGTTATTGAACAATGGATACAAGCCGTATCTATTTGTTTATTTATCCAACCCAAGCAAGCCAACTACACGGACTCGGGAGTTATTGAACAATGGATACAAGCCGTATCTATTTGTTTATTTATCAAACCCAACTCAAGCAAGTCAACTACACTGACTCGGGAGTTATTGAACAATGGACACAAGCCGTATCTATTTGTTTATTTATCAAACCCAACCCAAGCAAGCCAACTACACGGACTCGGGAGTTATTGAACAATGGATACAAGCCGTATCTATTTGTTTATTTATCAAACCCAACCCAAGCAAGCCAACTACACGGATTCTGGAGTTATTGAACAATGGATACAAGCTGTATCTATTTGTTTATTTATCAAACCCAACCCAAGCAAGCCAACTACACAGACTCGGGAGTTATTGAACAATGGACACAAGCCATATCTATTTGTTTATTTATCCAACCCAAGCAAGCCAACTACACGGACTCGGGAGTTATTGAACAATGGATACAAGCCGTATCTATTTGTTTATTTATCAAACCCAACCCAAGCAAGCCAACTACATGGACTCGGGAGTTATTGAACAATGGATACAAGCCGTATCTATTTGTTTATTTATCCAACCCAAGCAAGCCAACTACACGGACTCGGGAGTTATTGAACAATGGATACAAGCCGTATCTATTTGTTTATTTATCAAACCCAATCCAAGCAAGCCAACTACACAGACTCGGGAGTTATTGAACAATGGATACAAGCCGTATCTATTTGTTTATTTATCAAATCCAACCCAAGCAAGCCAACTACACAGACTCGGGAGTTATTGAACAATGGATACAAGCCGTATCTATTTGTTTATTTATCAAACCCAACCCCAGCAAGCCAACTACACGGATTCGGGAGTTATTGAACAATGGATACAAGCCGTATCTATTTGTTTATTTATCAAACCCAACCCAAGCAAGCCAACTACACGGACTCGGGAGTTATTGAACAATGGATACAAGCCGTATCTATTTGTTTATGGCACATGCTGTTTGCATCCACAATGGTCAGACCCACATGAATGCTCAATGTTTATAAACACAAGGCTAACAAAGACCATGCCTTACAGACATTATGTTTACCTAATTCCACAAAGCCACCGCTTTCATATGGAAATGGTGCTACGTTACAGTGCTGAAAATAGAAAGTAGAAAAAATGTAAATTTCTAAAGTTAAAGAAATTGGCGAACATTCTATCTGAAGATCGTCCGAATGTGCATATCGCCTCACCCTCTCCCTTTGGCTGCAGATTATACTGGGCACAAATTAAACAGCAAGACATGGGTTATAATTCTGAGCATTTTATTACAAGAGACTGTAAATGATAGCAATACTGCCATAAATGAGAAATGGTTCATAACAAAAGTGCACTATAACTAACAATTGGCGAAATACCAGTCTGCAGAATCAACCAATGAAAACCACTGGTTGTCTCACACGATGCATTACAGCAGTTCCATTAAATAATGTCAATTTTATTTGCAAAATCCATTTTGTGAATGATGTACATGTATCATATAATGAGTATACAGTTTTTTCTTGTGTGGAAATAATATTTCATGAAACCCAAAAATAAATGTCAATATTACTGTAGTTCCATTTCAACAGAACAACACAAATGGGCATAATACAACAACATAGAAGCCATTAAATGAAGCAGTTTGACTTACACTGTGCCTGAACAACTGATGATCTGTAATGAAGTGTACAAAACATAAAAAACCAAACTAAAACAAAATATGCATTTGATTTACTAGTACATCTCAAGTTCCAATGTATGTAAGTTAGTAGGTAGGCTGCTGCTTGCAGCGACCGACACGAAGATGCTTTATACAGCAGACATGAGGCTGCCACATGCAGCGACCGACACGAAGATGCTGTATACAGCAGACGACATGAGGCTGTTGCAAGTAGCAGATGACAAAAAGATGCTTTATACAGCAGACATGAGGCTGCCACACGCAGCGACCGACACGAAGATGCTGTATACAGCAGACGACATGAGGCTGTTGCAAGTAGCAGATGACACAAAGATGCTTTATACAGCAGACATGAGGCTGCCACACGCAGCGACCGACACGAAGATGCTGTATACAGCAGACGACATGAGGCTGCCACACGCAGCGACCGACACGAAGATGCTGTATACAGCAGACGACATGAGGCTGGGACACGCAGCGACCGACACGAAGATGCTGTATACAGCAGACATGAGGCTGCCACACGCAGCGACCGACACGAAGATGCTGTATACAGCAGACATGAGGCTGGGACACGCAGCGACCCGACACGAAGATGCTGTATATAGCAGACGACATGAGGCTGCCACACGCAGCGACCCCACACGAAGATGCTGTATAAAGCAGACGACATGAGGCTGCCACACGCAGCGACCGACACGAAGATGCTGTATACAGCAGACATGAGGCTGCCACACGCAGCGACCGACACGAAGATGCTGTATACAGCAGACATGAGGCTACAACACGCAGCGACCGACACGAAGATGCTGTATACAGCAGACGACATGAGGCAGCCATACGCGGAATATGAAATAACAGCAGACAACACGAAGCTGCTGTGAACAAGATTGCCTTTCACAGCGGCTGCCATGTGGCTGTTGCACACAGCAAATCAAATAGGCCCTTTCAGACGATGCTGTGGCTGCCGTGCTCTGCATGCACAGCAGACGAAATGAGACTGCCTTAAACAGCAGATGACATACTTGCCATAAACAGTACACAACACAATGCTATTGTGAACAAGAACGCCTTTCACGAGACGAAATAGGCCACAATTAACAGCAGACGACACGAGACAGTGCATGAAATATGCCATCTTTCACAGCAGCTAACATGGCTGCAGTAAACAAAACCACCGTTCACATCTGACGGAATAAGGCTGCCGTAAAACAACACCTGCCTTTTACAGTGGATGACATGTGCCTGTTGCACACGACAGACAACATAACTGCCTACATAGTAGACTACACACTTGCAGAAGCAGTGTTATATCACAGTATATCATACAGACTGGCAATAGATACATAGCAAAACAGCTGTCTCAGAGCTACCGGTAGTTGTCAGGTTCCCAAACTTTCTCAAAATTGTTGCGTTCCCAGAATGAAACTGACCCTCTGAAGAGTTCAATATTAGGCTTTCCTGATAACACAATGGTTAAACCCTCCCAAATTATCACACTAAGAATCCGTTCATGGGCAGCTTTACACACCACTGTCAGCAACCCCATACAAGAAATCGTCTTTAAATGTCGAAAGTGAACACTTGTGAAGCAAAATATATTAATCACTCTCGTAAACGTGATCATTCGTGTGTGAGGAAACCAGAGTACCCGGAGAAAAACCACCTGTCCGATCTGGCGAACACCGTAGCATCTCATATACTTCCCGGTCCTAGGATTGAACCCAGGTTGCATTGGTGAGAAGCAAATACACTGGTACAGGAGACGAATGAACTATCTGAAGGAGATATGCAGTTATTCTAATTAACCCTTTCCCTCATAGAAGCACCTCTTGACACCATTAACAATACGACATACATTGACAATGTAGTAGCCAAACCAATGTTCATAATAACGGCCAGAATCTCATGTCCCAGTAATATCTATGGAGGTGGGATAGATATGGCGACTACTTATCCACTGCATGATAGCTAAATGGCTGTCGTTTGTATGGAGATATAACAGTATATTAACCTAAATCTCGTGTAGTCCCAGTAATATCTATGGAGGTGGGATAGATATGGCGACTACTTATCCACTGCACGATAGCTAAATGGCTGTCGTTTGCATGGAGATATAATAGTATATTAACCTAAATCTCATGTAGTCCCAGTAATATCTATGTAGGTGGGATAGATATGGCGACTACTTATCCACTGCATGATAGCTAAATGGCTGTCGTTTGCATGGAGATATAATAGTATATTAACCTGAATCTCTATGTAGTCCCAGTAATATCTATGGAGGTGGGATAGATATGGCCACTGCATGATGGCTAAATGGCTGTCGTTTGTATGGAGATATAATAGTATATTAACCTAAATCTCTATGTAGTCCCAGTAATATCTATGGAGGTGGGATAGATATGGCAACTACTTATCCACTGCATGATAGCTAAATGGCTGTCATTTGTGTGCCGATATAATAGTATATTAACCTAAATCTCTATGAAGGAAACAGTTAAGAAATCTTATTTGTATTTCAGTTATTTATTTTTTAGCAAATAAAACCTGGCTAGGAGTGCTGATGCGTAGGAATTAACCACACACGCCGTGGGCCTAAGTGGTTAAATCTGGCACTCGGTACGACAAACCATGTTTTACACAACCATAAATAATGCAAATACAAATAGGATTTCGATTCTAAAAAGTAGTTAAAAAAAATAGGTAATTATTTTTTTAGAATGCAAAATTTAATGATGCTACAAAACTACAAAAATGCTAGTAATATGACGTCACGTTCACATCACACACTAAACCACGATTTATTGCAGATTTAAACACAGTAAATTCCTTCTTTGTATATTGTGAATCAATTATAGTGTACCATTATTATGCAAGACGGTGTGTTGTTCTGGGGTTGCATTTGCTGAACATTGTAAGCATTGATATACCAGTAAATGATGGACTTCTACGCGCCTGCTACGGTGACATCAACTTGAGATAGCTGTTTGCTGAAGATTGTCGAGAAATGGTAGTAGTAACTTGATCCTTGTGTCTAAGGCCAGTGCTTATATTACAGTAATGTGCATGCATTCTTCATTACTCCAGTTTGCACATCCTAATTATAGCTCTTACTTCCAAAGGGTAGGGCTTACTTACAAATGGTAGCTCTTACGTACAAAGGGTAAGTCTTACTTCCAAATGGTAGGTCTTACTTCCAAAGGGTAGGTCTTACTGCCAAAGGGTAGGTCTTACTTCCAAAGGGTAGGTCATACTTCCAAATGGTAGGTCTTACTACCAAAAGGTAGGTCTTACTGCAAAAAGAAAAGGTAGGTCTTACTGCCAAAAGGTAGGTCTTACTGCAAAAAGAAAAGGGTAGGTCTTACTCCCAAAGGGTAGGTCTTACTTCCAAAGGGTAGGTCTTACTTACAAAAGGTAGGTCTTACTGCCAAAAGGTAGGTCTTACTTACAATGGGTAGGTTTTATTTCCAATGGGCAGCTAATATTTCTCTTACAACACCCTGGTGTTTGCTATACAAATTGCCACACACAGTCTAACATTATTTTAATATATGTATCGGCTCGACAGTGTTCTTCGTTTGTCGAAGGTCCGACAACCCGCAAACACAGTAAAGCATGTCCTTCATTACACAATACTACCCAATAAAACCAGCTTTAAACAATAAAACCACCGACAAAGACGGATCTGTAGTCCAGTGGTAACACGCTGGACTGGTAATCCAGGGGTCGCAGGTTCGATCCCCCCGTCTGACCCTAATAAAATTAACAGTCTTTCAGATGGGACGTTAAACCAAGGTCTAATGTCGGTGCTTTACACCATGCACGTAAAAGAACCAGAGGAGACTCTGGAATGGGTCTCTTGTCTGTATCATTGCACTATCCTCCAAACATCTAAAATGGCTAATCTCTTCAGGAGGCGGCTCTCATATGGGCAACCAGTAGCAACGATAAATAAACGTAAAACATGCACAAAACCACAGACACTAGGCACAAAACCAAGGACCACACACTTCTCGACCATGACATGGTTGCACAATCATAAACAACATAGCAAGTAAGCAAACAATAATCGAAAGGTAGTAGAAAAATATGCCATCTAAGTCAAAACATTTACAACAAACTGCAGCTTGGAAGCTGTGCATTATAGTTACATTCTTAATACATGAAAAGAAAATCCACAAACATTGTCTTAAGTACTAGTACATTTAAAAGCGTCGTAAAAAGCGTTCAGGAAATTTAGTTTCAGAAGTACCGATTCTGTGACATCACGATCTAGGGAATTTACGTTACCGACGAACAAATCAATATCTGATTATGACTGGCAGGCCCCTTTCATTTTTTGGAACACACTCAATCCCTTTGTAACCCACCCAGAAATAGTGAGGCAATGTGGAATTTAAATGCCTTGTCTAAGAGGACAATCATAACTGCTGCAACTTGGCGTGCACATTGGGCCTCTAACACCTGACAGGGAATGTTGTTGCCATGGTAACATTGGTTTAATAAGCTCATCAACAACAAATCAGTAACCATAGTATCATATAGATCTCCTTAAACTCTTCACAGTTGAAATCATTTTCAAAATCGCACTTCTAATGACATAGTAAAATTAAATAAAATGGCTGACCAAGTAGGCGGCCATTTTGAAGTTGGTGGCGTCATTTTATCCACTTTATTTTATTAATAGATCAGATGCTGTTCACTACAAATGGAATAGATTCAACTTAAACTTTAGCCAACGTTCAATTCCTAAAGAACATGCGTGAAACCGTTGCGTATTTAAATCCTAAACGTTGTATGGTGATTTACACATGTATGTTCATGAAGAGTTGAAGAATACGCGAAATCTTCACATTGTTGAGTGGGGATAAATTACAGTCCATAATCACAGTTCAGGTGATATAGAGCCAGTCGGGACTAAGCATTTCTGTTCATATCGATGTAAAAGTATAATAAATAGAATATTTCACACCTGGAATCAGAGAAATGCAGCAAAATCAAGTGTTCAGATCCTATTTGTCTCTTACGATAAATACAAGGGTAAGTACGGTAATGGTCCCAATTCTAGAATACCGTGTTGCCATGCAACACCGACGACATCCTTCAGTTTTACACACTTTCTGTAAGGAAATATATCTAATATAAGCCCAAGTTAAAATTCCTGCATATTACAAGGTTCAACAAAACAAAGATTACACGGCATCTAGTCCAATTTGCTTTCTTGGAAAGATTCACGCCAGTAAATCTGTATTTATTCGCACAAGCTTGATTTTTCACAATAGAACACGCCCTCGCATATTCAAGATTTCGCCTAATTTATAATCGATTGTCTACATCATGTTGAAATTGCGAGAATGGATATCCACACATGCCAATCTAAGGACATTGGGAAATCGTGGGATAAAATCTTACACGAATAACAAAATTATGAACCACAGATATTGCACAAAATGTGATTGCTAGATCTAGTTATTACAGAAGCGGCTCACCTATTACCTCCAGCCACCTGTATCAATATTGATTGAATCACATATAAGTGACATACCTGAGTATTCAAACATAGGACATTGTGGTAGTTTTCCAAAAAGACCAAAACTTGCGAAACGATTAAATTAAAATTTTCCATTTAAAACAAAACCAGACATAAATCGTTTCTTAACCCTTTGCCTGCTGAGTAAATAAAATCACATTTGCAAACAACATAGATCCAGATCAGCCGCGGCGTAACGCCACGTCTGATCAGGATCCATGTTGTTTGCTATTCAGCCAAGTGTTTTAGCTCCACTATCCGAATAGCAAACAGCATAGAGCCTGATCAGACGGCACGTTCTGTGCCGTCTGATCTGGCTCTATGCTGTTTGCAAAGGTGATTTTATCTGCCGCTAGCATGCAAAGAGTTAAAAACCAACTCACTATTATTCCAAGTAACATTTGGTAGTAAAGCTTTTTCGAAATAATAAACTCGAAATAATAAACTCAGTAGATTGTGTAATTGTCAATATTAATTCCAATGAATCAATATACATGTACATTATGAACCTATGAATAACAATGTACTTTCTCAACAGTGTAAGTCGCTTAACCCATTTCATTCTGGATACCGTTCAAACGGTATTTGCAAAGAACAAAGAGCCAGATTAACCGCCACGGAATGTTCCATCTGATCAGGCTCTATGCTGTTTGCTATTCAGATGATCTTGCTAAGACACTTGGCTATGCAGCAAACAACATAGATCCTGATCAGCACGCAGCGTCACGCTGCGGCTGATCTGGATCTATGTTGTTTGCAAAAGCCTTTAAATATATCCAGAATGAAATGGGTTAATAAAAAGGATTTAAAAGTTTAGCTTTATAATGTTGAAGTTTAAAAAAAACTACATATAAAATTGTCCAGCAATTTGTTTGTAATTCCATTATAGCATAGCAATGCAAGTTATTTTAAAGTATAACATTCATATTGAACGAGAGTTTTATCACTTGAACGATTCCGGAATTATTTGAATGAAGAAATGCATGGGGCACAAAAGGTTGTAATATTCTCTTCATTTGAAAGATATTGAATTTCTCTTTAAAACCGTGAATATTGCGTAATTCTCCGGTCAAATAGAATTATAAATACAGAAACATTTTACTTCCGGAACGCACCTCGTTAACAGCCGATCCTGCTAAACTGATGGGGAAGTGCCGTCTAAATTCAGTATTTCTTTTGTATAGTTGTCTGGATGGTCGAGTAGCAATATGTTTGTTCGTTATAAAATATTTCATCACATTAGTCGACTAATTCTTGATTTACGAGTCAACACCAAACACATAGTTTATACAAATTTATTTTAGTTTGATTGCGAAACAAGTTCTTATAACTTATATTAATCATTCTCGAGACCTCATTCCTGATGGAATCTATCGCCACGAGGGAGAGGCAACGTGGAAATTAAATGCCTTGCCTAAGGGTACAATCATAACGGCTCCAGCGGGGCTCGAACTCCGGACCGTTCGCACCTGAAGTGAACGCGCATCCACTGCGCTATCACGACTTAATACATTGTTGAAAATGTTGGATACAACTTGAAAATGCATCAGGTGTTTTCTATTGGTCTTTAAAGGTTAACACAATAATCAGCACAACAATGGAATAAATCAGCACATATAGCGCCATTTCCTCATCTTTTGGTTGGACCCTATGTCTTTTTTCTCGTAAAAATCTAATATTACACTTTTTAACACAATTACAATGGTATAAAAAAGTATTCAAATAACAAAAACGATCATTGTATTTCCATTCTCCGATTTGTATAATTTTGGGGTTTTTTTGTCAGTAACATTGACTAGACAGTCTGAAACAAATTTAAAGAAAAATTAAAATCTGCAAATAACCAACACTTGAAATTATGCTCTAAATATATATACAATGTACAAATGTACATACACATTTTAAGATTGCAATTCCTTTTAAAACATTCACTACCTTCAAATGTTAAACTTATAAAGTATCTATTTCGCAATAAATATTAAAGATAAATTCACTATTAAAAACAAGACACTTTAAAAATCATTTCTTCTCATGGAGGACGAAGTTTTGTGGTTGTTTGCTCATCATGATTAACCCTGGCCCGCCCACAACATAATACCAATTGACACATTTCATGACATCACAAATATTTATCCAAAAGATATTTTGACAACAGTCTATCAATGCAATATAATCGTAATTATATTTCTGACAGAGCTGTATGTATACTGGACGGCCTTAAAACCGCCACTTTTATACGATACCGTTATTTTACCATATTTATCATTTCTACAATTACACACGACTCACATAGTGTTGGAATTTAATCCAATGGATAGTTAAATTCTTTTATTATTTTGCGATAAACTTGTTTGAGAATGTTATATGTTATGCTATATTTCGGGTTTTACGCCTGCATCAGCACCATTTTGGGCTATATCGCCGGCGGGCAGTTTACCTAACAACACCTTTCCTGGGCAGGCTCCAACGGTTAACCAGTACTTGGGTGCACCAACCTCCGTAAGAAACTGCCAACTTTTTCATATAAATGAGACATGGCCTGAGCGGGGCTTGAACCCGTGACCATCAGTGATGATAGGTTACAGTGGTATACAAGTCAGCGACCTTAACCACTCGACCACGGAGGTGGACTTGTTTGAGAATGATTACTGTAAAAGATTACATTGCTTTGTTTTAATGAATCCCAAAAAATACAACCACAAATGCCATTCAATCCCAAGTTGCGTTTTTAATGCCGTCAAGTATATTACCCCTCCCCCCAAACCACATGTAAACAAATCAATGAAAGGATGCTTTTTCCACGAAATTTAATCTCCATGAAAATAAATGATTTGACAGTAATACAGTATTGCACATATTCACACAGAAACATTTTGGTTTGGGAACATCAAAGATAGGGTCAGTATTAGCTTCTATCACAATATGTAAACAATATACAGTTGTAACAATGCCGAAAATACACTTTACAATACATCAACCTTACTCAAAGTCAAATTATCTTTTAGTAAATGAGACAGTTGCACAGGAAATCACGTAGTTTCTGATTCAGTGATGTCTTTATTAAATTACTCATGACCTTAAAGAGAAGCTGATAGGACTTTCAAAATTGATATCAAAATTGATATGAAACTGTTACAAAAATTGCTATATCATATAGCACACTCAACTACACTGGAAACCCTAGTTGGAATAAGTCTATCCCCTGACTAGCACCGTTCATCTAGAAGGTACACTATGTGACCTTCCGTCACAGAGAACATATCAACACATCAACCACACATCAATATCATACAGCTGAGCACATGTTTAATAACTGGAGCATAACTCTTAACCCATTCAACACCAAGTAACTCACATGGACTGGTCCATGATATTCATAAACCAATAAATGAATCAGAAAATCACATTTGGACAAGTTCATTTATCAAAATGGGTAATTATGTCTAAAAATAGTCATATCACTGGCAAAAAGTGCAGATCCTGATGAGACGGCTCGTCACGAGCCGGCTCATCTGGATCTACACTTTTTGTAAGCCTATTTAGAGGTCTGTGGTGTTGAAAGGGTTAACCTGCCAATCACGACTAAAGTCGCTTTTGCAAACAGCATAGAGATAGATCAGATGCCGTCAGATCAGGCTCTATGCTGTTTGCTATTCGGATAGTGGAGCTAAATCACTTGTATGAATAGCAAACAACATAGATCCTGATCAGACGGGCCATTATGCAGCTGCTGATCTGGATCTACCATATGTTGTTTGTACATTCCGTCCAATATATGCGACAGGTTACGGGCTAAGACATATGAAGACTGCAGCTAAACTCCTGTGGGTATGCATACAATTCATAATTATATATATATAAATCTGACATGGTTCAAAGTGAAAGCTCTATTCTCGGGGAGTAAACGCGAGCCGGCGGACAAACATATACGTCCGAGCTTAGCTTAGCCGAGTTAACTCTATGCATGCTAGCAATGAAGATAACAGTCAAATATGTCGTGCACATTCATTACAATTGTGTCGTAATGACACAATTCTAGTTAGTTTATACAAATTTAGTTTAGCTCCATTGCGAAACACGTTCTTACAACTTATATTAATCACTCTCGAGACCTTATTCCTGATTGAATCCATCGCCACGAGGGAGAGAGATAATAGGCATGTAGAATTTAAATGCCTTGCTTAACCCTTTCAACACCACAGACCTCTAAATTGGCTTACAAAAAAGTGTAGATCCAGATGAGCCGGCTCGTGACGATAAATGAACTGATCCAAATGTAATTTTGTTATTAATTTATTGGTCTAAAAATATCATGGACCAGTCCATGTCAGTTACTTGGTGTTGAATGGGTTAAGAGCACAATCGTAACGGCTCCAGTGGGGCTCGTACTCCAGGCCTTTCGCACTTGAAGCGAACATGCTACCACTGCGCTATCACGACTTCCATGACATATTTGATGAATATTCATCTGCTACAATTATTTGAATTATTTATAGCCTTTATTTTTACCCAGCATGCAAAGGGTTAAAACACGAACACTGTTCACCTTACATTGTACTAACATTATCCTTGGACTATAACCAAACTGAAAGGAAACAAAAAGAGATCAAATAAAGATATCGCATACAGAACTTGATATACACACATGTATATATATACACAAATGAACTACATTTCATAAAAATACAAAAACACATGTACTTATAATCTTGAGAGAAAAAAAAGAAACAACAATTACACATCACAAAGGTTTGGGTTATATAAACTATGAAAAAGTATTAAAAACTGATGTATTTAGAGCACATGAAAATGATGCTATTAAACAATAAAACATATGTATACACAATCCACAATACAACACGCTAGAATTACATATAAATCAGCTGCCTTTAACAAATACACATGCACTGGTCATGTCAATTATTCACACAGTTTTTCTTCTCTCGACAACATGCAACACAAAACAATAGATCCACTTAATAAAACTGTGCACTGCATTCATCAGCATATTCAACCTCGATACAACATAACACACTTAGTGTGTAAAGCTGATACAACGCAACACCAAAGAGAAAGCCATTGATTGAGTCAATGTTTGTGTAACGTTGTATCGTGTATTCGCAGTAAAGAGTATTTGTTGTGTTAGTTTGCACAGCACAGTTACACAGTGTTCTTCTGGTCATTACCCGCTATATTCAAACTACAGATACACAGTTTATGATCTTCAGTAAAATACCTAGTATTTCTATCATGTCACTATACAGCAACACGATGTCACTATACAGCAACACGATGTCACTATATGTATGATACAGCAACACAATGTCACTATACAGCAACACGATGTCACTATGCAGCAACACGATGTCACTATACAGCAACATGATGTCACTATACAGCAACACGATGTCACTATACAGGAATACGATGCCACTATACAGCAACACGATGTCACTATACAGGAAAACGATGTGACTATACAGCAACACGATGTCACTATACAGCAACATGATGTCACTATACAGCAACACGATGTCACTATGCAGCAACACGATGTCACTATACAGCAACATGATGTCACTATACAGCAACACAATGTCACTATACAGCAACACGATGTCACTATACAGCAACACGATGTCACTATGCAGCAACACATTGTCACTATACAGCAACACGATGTCACTATACAGCAACACGATGTCACTATACAGCAACACGATGTCACTATGCAGCAACACGATGTCACTATACAGCAACATGATGTCACTATGCAGCAACACGATGTCACTATACAGCAACACGATGTCACTATACAGCAACACGATGTCACTATACAGCAACACGATGTCACTATACAGCAACACGATGTCACTATACAGCAACAAGATGTCACTATACAGGAAAACGATGCCACTATACAGCAACATGATGTCACTATACAGCAACACGATGTCACTATACAGCAACATGATGTCACTATACAGGAAAACGATGTCACTATACAGGAACACGATGCCACTATACAGCAACATGATGTCACTATACAGGAACACGATGCCACTATACAGCAACATGATGTCACTATGCAGCAACACGATGTCACTATACAGCAACACGATGTCACTATACAGCAACACGATGTCACTATACAGCAACACGATGTCACTATACAGCAACACGATGCCACTATACAGCAACATGATGTCATTATACAGCAACACGATGTCACTATACAGGAACACGATGTGACTATACAGGAACACGATGTGACTATACAGGAACACGATGTCACTATACAGCAACACGATGTGACTATACAGGAAAATGATGCCACTATACAGCAACACGATGTCACTATCCAGCAAAATCATCACTATACAGCAACACGATGTGACTATACAGCAACATGATGTGACTATACAGCAACATGATGGCACTATGCAGCAACATGTCACTATACAGCAACACGATGTCACTATACAGCAACACAATGTCACTATACAGCAACACAATGTCACTATACAGCAACATGATGTCACTATACAGCAACACAACATCACTATACAGCAACACGATGCCACTATACAGCAACACGATGTCACTATACAGGAAAACGATGTCACTATACAGGAAAACGATGCCACTATACAGCAACATGATGTCACTATGCAGCAACACGATGTCACTATGCAGCAACACGATGTCACTATACAGCAACACGATGTCACTATACAGCAACACGATGTCACTATACAGCAACACGATGTCACTATACAGCAACACGATGTCACTATACAGCAACACGATGTCACTATACAGCAACACGATGTCACTATCCAGCAACACGATGTCACTATACAACAACACGATGTCACTATACAGCAACACGATGTCACTATACAGCAACACGATGTCACTATACAGCAACACGATGTCACTATCCAGCAACACGATGTCACTATACAACAACACAATGTCACTATACAGCAACACAATGTCACTATACAGCAACACAATGTCACTATACAACAACACGATGCCACTATACAGCAACGCGATGTCACTATACAGCAACGCGATGCCACTATACAGCAACACGATGTCACTATACAGCAACACGATGTCACTATACAGGAACACGATGTCACTATACAGCAACTACAGCAACACGATGTCACTATACAGGAACACGATGTCACTATCCAGCAACACGATGTCACTATACAGCAACACGATGTCACTATACAGCAACACGATGTCACTATACAGCAACACGATGTCACTATACAGCAACACGATGTCACTATACAGGAACACGATGTCACTATCCAGCAACACGAAGTCACTATACAGCAACACGATGTCACTATACAGCAACACGATGTCACTATACAGGAACACGATGTCACTATACAGCAACATGATGTCACTATACAGCAACACGATGTCACTATACAGGAACACGATGTCACTATACAGCAACACGATGTCACTATACAGCAACACGATGTCACTATACAGCAACACGATGTCACTATACAGGAACACGATGTCACTATCCAGCAACACGAAGTCACTATACAGCAACACGATGTCACTATACAGCAACACGATGTCACTATACAGCAACACGATGTCACTATACAGCAACACGATGTCACTATACAGGAACACGATGTCACTATACAGCAACATGATGTCACTATACAGCAACACGATGTCACTATACAGGAACACGATGTCACTATACAGCAACACGATGTCACTATACAGCAACACGATGTCACTATACAGCAACACGATGTCACTATACAGCAACACGAAGTCACTATACAGCAACACGATGTCACTATACAGGAACACGATGTCACTATACAGGAACACGATGTCACTATACAGCAACACGATGTCACTATACAGCAACACGATGTCACTATACAGCAACACGAAGTCACTATACAGCAACACGATGTCACTATACAGGAACATGATGTCACTATACAGCAACACGAAGTCACTATACAGCAACACGATGTCACTATACAGCAACACGATGTCACTATACAGGAACATGATGTCACTATACAGCAACACGATGTCACTATACAGCAACACGATGTCACTATACAGCAACACGATGTCACTATACCATTCAATACTTCCAGCAAGGTTTAAGAGGATATTTGTTTGTTTCAGTGTATAATCAAAATATATTTCAGCGAATGAAAGCATTATTATCCTGAGAGGCGATAGCTAGCAAGTGATAACAATTCTATGTTCATAAGTGCAATTTTATTCCATAATTCACTAAAACAAACAATCGTTCTTTTTATTTTAGGCTGAAAAGTGTTTATATGAAAACAGTGCAACAGCGTGCTGCTACCTGGCGCTGGAACGTCGTGTTTAGACGACCATAAGTGACGTCACCGACAGCTCGAGTCCTGACAACATTCGTGTTAACAACATATCATCATGCAGCGACATGTACCACATGTGCAAAGTAGTGAGAAATAAAATGTGCTATTCAACTGAAAACAGTGGGAACAACACAATTTATTTCATTGATATATTACTATATTTCATTGGAAATCATAAAAAAAAGAGATTTATTATTTTTGTGTCGGTAAATTAATTAAATACAACTGTAGTTTGGTCAGGCTTAATACATAGTAATATTTTACAAAAATGTTAACAAATAGCACTAGGTTTTCATTTGATCAGTACAGCACATCAGTAACGACATAGCATTGCGTAATTGCCATTTTATGTCTGATAGAGCATCTAAGTGGATGAAAGCATACATTTGTTCACCCAGGTTTATCAATGTGTGTTCTAGATTCGCTACATCCAAAATACAATGACTTTAATCAGTGTTCAGTCTAGGTCAGACTTTTTGGGAGAAGTGAGAAAGCGAGCGATAGCATCCTTAAATGGTGTTCTTTAATAAATGTCAATATAATATGGTTAAAATGCAATTTAATAAATTTCAACATAATATTGTTAAACTGCACAGTAAACCATTAAATATAACATTTGAATAGAAGGAATGCTTTATATAATGGGCCAGTGCATCTTAATAGATAAATTCATATGAAAATTGTAAAAAAAAAACCAACAACTTTAGGGAAGAGCCTAGGGCGACTATTTAGCCCAAATCGCGATCTAGAATGAACCCTGATTTAATGCTAGTGGAGCGTTAATGCTTTTACAGAATAGCCGAACAATCATTTTGTTAAAAGAAGTATTCCATATTAACCTATGCTTCAACTTTCACAAGGTTATGAGAATAAGCTAAAGAGATACATTAGTCTGAATACATGTCAACGATGCTACGGAGGGTCGGAGAGATGAACATCACAAATCAATAGAGCCTGCCTGCATTGCAAACAATCCAGTTAAAAATATATCATTAAATAGAAAATACAACTTAAAATTAATTCACATAGTACGTACAGTTTAGTTTATACAAATTTATCTTAGCTCGATTGCAAAACAGGTTTTTATATTAAACGCTCTCATGACCTCATTCCTGATGGAATCCATCGCCGTGTGGGAGAGAAGAGGCAATGTGGAATTTAAGGGCACAATCATAAAGGCTACAGCGGGGCGCACACTCTGGGCTTCTCACACCTGAATCGAAGGCGCTACCACTGCGCTATCACGATTTGCACATGGTATGGCTAGACTCCAATGATGTTATTTTCCTCATCTATTCACACAGCAAGTTGTAACTTTTGTACGGCAATAAATTATACTGGGTAAAATAGCGTGTAGTAACCCCCCCCCTAAACATTCACAACTTGGTATAAAGACAACAAAATATTCCTGGTCAACGTAAAAACAATGCGATTCCAGGAATTGCAAGTTCGAGTATACTCATATACTTCTGGAGGTATCGCATCGATTAACCCATTCAACACCAAGTAACTGAAATGGACTGGTCCATGATCAGTTTTGAGACCAATAAATTAATACGAAAATTACATTTGGACCAGTTCATTTATCAAAATGGGTAATTTTGTCTAAAATAGTAATATTACTGGCAAAAAGGGCAGATCCTGATGAGACGGCTCGTCACGAGCCGGCTCATCTGGATCTACACTTTTTGTAAGCCTATTTAGAGGTCTGTGGTGTTGAAAGGGTTAACCAGGATGCGACATCAGGTGTACGACAAGAACATTAGTATACTTGACATTGTGTCATGTACCTGTGGATGATACAATGACATAATTCTAAGGAAATTCCGTGACATATTTCCAGAGTGTTCAGTTTTCCAGTCAGTTCAGTAACAAATAAGAAAAACAATTATTTGAACTATTTATAGCCGTTAACCCATTCAACACCAAGTAACTGACATGGACTAGTCCATGATATTTTTAGACCAATAAATTAATAAGAAAATTACATTTGGATCAGTTCATTTATCAAAATGGGTAATTGTTTTTCTAAAAATAGTAATATTACTTGCAAAAAGTGCAGATCCGATGAGACGGCTTATCACGAGCCGGCTCATCTGAATCTACACTTTTTTGTAAGCCTATTTAGAGGTCTGTGGTGTTGAAAGGGTTAATAACAATCAGGGGAAACAAAATGTAGCAAATATATACTGGTCTACAGTATCTTGTGGATTCCAGAAGGAGCTGAATTTGTACACGTATCAGCCACTCTGTGTATGTATAATATTACGATATATACGGTAGTTAATTCATTAGATATACGATTCTTTCCTTTACACCACTTCAAACTTTACTAAATCAGACAATTACGATTCAACTAAAAGCACCAGAAAGAGTACAGGATACAGATATTCTATAACATGTACAAGGCTATAACTGAGATGGGCCATTGGATAAGGCTGAATATGACATGGGGTCTAAAAGCACAGGGTCCCTATTTGATGCAGCCACTGCTGCTGCTGCCGCCGCAGCTGCCGCCGCCGCTGCCGCCGCCGCTGCTGCCTGTTGCTTTGCCAACTTGGCTTTCTTCTCTTTCTCTTTGTCCTGGTCTGGTCTATGAATTTTCATGTGAGCACTCCGACTTTTAACCTTCCCAAATACTCTGTAAGACAAAGAGAAATATTCTGAGGAATAAATCTGTAAGACAAAGAAGAATATTCTGTAGGACAAAGAGGAATACTCTGTAAGACAAAGAGAAATACTCTGTAAGACAAAGAGGAATACTCTGTAAGACAAAGAGAAATACTCTGTAAGACAAAGAGGAATACTCTGTAAGACAAAGAGGAATATTCTGTAAGACAAAGAGGAATACTCTGTAAGGCAAAGAACAATACTCTGTAAGGCAAAGAACAATACTCTGTAAGACAAAGAGGAATAAATACTCTGTAAGACAAAGAACAATACTCTGTAAGACAAAGAGGAATAAATACTCTGTAAGACAAAGAGGACTAAATACACTGTAAGACAAAGAACAATACTCTGTAAGACAAAGAACAATACTCTGCAAGACAAAGAACAATACTCTGTAAGACAAAGAGGAATAAATACTCTGTAAGACAAAGAGGAATAAATACTCTGTAAGACAAAGAACAATACTCTGTAAGACAAAGAGGAATAAATACTCTGTAAGACAAAGAGGAATAAATACTCTGCAAGACAAAGAAGAATACTCTGTAAGACAGAGCAATACTCTGTAAGACAAAGAGGAATACATCAGGGGGAATTATGTATATTCATAGTGGTAGTTTGAACATCTGGATTATGTATATTCATAGTTGTGGTTTGAACAAGTTTACAAGATGTTCGTACCTGCCACATAGTTTACAAGATGTTCGTACCTGCCACATAGTTTACAAGATGTACGTACCTGCCACATAGTTTACAAGATGTACGTACCTGCCACATAGTTTACAAGATGTACGTACCTGCCACATAGTTTACAAGATGTACGTACCTGCCACATAGTTTACAAGATATACGTACCTGCCACATAGTTTACAAGATGTACGTACCTGCCACATAGTTTTCTAGATGTACGTACCTGCCACATAATTTACAAGATATACGTACCTGCCACATAATTTACAAGGGAAGACTTCATCTTGTTGATCAACATGTACAGGGGACCTTTGCGGGGATGGTTTCCTCTCGTATCGAGGCACCGATGGAGCGGGCTTTGTCACCTTTATATGAATCTTAACATGAGCGTTAAGGGCTCCTTTGGAGGAGAAACTCTGTAACACAATCACATTGGAATATGACAGCATAATATATTACAAGGGGCCAAGTCAGGGTCAGCAAATATTTATTGAATGACTTAAAATATTTCCTTTCCCGGCGACCGATACTTTGCATCAATATTTTTCGTGCATTGTTTTTGAGCATTCTACATCAATCAAGCAGCATCTTCCAACCTAGGCAGTTATTACGCATTTGTCCCAAATTAAGACTGCATTGAGCAAATGTATTCTACAACGTTATAACATGTGATAAGTATTTGATTGAAAACCCAAAATTATTATTAATGTAATGAATAGCATCTGTAGAAGACGAGCCACTTCCTAAACCGGTCTTCCTTGACGGTCTTCCTTGACCGTTTAACCAGTCTTCCTTGACCAGTCTTCAATGACCGGTCTTCATTGACCGGTGATCTTGAATATCAAGTCTGAAACGGGACTACTGTTTAATTTCCGACACGATATACAAATACATGTACAAAATTTCATTAACCTAGTTCTATAATGGAGACATAATTATAAGGTTTTATTAGTGCCGAAACCCATAAGGTAGCCTGGGAACAGGCGTTGATATATTTTGCCTGGTCAGTCATATAAATATATTTTAACACCGAGAATATTAATTGGGTCGTATTGAGTTTCTGATAATATCAACGCCTGGGGAAACTTGTGGGGTATTCTGTGTAATTATTGATTATCATTGATCCTATTAATAGGCCTATTAGCACGTGACTTAATGACTTACTGAATCGAAAGCGAGACACTGCAATGTTGATAAAATGTATAATTGGCCACCATTTTTTACTGGTCAACGGAACGGTAGATAGTTTTAAAAAGTACAGATTTAAGTCGTCCTTACTTCAATTAGGCCGAATCGATCCATTAACACATAAACGCAATAGTTCAAATCCACCATCTCGTCGATATAATGCAGAAACGGGAAATTATATGTTAACAAAATTTTGCAATGTAAATGAGGCTACGGGAGCAATAGTGTATTTTCGGAAATGATCATGCATAATCGTGCCTGTTCAGTGATTTCCGAAAAGGTTCCGTTTCTATTTTTAGCAATCGTATCTTGCAGATAAGAGTGTCGTTCTTCAATCAACACCCTAGAACACAAGTGTAATGTAGATGGCGCTACGCTCTGAAATCGAGTTTCCCCAGGCTGTCATTTTGACAGAAGTAAATTAGAGAAAAATCGACAGACTGGAACCCAGGCTACCCGTTGGGTTAATATGCATTGATATTAGTTAGACGGGACATCATTAATAGGACAATTTTATTTGGATGTGGTCCTTAGCGCCGTTTGTCAAACTAATAATAACAAGATGGAAAATTCTGTGTAGTTTTTCAAGACTTGCAATAAAAATATAAATAATCTTACGGAATTGCATTCTGGGTAGTCACAGGTAAAGGATAGTGGTGAACTGTTGCGGGCGGGACTCGGAATTCTCAGTGGCATGTCTAAGTTCTCTTCTGTTTCCAGATCTTTGACCTGCAATATATACATAACTTTATAGTACACCGTCTCGACAAGCCACTCCCTTCAACCCCAACATCTCAGTTTCTATTTTTCAACGGGCACTTTGTTTTCTATATAAATCTTCTTAGAAACACCTGCCTAAATATAACAGCCAGTTTCTATTTTTTAATAATTTAGGCTTCTTAACAACACCAACATACCTGCTATAACCTTTCAAACGCATGCAGTTTGTAGACAAGTATTATGTATATCTATTCTACCAGTACTAATGTATATCTATTCTTTCAGTGCTATGTATATCTATTCTACAAGTACAATGTATATCTATTCTACCAGTACTATGTATATCTATTCTACAAGTACTATGTATATCTATTCTACCAGTACTAATGTACATCTATTCTACCAGTACTAATGTATATCTATTCTACCAGTACTAATGTATATCTATTCTACAAGTACTAATGTATGTCTATTCTACCAGTACTAATGTATATCTATTCTACCAGTACTAATGTATATCTATTCTACCAGTACTAATGTATATCTATTCTACAAGTACTAATGTATATCTATTCTACCAGTACTAATGTATATCTATTCTACCAGTACTAATGTATATCTATTCTACCAGTACTAATGTATATCTATTCTACCAGTACTAATGTATATCTATTCTACAAGTACTAATGTATATCTATTCTACCAGTACTAATGTATATCTATTCTACAAGTACTAATGTATATCTATTCTACCAGTACTAATGTATATCTATTCTACAAGTACTAATGTACATCTATTCTACAAGTACTAATGTATATCTATTCTACAAGTACTAATGTATATCTATTCTACAAGTACTATGTATATCTATTCTACAAGTACTAATGTATATCTATTCTACCAGTACTAATGTATATCTATTCTACAAGTACTAATGTATATCTACTACAAGTACTATGTATATCTATTCTACAAGTACTAATGTATATCTATTCTACAAGTACTATGTATATCTATTCTACAAGTACTAATGTATATCTATTCTACAAGTACTAATGTATATCTATTCTACAAGTACTATGTATATCTATTCTACAAGTACTAATGTATATCTATTCTACAAGTACTAATGTATATCTATTCTACAAGTACTATGTATATCTATTCTACAAGTACTAATGTATATATATTCACCAGTACTAATGTATATATATTCCACCAGTACTAATGTATATATATTCTACCAGTACTAATGTATATATATTCTACCAGTACTAATGTATATATATTCTACCAGTACTAATGTATATATATTCTACCAGTACTAATGTATATATATTCTACCAGTACTAATGTATATATATTCTACCAGTACTAATGTATATATATTCTACCAGTACTATGTATATCTATTCTACAAGTACTAATGTATATATATTCTATAAGTACTAATGTATATATATTCTACAAGTACTAATGTATATATATTCTACCAGTACTAATGTATATATATTCTACCAGTACTAATGTATATCTATTCTACCAGTACTAATATATATATATTCTACCAGTACTAATGTATATCTATTCTACCAGTACTAATGTATATCTATTCTACCAGTACTAATGTATATCTATTCTACAAGTACTAATGTACATCTATTCTACAAGTACTATATATATCTATTCTACAAGTACTAATGTATATCTATTCTACAAGTACTAATGTACATCTATTCTACCAGTACTAATGTACATCTATTCTACAAGTACTATATATATCTATTCTACAAGTACTAATGTATACCTATTCTACAAGTACTAATGTATATCTATTCTACAAGTACTATGTATATCTATTCTACAAGTACTAATGTACATCTATTCTACAAGTACTAATGTATATCTATTCTACAAGTACTAATGTACATCTATTCTACAAGTACTAATGTATATCTATTCTACAAGTACTAATATATATATATTCTACAAGTACAATGTATATCTATTCTACAAGTACTATGTATATCTATTCTACCAGTACTAATGTACATCTATTCTACCAGTACTAATGTATATCTATTCTACAAGTACTAATGTATATCTATTCTACCAGTACTAATGTATATCTATTCTACCAGTACTAATGTATATCTATTCTACCAGTACTAATGTATATATATTCCACCAGTACTAATGTATATCTATTCTACCAGTACTAATGTATATCTATTCTACAAGTACTAATGTATATCTATACAAGTACTATGTATATCTATTCTACAAGTACTAATGTATATCTATTCTACCAGTACTAATGTACATCTATTCTACAAGTACTATGTATATCTATTCTACAAGTACTATGTATATCTATTCTACAAGTACTAATGTATATCTATTCTACAAGTACTAATGTACATCTATTCTACCAGTACTAATGTATATCTATTATACAAGTACTATGTATATCTATTCTACAAGTACTATGTATATCTATTCTACCAGTACTAATGTACATCTATTCTACAAGTACTATGTATATCTATTCTACAAGTACTAATGTATATCTATTCTACAAGTACTATGTATATCTATTCTACCAGTTCTAATGTATATCTATTCTACAAGTACTAATGTACATCTATTCTACCAGTACTATGTATATCTATTCTACAAGTACTAATGTATATCTATTCTACAAGTACTATGTATATCTATTCTACCAGTACTAATGTATATATATTCTACCAGTACTATGTATATCTATTCTACCAGTACTATGTATATATATTCTACCAGTACTAATGTATATCTATTCTACCAGTACTAATGTACATCTATTCTACCAGTACTAATGTATATCTATTCTACAAGTACTATGTATATCTATTCTACCAGTACTAATGTATATATATATTCTACCAGTACTATGTATATCTATTCTACCAGTACTATGTATATCTATTCTACCAGTACTAATGTATATCTATTCTACCAGTACTAATGTACATCTATTCTACAAGTACTAATGTATATCTATTCTACAAGTACTATGTATATCTATTCTACCAGTACTAATGTATATCTATTCTACAAGTACTAATGTACATCTATTCTACCAGTACTATGTATATCTATTCTACAAGTACTAATGTATATCTATTCTACAAGTACTATGTATAACTATTCTACCAGTACTAATGTATATATATTCTACCAGTACTATGTATATCTATTCTACCAGTACTATGTATATCTATTCTACCAGTACTAATGTATATCTATTCTACCAGTACTAATGTATATCTATTCTACAAGTACTAATGTATATATATTCTACCAGTACTAATGTATATATATTCTACCAGTACTAATGTATATATATTCTATAAGTACTAATGTATATATATTCTACCAGTACTAATGTACATCTATTCTACAAGTACTATATATATCTATTCTACAAGTACTATGTATATCTATTCTACAAGTACTAATGTATATCTATTCTACAAGTACTAATGTATATCTATTCTACAAGTACTATGTATATCTATTCTACAAGTACTAATGTATATCTATTCTACAAGTACTATGTATATCTATTCTACAAGTACTATGTATATCTATTCTACAAGTACTAATGTATATCTATTCTACCAGTACTAATGTATATCTATTCTACAAGTACTATGTATATCTATTCTACAAGTACTAATGTATATATATTCTACCAGTACTAATGTATATCTATTCTACAAGTACTAATGTACATCTATTCTACAAGTACTATGTATATCTATTCTACAAGTACTAATGTATATCTATTCTACAAGTACTAATGTATATATATATTCTACAAGTACTAATGTATATCTATTCTACAAGTACTAATGTACATCTATTCTACAAGTACTAATGTATATCTATTCTACAAGTACTAATGTATATCTATTCTACAAGTACTAATGTACATCTATTCTACCAGTGCTATGTATATCTATTTTACTCACATTTGGATCATCAAATGTTCCAATAGAGGTGCTGGCCTCGGACAGAGAATCCTCATCTCCGGTCAGCTCTCTCGTATCGACCTCTCCATCTTCCCCCGTATGTACCTCCTCGGGCAGTTTGTTGTCCTCGACACACCCCTCTGGAGCATCCAAGCCCGGTTGAGGCCTCGTGGACCTCAAGTTGTACTCCTGTTCTCGCCGTTTTCGTACAGCCCGTAGCCGTTTATGGTCATCAACAAGTACCTTCTTCCAGAGATAGTAGAACTGTACACATTGACGCACCGTCTTTGTCTTCACCTGTTCATATATTGATTTATTTGTAGGGAATATAAACTGGATGTTGTCTATCTTGGACAACCCCATAATCTCCTTACAGTTTCATATCCAAGACAGGTAAATGGGTTTTATACAAATTTATGTTTGCTACATTGTGAAACAAGTTTTTACAACATTAGATTTTTCGCTCACGAGACTTCATTCCTGATTGAATCCATCATCCCGAGGGAAAGAGAAATGTGGATTTAAGGTTCTTGCCCTGGGATTCTGATGGGGCTTGAACTCACAACCTATCGGTTACAAGGCAAACACCATATCCATTACACACTGGAGGCTCCAGACATATTGGTTAATGGTTCACAGGACAATTGACCATCTTAGAACTAATAGAAGAGCAAAACTTATCTTTCTACTCTTGCCTATTCATTAATAAATCAAGACTGAATACATCCGTGTTACATGATAACAGCTGCTAATTGATTAACCCTTTCCCTCATAGAAGCACCTCTTGACGCCATTACCAATAAGACATACATTAACCCTTTCCCTCATAGAAGCACCTCTTGACGCCATTACCAATAAGACATACATTAACCCTTTCCCTCATAGAAGCACCTCTTGACGCCATTACCAATATGACATACATTAACCCTTTCCCTCATAGAAGCACCTCTTGACGCCATTACCAATAAGACATACATTAACCCTTTCCCTCATAGAAGCACCTCTTGACGCTATTACCAATATGACATACATTAACCCTTTCCCTCATAGAAGCACCTCTTGACGCCATTACCAATATGACATACATTAACACTTTCCCTCATAGAAGCACCTCTTGACGCCATTACCAATATGACATACATTAACCCTTTCCCTCATAGAAGCACCTCTTGACGCCATTACCAATATGACATACATTAACACTTTCCTTCATAGAAGCACCTCTTGACGCCATTACCAATATGACATACATTAACCCTTTCCCTCATAGAAGCACCTCTTGACGCCATTACCAATACGACATACATTAACCCTTTCCCTCATATAAGCACCTCTTGACGCCATTACCAATACGACATACATTAACCCTTTCCCTCATAGAAGCACCTCTTGACGCCATTACCAATAAGACATACATTAACCCTTTCCCTCATAGAAGCACCTCTTGACGCCATTACCAATAAGACATACATTAACCCTTTCCCTCATAGAAGCACCTCTTGACGCCATTACCAATATGACATACATTAACCCTTTCCCTCATAGAAGCACCTCTTGACGCCATTACCAATAAGACATACATTAACCCTTTCCCTCATAGAAGCACCTCTTGACGCTATTACCAATATGACATACATTAACCCTTTCCCTCATAGAAGCACCTCTTGACGCCATTACCAATATGACATACATTAACACTTTCCCTCATAGAAGCACCTCTTGACGCCATTACCAATATGACATACATTAACCCTTTCCCTCATAGAAGCACCTCTTGACGCCATTACCAATATGACATACATTAACACTTTCCTTCATAGAAGCACCTCTTGACGCCATTACCAATATGACATACATTAACCCTTTCCCTCATAGAAGCACCTCTTGACGCCATTACCAATACGACATACATTAACCCTTTCCCTCATATAAGCACCTCTTGACGCCATTACCAATACGACATACATTAACCCTTTCCCTCATAGAAGCACCTCTTGACGCCATTACCAATACGACCTACATAAACCCTTTCCCTCATAGAAGCACCTCTTGACGCCATTACCAATACGACATACATTAACCCTTTCCCTCATAGAAGCACCTCTTGACGCCATTACCAATACGACATACATGAACGCTTTTCCTCATAGAAGCACCTCTTGACGCCATTACCAATACGACATACATTAACAGTAACTAACACCAGGCAACATTTATACAGATTGTCTAGTGACCATGCTGCTGTAAAGCCGAAGGATGGGAACTCTTGCCATCTAGGCCTGTTACACCATACAGTTGAGCTAGGGTTGGCATTTTCCAGGAAAGATGCTCATTGTGTAATGGTGGGAAATACAAGGAAATACCACGAAATATGGACGGCGATATGACAAATGTCATGCTTAGTAGCTAATTACTGTAAATCACTTTATATTCGCGTGAGCTTTATTTCGCGAATTCGACCACCAAACTTATTTCGCGGATTTATGAATTCGCGGACAACGCTGTAAATCATAAATTCGCATAAGATCAAAAAAAAAAAACACGAGAAGACAAAAACCGGAAATACTGTTATGCAGTTTATTGTCCAGTAGCAGTGTCCCGTATGCGGTGCATATTCAGCAATGCGGTTCAATAACTCTTAGATGACGCTTTGATCAATTATCGCCTTTACGAGTGATATTTGATTGATATTGCATACTATTAAATACTTACTATTGTTATGTTAGGATTAACTTTAAGTCAGGTTTTATTGAATAAACATTCCACACACTATCATGGAATGACAGGTAAACTTTTGCATATTTTCGGACAACATTTTTCGGATACGATGTTTCGGACATACCCTTGGCAGTAAAATATACGCGATATTTATGAATTCGCGAAGTAGTCCATTCGCGAATAATAGCGAAAATAAAAACACCGCGAATAATACCAGATTTACAGTACCTACCAGTTGGTTTTCATTACTTTCTACTGGTCACATTTATTAAACAACCAAGCTCATGTAAAGCAGCCAGTTTCCAGATTCCCAAATGGCATGTTTTTATACAGCTGACCTATTAAACAGCCACCTGTACCATACTAATACCCTTAGTACTCTTCACTGACTGATATACATAACAAGTACTTTAGGCTATTCTTTTAAGACTAGTACAGCTGGTGTGAAGTGTAACTTACATCACCAGACACACTGAAGAAATCCTTGTCAAACTTTAATATTGCTTGTGTATATCTGTCAATTTCCTCAGCTGTCCACTGGTCCGATTCTGCAATGCAATAAACAAAGTTGCATGAATGACAGGGGAATTTCTACTTTCGGTTTGGATAGGATACTCTGTATTAACTATTATCAGGGTGTCCACAAATGTTGGTATCCAGAATTCACTGACTTTTCCCCCTGATCAAAAGTCCAAAGTTCTCCGTTCCAAATACTATAATAGGCCTAATTATGCTTCTTGCAGCATATGTCACTGGCAATAATAATTTTACTCCTGTGTTCTGTTCAAATATGTGTGTAGATACCACAGTGAGGAAGGATAAGGGATTGTCAGACCAATCTCTTAACAATGAAACTACAGTTAGACTAGAAGTCACAGTGCGGAGGGTGTGTCAGTCCATGATGTTAACAATGAAACTACAGTTAGACTAGAAGTCACAGTGGAGAGGGAGTGTCAGTCCATGATGTTAACAATGAAACTACAGTTAGACTAGAAGTCACAGTGGAGAGGGTGTGTCAGTCCATGATGTTAACAATGAAACTACAGTTATACTAGAAGTCACAGTGGAGAGGGTGTGTCAGTCCATGATGTTAACAATGAAACTACTGTTAGACTAGAAGTCACAGTGGAGAGGGTGTGTCAGTCCATGATGTTAACAATGAAACTACAGTTAGACTAGAAGTCACAGTGGAGAGGGTGTGTCAGTCCATGATGTTAACAATGAAACTACAGTTAGACTAGAAGTCACAGTGGAGAGGGTGTGTCAGTCCATGATGTTAACAATGAAACTACTGTTAGACTAGAAGTCACAGTGGAGAGGGTGTGTCAGTCCATGATGTTAACAATGATACTACAGTTATACTAGAAGTCACAGTAGAGAGGGTGTGTCAGTCCATGATGTTAGCAATGAAACTACAGTTAGACTAGAAGTCACAGTGCGGAGGGTGTGTCAGTCCATGATGTTAACAATGAAACTACAGTTAGACTAGAAGTCACAGTGGAGAGGGGTAGGGGAGTGTCAGTCCACGATGTTAACAATGAGATTACAGTTAGACTAGAAGCAGCTAAAAACAATAACTACCATTCCAAATGACGGGTGTTAATTATAAAATGGTCCAATAGAATAAATTAAAAACAACATCATGATGAACAAGACTGACCTTGGTATTTGTACGTTGTAAGACTGTGGTTCTTGGACAGCTTAGCAGAGCGTGACATCATCATTAACATTGCCTTCTGCAATGGTTGAAAGCAACATTATATATACATTTTTTTCAAAGCGACCTTTCCGAGACAAGTGATACTGGCAAAAATGACTTGTCTAATCATGCTATAATTATGTTGAATGATGCTTACTGACCCTGTGATCATTGTCGTATTATGCTTGTTAACGATTGTTTAAAGCAGCATTACATCGTAATAAAGGATGTTTTGGGTAAAATATAAATACTAATATGTGTGTGTTTACAAAAATCGAAATAGTCGCTCAGAAACGATAAAATTCCAATAAATTTAAACCGTCGTATACGCGAATTTGTTTATAAACACACGAAATGTAAACACGCACAGCGTGCATGCGTGAAACAACAGAGGATGTAGAAAACAACATATATATTTTGAACATGAAAGACTATCTATCTATCTTCCTCTAATGTCGAACCCCTCGCCGGGATGTAGAAATGTCCCTAAAAGACTTAGCTAACAGAGGTATGAATCAACATATCAAGTAATTTAATTAAAAAAGACAACGTGGGACAAATGGGGACGATGCATTCCGAATGTAAACAAGTGCCGACGATGCGTTCCAGTTGTAAACAAGTGCATGACCGATCGACTCGGAAAGTCCTACTTTCGGTTTGGAGTTTGTTTTATCGCAAAAAAACACTGTTTACCAAATGAGCATAAGCATACAAAGTATAATGTTAGAATGTGTAGCAGCATTGCTACCCATACGTAAAAATTGAATTTTTCAAATATCTTTTATTTCATACGATGTAATGCTGCTTTAAAATAAATAAACAAATAAAGTTGATACTTAGATATTCTGAATAAGGTGTAATTAATGAGTATAAAATGCATAAGCAAAGCACTGATAAATTCTTTGATATTTTGCCAACAAATAGTAGCAATTAAATATCGGCAGGATTTTTCTAACCCCAAAGTCTATTCAATAGGAGTAACTTGATTACATATCAATGGGACTTTTGACCTAATTTTAAGACATAGTGACCCCTACCCCTAATTTGATCAATCTATAAAGTTTCACGATGATTGGACCAGTGGTTCAGGAGATGTTTGAAGTGGACTGTTGATGCCGCACATTGCCGGACAAAAGCTATCCTATACAACTTTGCATGGTGAGTTAAACATAAGAGGTACACAAATTACAATAGCACGATCTAAATTATTTATATACAGTGGATACGCATCTAAATCAGAATTCACTTAATTTACCTGTATATTGCCATTAGCTAGGTGCAGCAGGTGTACGATGAGTTCTTAATTTACCTGTATATTGCATTAGCTAGGTGCAGCAGATGTACGACGAGTTCTTAATTTACCTGTATATTGCCATTAGCTAGGTACAGCAGGTGGAGGAGTTCTTAATTTACCTGTATATTGCCATTAGCTAGGTACAGCAGGTGTAGGACGAGTTCTTAATTTACCTGTATATTGCCATTAGCTAGGTACAGCAGGTGTAGGACGAGTTCTTAATTTACCTGTATATTGCCATTAGCTAGGTACAGCAGGTGGACGAGTTCTTAATTTACCTGTATATTGCCATTAGCTAGGTACAGCAGGTGGACGAGTTCTTAATTTACCTGTATATTGCCATTAGCTAGGTACAGCAGGTGTACGACGAGTTCTTAATTTACCTGTATATTGCCATTAGCTAGGTACAGCAGGTGTAGGACGAGTTCTTAATTTACCTGTATATTGCCATTAGCTAGGTACAGCAGGTGTAGGACGAGTTCTTAATTTACCTGTATATTGCCATTAGCTAGGTACAGCAGGTGTATGACGAGTTCTTAATTTACCTGTATATTGCCATTAGCTAGGTGCAGCAGGTGTAGGACGAGTTCTTAATTTACCTGTATATTGCCATTAGCTAGGTACAGCAGGTGTAGAGCGTGTTCCACATTGAAGCCGTTACCACAGACAACAGCACTGCACGCCAGATCCTGATATGATTGCACTGGGAAAACAAAGAACCATGTAGTATGCTCATTCATTAAAAATATCACAATTGCACAGCCACCCCCCCCCCTCACCATAGCTAACTAAAGTACTGTTTCATCAAAATCTATCCATGTACTAGCGTACAACCACTATAGACAATGCTTATAATGTTAAACGCACCACCTTCAACAAGTTATCACAATATCAATGAGAGACATTGATCAGTTAATTGCCACTGAATAATCTAAGGAGGATTGGTCCTTTCAATTGGTTTCCTCCGTTTTTAATGTTGTTTACCGTTACATCATAGGCTACCAATTTTAATCCGTTTTCTCATCTTATAATTATTAAATCTCGACAGATATACAATGGATGCTTTACTGTAAAAACTTGATTTTGATGAATTCACATTTATCATACTGCAACATAAGGAACAACAGTAAAAACAAAGGATTCCAACTAAAAGGACCAATGTACATTTCTGGAAAAATCTTACTATCTTCCAAGGGAGGTAATAGAAAAACCAGCAATGACTCCCATTACAAGCAAATCTTATAAATATAATACGTCATATCTCTCTGGTTTTATATTTATTGCTAGGAATATGAAATTAGTTTGGAAGTGGAGAGGATAAAAGTAAAGTTAGTATCAAGAGTAATTACCATCGTGGTCCGAGTTTTCACCTAGGCATGCTGGATCAAAGACGAGATCTTCCTTGCTAATGTCATACAATGCCATCTTCTTATGGGCTAAAAATAAATTTATTATTATTATTTACTCTTCAATCCCGTCAACAAATAACGTAACTATACGAATATTTAATGTTCTCCTATACTATAATACAAGAAAGATCATTGAAACGCTCAACTGCCATTAAATGCTTTTGGTAGAAACGGAATTCTCAAAATGGCGTGTGAAATTAGTCGGCTTTCACTAAACATATTTACTTAAGACAGGTATGACATTAATGTGTTTGTAAACCTATATACACTGACAACTGGGTTGAAATGAAAGCTATAAGCTTATTGAAATTCTACCCCAATTAGCTGCAATTTCCTTTCTGCTATTACTAAACTGGTTACCTCAAACCCATGTATATTATTTGCAGCCCATAATTAATAAGTTATCTACACTTGGAACAGTTTTATTTGACGCACTGTGAAGTCAGGAATTGGTTAATCACGGCGGCTTTTTTATCCAGTCACAATAGAATAGTAATTGCCAATCTCACGACGTGTAAATTACGCGAGTGTACCGATCAAAAGGGATGTCATTGCCATTAACAAAAGATCATCTTAACAAAAGCTGTGAAAACTTTTGTGTGACACGCAGACCAGGGCACTCGGCCAATTGTGTTCGACCCAAAGGTGTTAATTTAAGTACTAATTGATTTCATGGGACCAGTGATCTGGTTCGAGAGTTCCAGTCATCCGTGTTCGACGAAGGTAGAACAATATGCATTATATAGAGATTCTCGCCGGGACCAGACGACATGTTCGAGCCAACGGTGGTGTTCGAGCCAACCGAGTTCGAGGCAACGAAGTTTGACTATATATACCAAAATGTTTGTAAATGTCTGAAGTTTAACATACATGCGGCATAAATTGTGGTATATAACTCATTTTGTTAGCTGACCGGGTAAGGTTGCCCCTCAAAATAGTGGTCCAATAACCAAATAGTCACCTAACCAAATGCTATCAGTTTGTTTTGTTTGTATTTAGTGTCTAACATAGCACCAACAGTTTAGGTTATATGGCGACTTTCCAGCTATTTTTGGTGGAGGAAGTCCCAGGTAGAACCACCGACCTTCCACAACCCAGCTGGATGGCTCATTACATGAAATCATTCGAGACCCCCAGTGAGAGGCAAGTGATTTGACCGTAACCACTCGGCATGATTGATAGACCCGTTACTGAAATAGAACTTTTTACAACACTAGCAGAAATATAGCTCCTTTTTGGGTTTGATGTTGTCGGGCATCAGATCAACTCGAGGCAAAAAATCGATCGATCAGCAAAAATAGAGGCAAAATTGATAGGATAAAGTTACGGAAAAACTATCCGATATGGTGAATGCATTAATTTCAACTTACAAAATGTTTAATGTTCATATAATTATGTCGAGTCTATTGCAAAATACTTGGTACTGCATATTCAAACGCAGTAAAGGTAACATTGTAGAAGCAACAAGCAAGACAAGCACTTACAATTACATTCTGGAAGGTTAGCCTGATACTGTAATCCAATGTTCACATGTCTGTAAAAATAAACAACATAAACATGTACCTATTGTCTTTCACATATGGATCGGATTCAAATCATGCAGTGACAGATTATGTTCTGCTGTGTGGTCCAGTGAACACATTTCTTATTGCTTGGTGAAGTCATCATTGCGGTGACGGTTCTAAACCTGTAACGTAGGTTATAAACTTTTTCTCAAATCTCAAACTTGGTCGAGTCCGATATTTGCTCTTGACTCAACCAATCAGAAAGCTTAAAGAACTAAGCTTGAGGTTGAAGAAAGTTTTATGACCTCTAGGTTATAAAACTTTTCTCAGATCTTAACCTCATGCTCAAATGATCTGATTGGCTAATTCGGAGTATTAATGTCAGCTGAACCAATCAGACGCTTGAGACTAAGTTTTGAGATTGGAGAAATGTTTTATAACCTCGGGGCCAGGCCTGGCTTATGCCCATAAAATTCTCCGACTGGAGGTTAATATATTTAGAATCCAATTACTTTATAGTAAATGATTGCGTTGGGTTACGACTTTCTGATACTTCTATAGAGCAATATACAAAACTGCTGCCCAGAAATATACAACTTTAAGACACATTGGGATGGTACTTTAAAAAAACAACAATAAGCAATATCTATATAAACAATGCAGATAATGACACAGGACATACTGCTCAAAATGTCATAGCCATTGGACAGAGTTACACATATTTGGTGTTGGTTTGTCATACATTCCTATAGGATATTGGACTCCGGTGGTGGGAGCTCTTCATCAAATGGTATACATACGATAGGATATCAGACTCCGGTGGTGGGAGCTCTACATCAAATGGTATACTTACAGTAGGATATCGGACTCCGGTGGTGGGAGCTCTACATCAAATGGTATACCTACAGTAGGATATCGGACTCCGGTGGTGGGAGCTCTACATCAAATGGTATACCTACAGTAGGATATCGGACTCCGGTGGTGGGAGCTCTACATCAAATGGTATACCTATGGTAGGATATCGGACTCCGGTGGTGGGAGGTCTACATCAAATGGTATACTTACGGTAGGATATCGGACACCGGTGGTGGGAGGTCTACATCAAATGGTATACTTACGGTAGGATATCGGACTCCGGTGGTGGGAGGTCTACATCAAATGGTATACTTACGGTAGGATATCGGACACCGGTGGTGGGAGCTCTACATCAAATGGTATACTTATGGTAGGATATCAGACTCCGGTGGTGGGAGCTCTACATCAAATGGTATACTTACGGTAGGATATCAGACTCCGGTAGTGGAGCTCTACATCAAATGGTATACTTACGGTAGGATATCAGACTCCGGTAGTGGAGCTCTACATCAAATGGTATACTTACGGTAGGATATCGGACTCCGGTGGTGGATTCTCTTCATCAAATGGTATACTTACGGTAGGATATCAGACTCCGGTGGTGGATTCTCTTCATCAAATGGTATACTTACGGTAGGATATCGGACACCAGTGTTGGGTTCTCTACATCAAATGGTATACTGACGGTAGGATATCGGACTCCGGTGGTGGGAGGTCTACATCAAATGGTATACATACGGTAGGATATCGGACTCCGGTGGTGGGAGGTCTACATCAAATGGTATACATATGGTAGGATATCAGACTCCGGTGGTGGGAGGTCTACATCAAATGGTATACATACGGTAGGATATCGGACTCCGGTGGTGGGAGGTCTACATCAAATGGTATACATACGGTAGGATATCAGACTCCGGTGGTGGGAGGTCTACATCAAACGGTATACATACGGTAGGATATCGAACTCCGGTGGTGGGAGCTCTACATCAAATGGTATACATACGGTAGGATATCGGACTCCGGTGGTGGGAGCTCTCCATCAAATGGTATACTTACGGTAGGATATCGGACTCCGGTGGTGGGAGCTCTCCATCAAATGGTATACTTACGGTAGGATATCGGACTCCGGTGGTGGGAGCTCTACATCAAATGGTATACTTACGGTAGGATATCGGACTCCGGTGGTGGGAGCTCTCCATCAAATGGTATACTTACGGTAGGATATCAGACTCCGGTAGTGGAGCTCTACATCAAATGGTATACATACGGTAGGATATCGGACTCCGGTGGTGGGAGCTCTCCATCAAATGGTATACTTACGGTAGGATATCGGACTCCGGTGGTGGGAGCTCTCCATCAAATGGTATACTTACGGTAGAATATCAGACTCCGGTAGTGGAGCTCTACATCAAATGGTATACATACGGTAGGATATCGGACTCCGGTAGTGGAGCTCTACATCAAATGGTATACTTACGGTAGGATATCGGACACCGGTGGTGGGAGCTCTTCATCAAATGGTATACTTATGGTTAGGATATCAGACTCCGGTGGTGGATTCTCTTCATCAAATGGTATACTTACGGTAGGATATCAGACTCCGGTGGTGGATTCTCTTCATCAAATGGTATACTTACGGTAAGATATCGGACTCCGGCGGTGGGTTCTCTTCATCAAATGGTATACATACGGTAGGATATCAGACTCCGGCGGTGGGAGCTCTACATCAAATGGTATACTTACGGTAGGATATCGGACTCCGGCGGTGGGTTCTCTTCATCAAATGGTATAGTCTCCTCTGAAGATTCCTCAGCAATTTCCGACTTGGCTATGCTAGCTGTATAGAAAGTAAATGTATATAATATTATTAATATTACAATGATAATAGTAAAGTTGGAGATTACTTGAATGGGGAGGGTCTTAACTAATGTTGCTAATGTGGCCCCACCCATATGCCTCTCATATACCGACTAGTCGTGTAAAAACAATGCCATATATCTAATAACCCATTTCATTCTGGATATATTTAAAGGCTTTTGCAAACAACATAGATCCAGACCAGCCACTAAATATGCCACTTGACTTTCAAATGTGGCCGTGATATTGGATGAACAGGGTTGGAATTTGGGTTCTCCACTACGTCTCAATGAGTTGAACATTTAAAATTTAAATACAAGTTTAATGATATGGACCGGACAAGAAATGGATGGACGGACGGAAATGTTGTGCATGTCCAATTAATATTATAATAATGTATTATAATGTAAACAAAGTACATACCAGATCTGAGCATCGAGGGCCTTGGTGTCGATGGCAGTCCGGCTGAATTAATCACTAACGGTTGCGGTGTACAGTTGCCATGTATGGACCAGAAAAGGCCTGACCCCCGTCGCAAAGGGCTCAGCATTGGTGGTGGCGTGTATGGTACTGGTGCCGTGTTGGCACAATCACCTCCATCAGCCCAAATTCGCGGAGATCTTAAGCGACTCTGGAAGCCACAGTGGTTGGCATGTGGTGGAATAATTAATGGAGCTGGTCGGTTTTTCCGTCTCATTTTAAATGAGCCAGGTGCTGTGGAAGTAGGGTTTCGGAAAACCCCAGAACCATCAGATCTTGAGAAAACTTCTCTATTACGCCATTTGGCTAAATGTTCATCAGTTTTACTACGAGGACGGTGGCAAAAGTCCTCAGTTTTAATCTTTGGTTTGGTAAATGTTTCCTCCGCTTGCCATCGCTGAATTCTATAATCATCACCTGATTTACTACGCATTCTCGGTTTTAAATTGTCTTCAGGCCTAACTGGAGCCCGTTTCACATACGTTCGCAACTCAGTACCAGATGAAACATGCAACTGAACCGGGGACCGAACATCGTCCAGTCCGGCGGACAGTCTGCGTTTTAATTCACTGTTGTTGTGCTGGCCGGATGGTAATGTATACACGTAGTCAGTCTTGGCACTATTGTGCCGCTGTCGGTGAGATACAACACTGCTATTATTGGTATTATTATTAGTAGCATTTGAAACGCTTTGGAATGAAAACTGCAGCGACTGCGCTGCCCTTGGTGATGTAGGCTTTGATTGCAAATGTTTCAACAATTCCTGTTTTACACTAGCCTTTGTATCAATGACTTGTGGTGAATGCTGCGACAGAAATGGTGAATTATAACCGGAAACCACAGCACTATGCACAACATTATCATGAGCAAATTCATCGTAAGTATCTTTCGCTAACACTCCATTGCCAACATGCGGAAGCCGTTGTTCAAAGTCGTCCATGCCTATATTTTCAGCGGCATACACTTGCATATGCATGTTCTGCTCTGGTTTGTGAATTTGTTGCATGGAGCCTGGCGGCACCTCCCCCAGGTTTTCTAGGCTCGTAATGATCTGAGATACAATTTCACTCGTAGTGTGGCTACTGCCGGACATCGAACCCTGCACCTCAGGGTTACCTAAATGCCCGGTTGCCATGAACGGCCCTGATAACTGGGACTGATAAGCACTTTCGTCATGGTCTGGATTAACCGGCGGATTATACACAAGCTGTTGTATATGATTGTTTTCATTACCATTAGCACTGTTTGGTAGGTTAGGATTGTGTACATTTGCTATATTCACATTTTGTAAACTGTTTATATTAATGTTTTGGGTATGTAATTGCTGCTGTATGTTATGCAGCATGTTGTTTTCAGTACCGTCAGACAGACCGCTATATGCTTGAACGTTCTGGTCCGAGTACTGGTGTACAATCCCAATGGTATCCTGCACCATGCTTGGGTTGCTGTACTCTGTACCGGGACTCTGCAGGGGCTCCATGGACCCCGGTTGCTGCATTAACGGGGACTGGGGCACCTGAGGGGATTGTGGCACACTGTGCGTATGATTGTATGGTGGAGATGTTGGCAGATGTGGTGACTGGGGCACTTGAGGGGAGCTCTGGTATGGGTCCTGGCCAGACTGTGGATTGTCATACATCATCGGCTGCTGCTTCTCGTGTTCCTGTTGCTGCTGAAGTTGCTGCAATTGTTGTTGTAGAATCTGTTGCTGAAAGAAGCAAGCAGCATAGAGTACACTACAGTAGATATGATTTCCCTAGAGATTTCATGTCAAAGTTTATCTAGAATACAAGGAGCACCCTTCATTTTTCAAAGGGTGATATCTTAATTTTTGTTTTATATGAAACATGACAACTCCACATTTCAAAGAAATTAAGGCACATTCAAGGGGTCAGTCCTCCTCAAGGGGTGAACTTTGTATGTATAAAAAGTAATAGTAAGTAAAGCCATTTGTGATTTTCCAATGTATGAGATACCCCTCATATTAGCATCCATACTTCCAGAATCCTATCCTTGCAGACCAGGAGCCAGGCTACTAGGCAATCAGTAACCACTATGTAACTACATGTAGCTGTCGGCCCACAAACCAGCTTATCAGAATTAACTCCTTGACGAGGTTCGAACCTTCGAACTCCTGCTCCGTGAGTGGATGCAGTAACCACTAGGCCACGGAGACGGCATATGCTATAGGGTTCATTTTTTTGGGAGAAGTGAGAAAGTGCGTGATCGCTTCCTTAAATGGCGTTCTTTAATATACTTCTGCAAAATAGGGTTAAAATGCACAGTACAACCATTAAATACAACATGTGAATAGAAGGAGTGCTTTATAATGGACCAGTGTATCTTACTAGACAAAATTTTGTTTGAAAATCGTAAAAATCAAAAAAATTAAGGAGAAGTGGGGGCCCCCCCAGAGGGCGAAATCAGTGTCTCTAGGGCCACAATTTCGCCCACATCTCCCTCTAGAATGATCCCTGATGCTACACAGAATATGTAGAGGAAAGACATGTTCTCTCGTATATATTACATATGTTCCCACTACTTTGAGCATCTATCTTTCACCATGGCATAAACTTATAAGTTTAGACATCAATACACTTTGACCAGGTAATAGTTACCTACAGAACATTCTGTCCGTTATATGCAGGTGCAGAACTGGAATACAGTTTGTCCACATTGGTGTTTATAAATATTGTAGTTGGTGCAGATTGAGATGCAGATGTCATACCAATATTCATAAGGCAGTATATTGGTGAGTGTTGCGTTATTAAACTGCTGAGTAATCAGGCAAGTTGCCACCCTGAGTCTAACCCTAACTCTGAGCTAACATTTACAAAGCCAAAATATAAATAAAATGCCAAAAATATCCCTTTGCAGAATAAAATGTTGACCTCTGAAAGGTCAGTGCATAATAATTATACATCCAAAGTTTAATAAATCACATGTCTCTCGGAAATATAGTATAATATGCGACTGTCCAGCGTAGGAATCTCCTAATATTACATAATGGATTCATATAGTATGGAATCGTCTAATACAAGACAGTCGAGCATGCCTCACAAAACCATCAAACAGCTGCCGACAGTTTCCACAAACATCCCAAACATTAGTGCATATTCCAGCTGATTCTATGTATGTCAGTTGGCTCCTGCTCATTGCTCTAAGATGACTAATAACAATTGAATTGACGTAGTGGGTTAAATCATATTTCTGTTCAAAGACGGGCTCATTCTAGAGGGCGACTTGGGGGCCCCCACTTCTCCCTAAAAAATGGGTTTTTTTTGTTTACAATTTTCATGCAAAATTTTGTCCAGTAAGATACATGTACACTAGCCCACTATAAAGCACTGCTTCTATTCAAACGCTCTATTTTTGACAGACGGATCTGTAGTTCAGTGGCAACACGCTGGACTGGTAATCCAGGGATCGCAGGTTCGATCCCCCGTCTGACCCTAATAAAATTAACAGTCTTTCAGATGGGACGTTAAACCGAGGTCTCGTGTCGGTGCTTTACACCGTGCACGTAAAAGAACTAGAGGAGACTCTGGAATGGGAATGTATCATTGTACTATCCTCCAACAATCTAAAATGACTAATCTCTTCAGGCGGCGTCGCTCATATGGGCAACCGGTAGCGACGATAAATAAACGTAAAACACAACACTCTATTTAATGGTCATATTGTGTGTGTATTTTAAACCTATTTTGTTAAATTATATTAAATAACATTATTTAAAGACTCAATCGTGCACTTTCTCACTTCTCCCAAAAATTCTAACTTAGAATGAACCCTGCAATTAAGTGAAATTATACTGTCTGCGAGTGCCCCAATTTATATTTAAATAGAACATGCTATTAAAGTGATTTACGTACATTAATTTCATTGCTGTTATGATTCGTTATGGAGAATGCAGCTAGGGATACAGCCGAACGTATTATAAGAGGATATTTGTGTGCTTCAGCGTGTGAAAGCTAGCACCGCTCATGATAATAATGCTTTCAATGTTCGTTCGGTGAAATATTATTCGATCGTTAACTTAAACAAGGAAAAAATATTTTTATTTGAGGCTGAAAAGTGTTCTACAACAGAAAATGATGCAGCCGTATGATCAAACAGTGTGTTTAAACGACCATAAATGACATCACTGACAGCTGGAGTCCGAAAACATTTCATCAGTGCCTAGGTACCACATACAGGCAAACCTGTCTTAAGCAGTCAGCCAAGGGAGTCAGAGAAAGTGGCTGCTTAGCACAGGTGGCTGCTTAATAGCGGTCAAATATATAATAAAACAACTGTTTGGGAATCTGGAAACTGGCTGCTTAATACAGGTTGGCTGCTTAATAGAGGTGACCACTAACACAGGTTTTACTGTATGCAGAGCAGTGAGAAATAAAATGTGTTAATCGACTGCTTTGAATAACACATTAATTTCACTGACAATTTCTATGTACAATGTTCATATACAATGTTGAAACGGTTGGATTTCTGGGTAATACTGGTTTTGTAACAAATGCAATTACATGGTAGCAACCATTTTAGAAATTGTGAAAGTGAGTTTGAAAAGGAATACGACTTCAAACCTGCAGGTGTGGTGAATATAACTAGTATGAACCCTTCTAAACCTGGAAGTATTCTTGTGAAATATTCAACCAAATGGAACACGATCATCATATACATAGTTGGATTTGATACCAACACTTTTGACGAATCGACACAATCAGAACAATTTTAGTATGATGTCAACATTGGTGAAATTGTTATACAACCAGATCCTCACTTTCTGAGAATACGATTTTCAAAGTTATTTCCTTTGGTTAACGTTTTGTGCAAGAGATTTAGTTTGAATAAATACGATGGCCGATTGGTCGACAGCCGGACGAAGAGTGACTGAATCGCTTACATTCAGCAAAAAGAATGGGTTATTTGGTGGTAAAATAGTCCACATGAAGTACAATGAAACTAACTAACCCTAATCTGTTCTATCTGCGGATCTATGCCTGCCTGCTGCAGGTGGGCAATCTGTATAATCTCCAACTGGCTTAGAGCAGGTTGTTGTTGCTGCTGCTGCTGTTGCTGCTGTTGTTGTTGCTGTTGTTGCTGTTGCTGTTGTTGTTGTTGCTGCTGCTGCTGCTGAAGTTGTTGGTCTAACTGAGCTTGCAACTGCTGTTGTTGTATTTGTTGAAGCTGCTGTTGCTGCTGCTGCTGCTGCTGCTGCTCTTGCTGCTGTTGCTGCATCTTCTGATGAATCTGCTTCAGGTGGTCCTGAACTGTCTGTGGTGCGGACGGCTTTGATACCTTTGTCTGCTGTTGCTGCGAGTGTTGCTGCAGTTGCTGGATCTGTTGTTGTTGTTGCTGCTGCTGAAGCTGTTGCAACTCCTGCTGCAGCTGCTGCTGTCTCTGCTGCTCCTGTTTCTGCTGCCAGTGCAAGGCATGAAGCTGGAATATACCATGCTGATCAATACACACAAAGGACACAACCAAAACCATTTCTTCTTCACAGTTCCGATGCATTAATAACACACTCCCAATCATTTATCTGTGATATCTACCTAAGATGTATTAACAAATCAAAACGTAAATCTTTTCTTCTTAAAGATATATTCCTCTTTAAAAAATTGCATTGTATGGGAGTGTCCTGGTTTTTATGCCAGCAATATTAATAAAACATGTAGATGCGATGTACGCACATTAATTTCATTCATTGCTGTTTGTTACAGAGTACTGTAGCATGAAAATGAATTTGATTTCTGGGTAATACTGGTTTTGTAACAAATGCAATTACATGGTAGCAACCATTTTAGAAATTGTGAAAGTGAGTCTAATGAAAATAGACTAACCAAATCGAAATATAATTATATATACATGTATTTCAACAATATCGGAGTACATTAAGTGTTAAAAAGTATAGATTTCTCTACTGCAAAACGTGTGTAATACTGATTTTGTAACAAATACAATTTGTATGATAGTGACAGTATGAACCGCAATAAATCTTTAACATATTAGATACACGCTTCGAAAATTTTCAAAATCAAATCAGTGCACGATGAAATCGGCCTTCGAGATCAGCTAGCCATAGGCAATATAATACAATTTAGGTTTATTGGGTGTGGTAGAGAGGTGCAAGTACATGATTCATTGGATTAGAACTGGAGGTTCAAGCATGTTTTGAAAGTTTTTATGACCGATTTCTGATGCTATAAGTACTAACAAAAATTATGGACCGATATTTTAGGTTTTTGGAATCGGTCTTCCAAGTCAAAGACTCGTACTACACTTTATGTTTCAGGAGCCCTGCTTAGTTGCTTTGACAACATACACTATCCAAATTTATTCCTTCTTAATGCAGAATCAACCGAGTACATAAATCCTAATAATGTCTTTCTAACATGTTGGCTGCATTAACAAATATCGAAAATAATTGAAATACATTCCCCTGCATTATACTAATGGATCAATGGCTTTACTATGGATGCAAGTATCTCTGGTTGCCTTGTAGCTTCATTGAACAAGAACATTGGTTAGAACTAACAAGTACTGTAGAGTGTTGATGTATATACAGAGGTGTAGCAATACATGTACTGTTGGTGTACATACAGAGGTGTAGCAATACATGTACTGTTGGTGTATATACAGAGGTGTAGCAATACATGTACTGTTGGTGTATATACAGAGGTGTAGCAATACATGTACTGTTGGTGTATATACAGAGGTGTAGCAATACATGTACTGTTTGTGTATATACAGAGGTGTAGCAATACATGTACTGTTGGTGTATATACAGAGGTGTAGCAATACATGTACTGTTGGTGTATATACAGAGGTGTAGCAATACATGTACTGTTGGTGTATATACAGAGGTGTAGCAATACATGTACTGTTGGTGTATATACAGAGGTGTAGCAATACATGTACTGTTGGTGTATATACAGAGGTGTAGCAATACATGTACTGTTGGTGTATATACAGAGGTGTAGCAATACATGTACTGTTGGTGTATATACACATACAGAGGTGTAGCAATACATGTACTGTTGATGTATATACAGAGGTGTAGCAATACATGTACTGTTGGTGTATATACAGAGGTGTAGCAATACATGTACTGTTGGTGTATATACAGAGGTGTAGCAATACATGTACTGTTAGTGTATATACAGAGGTGTAGCAATACATGTACTGTTGGTGTATATACAGAGGTGTAGCAATACATGTACGTTGGTGTACATACAGAGGTGTACATACAGAGGTGTAGCAATACATGTACTGTTGGTGTACATACAGAGGTGTAGCAATACATGTACTGTTGATGTACATACAGAGGTGTAGCAATACATGTACTGTTGATGTACATACAGAGGTGTAGCAATACATGTACTGTTGATGTACATACAGAGGTGTAGCAATACATGTACTGTTGATGTACATACAGAGGTGTAGCAATACATGTACTGTTGATGTACATACAGAGGTGTAGCAATACATGTACTGTTGATGTACATACAGAGGTGTAGCAATACATGTACTGTTGATGTACATACAGAGGTGTAGCAATACATGTACTGTTGATGTACATACAGAGGTGTAGCAATACATGTACTGTTGATGTACATACAGAGGTGTAGCAATACATGTACTGTTGATGTACATACAGAGGTGTAGCAATACATGTACTGTTGATGTACATACAGAGGTGTAGCAATACATGTACTGTTGATGTACATACAGAGGTGTAGCAATACATGTACTGTTGATGTACATACAGAGGTGTAGCAATACATGTACTGTTGGTGTATATACAGAGGTGTAGCAATACATGTACTGTTGGTGTATATACAGAGGTGTACATACAGAGGTGTAGCAATACATGTACTGTTGGTGTATATACAGAGGTGTAGCAATACATGTACTGTTGGTGTATATACAGAGGTGTAGCAATACATGTACTGTTGGTGTACATACAGAGGTGTAGCAATACATGTACTGTTGGTGTACATACCGAGGTGTAGCAATACATGTACTGTTGGTGTACATACAGAGGTGTAGCAATACATGTACTGTTGATGTACATACAGAGGTGTAGCAATACATGTACTGTTGGTGTATATACAGTGGTGTAGCACTGCTGATGTAACATCTGCAACTTCAAGGGGTAGATCAACAGTGTTCACATATCAATATATGTCCCAAATATAATTTACTACTGTTCTAAATCTGTGATCGTGAACATAGTATGTACTGTTGATGTAAACATAAAACCCACCAATGAAACACTGCCACAATACAGTAATACTATCACACATAAAAGTGACAGAATCTACTCGAAACATTCTAACTACTCGACCACTCACAGACAACGTATATGGCAGAATGGCAGGATTATTTACCCAAGCTACCTCTACAATCCAAGTACATGTGCTTCCTAGAATCACAATTGACCACGTGGCCGATGAGATCCAACGAACATGTGCTTCTTAGAATCACAATTGACCACTTGGCCAATGAGATCCAACGAACATGTGCTTCTTAGAATCACAATTGACCACGTGGCCGATGAGATCCAACGAACATGTGCTTCCTAGAATCACAATTGACCACTTGGCCAATGAGATCCAGAGAACATGAAAGTAAATGAAAGTGATTGCAGCATGGATATGTTCACTGTAGATAGCACTGCACAGTATAAGTAAACCAACAACATCGAAAGCTAGGCAACACATATACGCACATGTAGGAATCCTTATATTTTACGCATGCTTACTACACTACTAAGAATAGGGATGGCAACAAATATTTGAATAATCGCTCAACCGCAGAATATTCGAATCTTATAAATAAAGAATGCAATAAGAGAATTGTTCGTTTGATGGTTTTACGCCTGCATCAACACCATTTTGGACTATATCGCCGGCAGGTAGTTTACCTGGGCAGGCTCCAGAGGTTAACAAATACTTGGTGCACCAACCTCCATAAGAAACTGCTAACTTTTTCATATAAATGAGACACGGCCTGAGAAAGGCTAGAACCCGTGACCATCAGTGATGATGGGTTACAGTGGTATACAAATCAGCGGCCATGGAGTGGGACGCCATAAGAGAAGAATTGTGTTCATATAAAGCCTCGATTCCTTTTAACTAATTTGGCATCACCAGGTGAGAATTCTAACGACTATTTTTAAAGAATAATAATTGTTCTAAGTTTCAATATATGATATTAAAGGTGAAGCTATATGGTGTCACCTGTTAATTGTTTATTATGAACTATTTTAATAAACTACAGTATATTTACCTTCCAGAGAATTTAATAATAAATTGGACCTTGATATTTTAACAACTTTAAAATGCATTTGTAATTTAAATTTTCTGTATTTTGAATTTGGCCAAAGTGACCAGGAAGCTAATTTTGGTAACTTTTTATCCATTAGTATCACTTATATTATGAACTATTTTAGTAAACTATATTACCTTATAGAGAATTTAATAATAAATTATTCAGAATACTTTATAATGAAGCATTCAGGGACAATTACTGGTTACCGATCCGATCCGGACAAAACTTAGACTAGACACACCCCAGTATGACACAAGCACAGATAAATTAAAAAATACTTGAAATAATGTCCGGTTAAATATGTAGGACAGACTCCAGTATGGAAGCAAAATGCAGTAGAGGGATATGAGACACATATACATGGGAGATACAGAGAGGGATATGAGACACATATACATGGGATATACAGAGAGGGATATGAGACACATATACATGGGAGATACAGAGAGGGATATGAGACACATATACATGGGAGATAGGAGACACATATACATGGGAGATACAGAGGGGGATATGAGACACATATACATGGGAGATACAGAGAGGGATATGAGACACATATACATGGGAGATACAGAGGGGATATGAGACACATATACATGGAAGATACAGAGAGGGATATGAGGCACATATACATGGGAGATACAGAGAGGGATATGAGACAAATATACATGGGAGATACAGAGGGGGATATGAGACACATATACATGGGAGATACAGAGAGGGATATGAGACACATATATATGGGAGATACAGAGGGGGATATGAGACACATATACATGGGAGATACAGAGAGGGATATGAGAAACATATATATGGGAGATACAGAGGGGGATATGAGACACATATACATGGGAGATACACAGAGAGATATGAGACACATAACATGGAAGATACAGAGAGGGATATGAGACACATATACATGGGAGATACAGAGGGGGATATGAGACACATATACATGGGAGATACAGAGGGGGATATGAGACACATATACATGGGAGATACAGAGGGGGATATGAGACACATATACATGGAAGATACAGAGGAGGATATGAGACACATATACATGGGAGATACAGAGAGGGTATACAAGACACATATACATGGGAGATACAGAGGGATATGAGACACATGTACATGGGAGATACAGAGAGGGTATACAAGACACATATACATGGGAGATACAGAGAGGGATATGATACACATATCCATGGGAGATACAGAGAGGGTATACAAGACACATATACATGGGAGATACAGAGGGATATGAGACACATATACATGGGATATACAGAGAGGGTATACAAGACACATATACATGGGAGATACAGAGAGGGTATATGAGACACATATACATGGGAGATACAGAGAGGGATATGATACACATATACATGGGAGATACAGAGAGGGTATACAAGACACATATACATGGGAGATACAGAGAGGGATATGAGACACATATACATGGGAGATACAGAGAGGGTATACAAGACACCTACATGGGAGATACAGAGAGGGTATACAAGACACATATACATGGGAGATACAAAGAGGGATATGAGACACATATACATGGCAGATACAGAGAGGGTATACAAGACACATATACATGGGAGATACAGAGGGGGATATGAGACACATATACATGGAAGATACAGAGGAGGATATGAGACACATATACATGGGAGATACAGAGAGGGATATGAGACACATATATATGGGAGATACAGAGAGGGATATGAGACACATATACATGGGATATACAGAGGGGGATATGAGACACATATACATGGGAGATACAGAGGGGGATATGAGACACATATACATGGGAGATACAGAGGGGGATATGAGACACATATACATGGAAGATACAGAGAGGGATATGAGACACATATACATGGGAGATACAGAGAGGGTATACAAGACACATATACATGGGAGATACAGAGAGGGTATACAAGACACATATACATGGGAGATACAGAGAGGGTATACAAGACACATATACATGGGAGATACAGAGGGATATGAGACACATGTACATGGGAGATACAGAGAGGGTATACAAGACACATATACATGGGAGATACAGAGAGGGATATGATACACATATACATGGGAGATACAGAGAGGGTATACAAGACACATATACATGGGAGATACAGAGGGATATGAGACACATATACATGGGATATAGGAGACACATATACATGGGAGATACAGAGGGGGATATGAGACACATATACATGGGAGATACAGAGAGGGATATGAGACACATATACATGGGAGATACAGAGGGGGATATGAGACACATATACATGGAAGATACAGAGAGGGATATGAGGCACATATACATGGGAGATACAGAGAGGGATATGAGACAAATATACATGGGAGATACAGAGGGGGATATGAGACACATATACATGGGAGATACAGAGAGGGATATGACACATATATATGGGAGATACAGAGGGGGATATGAGACACATATACATGGGAGATACAGAGAGGGATATGAGAAACATATATATGGGAGATACAGAGGGGGATATGAGACACATATACATGGGAGATACACAGAGAGATATGAGACACATATACATGGAAGATACAGAGAGGGATATGAGACACATATACATGGGAGATACAGAGGGGGATATGAGACACATATACATGGGAGATACAGAGGGGGATATGAGACACATATACATGGGAGATACAGAGGGGGATATGAGACACATATACATGGAAGATACAGAGGAGGATATGAGACACATATACATGGGAGATACAGAGAGGGTATACAAGACACATATACATGGGAGATACAGAGGGATATGAGACACATGTACATGGGAGATACAGAGAGGGTATACAAGACACATATACATGGGAGATACAGAGAGGGATATGATACACATATCCATGGGAGATACAGAGAGGGTATACAAGACACATATACATGGGAGATACAGAGGGATATGAGACACATATACATGGGATATACAGAGAGGGTATACAAGACACATATACATGGGAGATACAGAGAGGGTATATGAGACACATATACATGGGAGATACAGAGAGGGATATGATACACATATACATGGGAGATACAGAGAGGGTATACAAGACACATATACATGGGAGATACAGAGAGGGATATGAGACACATATACATGGGAGATACAGAGAGGGTATACAAGACACCTACATGGGAGATACAGAGAGGGTATACAAGACACATATACATGGGAGATACAAAGAGGGATATGAGACACATATACATGGCAGATACAGAGAGGGTATACAAGACACATATACATGGGAGATACAGAGGGGGATATGAGACACATATACATGGAAGATACAGAGGAGGATATGAGACACATATACATGGGAGATACAGAGAGGGATATGAGACACATATATATGGGAGATACAGAGAGGGATATGAGACACATATACATGGGATATACAGAGGGGGATATGAGACACATATACATGGGAGATACAGAGGGGGATATGAGACACATATACATGGGAGATACAGAGGGGGATATGAGACACATATACATGGAAGATACAGAGAGGGATATGAGACACATATACATGGGAGATACAGAGAGGGTATACAAGACACATATACATGGGAGATACAGAGAGGGTATACAAGACACATATACATGGGAGATACAGAGGGATATGAGACACATGTACATGGGAGATACAGAGAGGGTATACAAGACACATATACATGGGAGATACAGAGAGGGATATGATACACATATACATGGGAGATACAGAGAGGGTATACAAGACACATATACATGGGAGATACAGAGGGATATGAGACACATATACATGGGATATACAGAGAGGGGATATGAGACACATATACATGGGAGATACAGAGGGGGATATGAGACACATATACATGGAAGATACAGAGAGGGATATGAGACACATATACATGGGAGATACAGAGAGGGTATACAAGACACATATACATGGGAGATACAGAGAGGGTATACAAGACACATATACATGGGAGATACAGAGGGATATGAGACACATGTACATGGGAGATACAGAGAGGGTATACAAGACACATATACATGGGAGATACAGAGAGGGATATGATACACATATACATGGGAGATACAGAGAGGGTATACAAGACACATATACATGGGAGATACAGAGGGATATGAGACACATGTACATGGGAGATACAGAGAGGGTATACAAGACACATATACATGGGAGATACAGAGAGGGATATGATACACATATACATGGGAGATACAGAGAGGGTATACAAGACACATATACATGGGAGATACAGAGGGATATGAGACACATATACATGGGATATACAGAGAGGGTATACAAGACACATATACATGGGAGATACAGAGAGGGTATATGAGACACATATACATGGGAGATACAGAGAGGGATATGATACACATATACATGGGAGATACAGAGAGGGTATACAAGACACATATACATGGGAGATACAGAGAGGGATATGAGACACATATACATGGGAGATACAGAGGGTATACAAGACACCTACATGGGAGATACAGAGAGGGATATGAGACACCTATACATGGGAGATACAGAGAGGGATAGGAGACACATATACATGGGAGATACAGAGAGGGTATACAAGACACATATACATGGGAGATACAAAGAGGGATATGAGACACATATACATGGCAGATACAGAGAGGGTATACAAGACACCTATACATGGGAGATACAGAGAGGGATATGAGACACCTATATATGGGAGATACAGAGAGGGTATACAAGACACATATACATGGGAGATACATAGAGGGATACAAGACACCTATACATGGGAGATACAGAGAGGGATATGAGACACATATACATGGGAGATACAGAGGGGGATAGGAGACACATATACATGGGAGATACAGAGAAGGATATGAGACACCTATACATGGGAGATACACAACCAAACCTATCATTGCAAGTCCGGAGCAAGCTCTAAAAGCATGCTTAGATTTCAGATAAACTTTACTTTTAATTGCTGCTGTAATATTTCTTCTACCTCTTCTGAAGGCGGAGACTGTAATGGCGGTGTCCCCTTGGATTTCTTTCCAGTCCCACCCTGAGGGGAGGCGGCTAACGCCCCTGTTTTAGAGGGTACTGCAGATGGAGGAGCCATCTCTGCTTTCTTCCGTTTCTCTTCTTTTAAAGCTGAATCCTGACAGAACAGAAAGATCACAATGGTTTATGGTATCACAGGCAACTGATTATTGTACAAGTTAATAATTGAAGAGGATATGATACAAGTGCACTGCACAGGACGTCACTAACAAACCACACAAATCTGCTACAAGTCCACAGGATGTCACTAACAAACCACACAAATCTGCTACAAGTCCACTGGACGTCACTAACAAACCACACAAATCTGCTACAAGTCCACTGGACGTCACTAACAAACCACACAAATCTGCTACAAGTCCACTGGACGTCACTAACAAACCACACAAATCTGCTACAAGTCCACAGGACGTCACTAACAAACCACACAAATCTGCTACAAGTCCACAGGATGTCACTAACAAACCACACAAATCTGCTACAAGTCCACAGGACGTCACTAACAAACCCCACAAATCTGCTACAAGTCCACTGGACGTCACTAACAAACCACACAAATCTGCTACAAGTCCACTGGACGTCACTAACAAACCACACAAATCTGCTACAAGTCCACAGGACGTCACTAACAAACCACACAAATCTGCTACAAGTCCACAGGACGTCACTAACAAACCACACAAATCTGCTACAAGTCCACAGGACGTCACTAACAAACCACACAAATCTGCTACAAGTCCACAGGACGTCACTAACAAACCACACAAATCTGCTACAAGTCCACTGGACGTCACTAACAAACCACACAAATCTGCTACAAGTCCACAGGACGTCACTAACAAACCACACAAATCTGCTACAAGTCCACAGGACGTCACTAACAAACCACACAAATCTGCTACAAGTCCACAGGACGTCACTAACAAACCACACAAATCTGCTACAAGTCCACAGGACGTCACTAACAAACCACACAAATCTGCTACAAGTCCACAGGACGTCACTAACAAACCACACAAATCTGCTACAAGTCCACAGGACGTCACTAACAAACCACACAAATCTGCTACAAGTCCACAGGACGTCACTAACAAACCACACAAATCTGCTACAAGTCCACCGGACGTCACTAACAAACCACACAAATCTGCTACAAGTCCACAGGACATCACTAACAAACCACACAAATCTGCTACAAGTCCACAGGACGTCACTAACAAACCACACAAATCTGCTACAAGTCCACTGGACGTCACTAACAAACCACACAAATCTGCTACAAGTCCACAGGACGTCACTAACAAACCACACAAATCTGCTACAAGTCCACAGGACGTCACTAACAAACCACACAAATCTGCTACAAGTCCACAGGACGTCACTAACAAACCACACAAATCTGCTACAAGTCCACAGGACGTCACTAACAAACCACACAAATCTGCTACAAGTCCACAGGACGTCACTAACAAACCACACAAATCTGCTACAAGTCCACAGGACGTCACTAACAAACCACACAAATCTGCTACAAGTCCACAGGACGTCACTAACAAACCACACAAATCTGCTACAAGTCCACAGGACGTCACTAACAAACCACACAAATCTGCTACAAGTCCACAGGACGTCACTAACAAACCACACAAATCTGCTACAAGTCCACAGGACGTCACTAACAAACCACACAAATCTGCTACAAGTCCACTGGACGTCACTAACAAACCACACAAATCTGCTACAAGTCCACTGGACGTCACTAACAAACCACACAAATCTGCTACAAGTCCACTGGACGTCACTAACAAACCACACAAATCTGCTACAAGTCCACAGGACGTCACTAACAAACCACACAAATCTGCTACAAGTCCACAGGACGTCACTAACAAACCACACAAATCTGCTACAAGTCCACAGGACGTCACTAACAAA
>CM026404.1:68322302-68375227 GCA_014843695.1 Archivesica marissinica
GTGGGGGTGGTAGCGTGAGTTCGTTGTGTGGGGGTTGGTAGCGTGAGTTCGTGGTGTGGGGGTTGGTAGCGTGAGTTCGTTGTGTGGGGGTTGGTAGCGTGAGTTCGTTGTGTGGGGGTTGGTAGCGTGAGTTCGTTGTGTGGGGGTTGGTAGCGTGAGTTCGTTGTGTGGGGGTTGGTAGCGTGAGTTTGTTGTGTGGTAGCGTGGAGTTTGTTGTGTGGGAGCGTGAGTTCGTTGTGTGGGGGTGGTAGCGTGTTAGTTCGTGTGTGGGTTGTTAGCGTGAGTTCGTTGTGTGGGGGGTTGGTAGCGTGAGTTCGTTGTGTGGGGGGTTGTAGCGTGAGTTCGTTTTGTGGGGGGTGGTAGCGTGAGTTCGTTGTGTGGGGGTTGGTAGCGTGAGTTTGTTGTGTTATATTACGCAATGATATAGATTCTATGCAATACCACTATACAGTATAACTGAAAAATATTGTTTCTACATTGTAATTAACAAGCCATCGGAGAGAGTGATCAAATGTTGCCAAGTTGTAACATAATATACGCCCTGAGACGACACCGTAGCCCATATTGAGCTCTGCAACGCCAACCCTGCAACGCCAACACCACAATGCCAACCCTGCAACGCCTGTCCTGCAACGCCAACCCTGCAACGCCTGTTCTGCAACGCCAACCCGTTGCCAACCCTGCAACGCCTGCCCTGAAACGCCAACCCTGCAACGCCTGCACTGCAAACCCTGCCCTGCAACGCCAACCCTGCAACGCCTGCCATGCAACGCCAACCCTGAAACGTCTGCCCTGAAATGCCTGCCCTGCAACACCTGCCCTGCAATGCCTGCCCTGCAATGCCAACCCTGCCCTGCAACACCTGCCCTGCAACGCCTGCCTGTCTGGATAACTCAAACAGTTATTGATTGATTTTGATGAAACTTTATGGATACAAAGAGAGTTGGTCTAGGATGAAGTGGTAGGATTTTTAGAGAAATCATCGAACAACATTTGAGGTTATTTACCCTGGTCGCCAGTGAACCATGCGGGCGAGCGATGGACCTACATGCAAGATGATTGCACTTATTTACCCTCGCAGCCGGCGAACCATGTGGGCAAGCGATGGACCTACATGCAAGATGATTGCACTTATTTACCCTCGCAGCCGGCGAACCATGTGGGCAAGCGATGAGCCTACATGCAATATGATTGAGCTTATTTACCCTCGTGGCCGGCGAACCATGTGGGCAAGCGATGGACCTACATGCAAGATGGTTGAGCTTATTTTTCTCGTCGCGGCGAACTATGTGGGCAAGCGGATGGACCTACATGCAAGATGATGAGTTATTTATTCCTCGTCGCCGGCGAAATGTGGGCAAGCAATGGGACTTACAGTGCAAGTGTGATTGAGCTTATTTTACCCGTCGTCGCCGGCGAAAATGTGGGCAAGCGATGGACCTACATACAAGATGATTGAGCTTATTTACCCTCGTCGCCGGGTGAACCATGTTGGGAAAGCGATGGACCTACATGCAAGATGATTGAGCTTATTTACCTCGTAGCCGGCGAACCATATGGGCAAGCGTGGACCACATGCAAATGATGGCTTATTAACCCTGGCAGCCGGCGAACCATGTGGGCAGCGTATGACTACAACAAGATGATTGAGCTTATTTTCCTCTCGCCCGGTTGAAACCATGTGGGCAAGAGGAGGGAACTACATGCAAGAGATTGAGCTATTTACCTGGTCGCCAGTGAACCATAGGGGCAAAGCGATGGACCTACATGCAAGATGATTGAGCTGATTTACAATCGTCGCCGTGCCGACGAACCAGTGGGCAAGCGATGGACCACATGCAGATGATTGAGCTTATTTACCCTGGCAGCCGTGCGAACCATTTGTGGGAAAGCGATTGAGCCTACTGCAAGAGGGTTGAGTTATTTACCCTGGTCGCCAGCGAACTGTGGCAAAGCGATAGCCTACATACACGATGATTGAGTTTATTACCCTCACAGCCGGTGAACCATGGGGAACGCGATGGACTACATGTGAAGATGATGGAAATTTGTACATGGTCGCCGGCGGAACCAGGTGGGCAAGCGATGGATCCTACATGCAAGATGATTGAGCTTATTAACCCTGGTGCGGTGAACCATGTGGGCAAGCGATGAGCCATACATGCAAGATGGTTGAACTTATTTACCCTGGTCGCCAGTGAACCATGTGGGCAAGCGATGGACCTACATGTAAGATGGTTGAACTTATTTACCCTGGTCGCCAGTGAACCATGTGGGCAAGCGATGGACCTACATGCAAGATGATTGAGCTTATTTACCCTGGTCGCCGGTGAACCATGCAGGCGAGCGATGAACCTACATGCAAGATGAAGTGAGGTATTTACATGGTCGCCGGTGAACCATGTGGGCAAGCGATGAGCTACATGCACGTGGTTGAATTGATTTACTGGTCGCCGGTTGAACCAGGTGGGCAAAGCGATGAGCTAATGCAAGATGGTTGGAACTTATTTACCCTGGTCGCCAGTGAACCATGTGGGCAAGCGATGGACCTACATGTAAGATGGTTGAACTTATTTACCCTGGTCGCCAGTGAACCATGTGGGCAAGCGATGGACCTACATGCAAGATGATTGAGCTTATTTACCCTGGTCGCCGGTGAACCATGCAGGCGAGCGATGAACCTACATGCAAGATGAAGTGTGTGTAATGCCACACTAAGATATATGTGAACAATAATAACTCTACATACAATTGGGGGGCGGTACCAGCATTTCAGTAAGAGGGGAAATAAGATTTTTTGGGGGTAAATTTTTCAGGTTCATTTCGTGCCCCAAGAAACACATAGATAAATGAAAAAGTCCCATTCTTAATATTTTCAAACAATAAAAGCATATGGCTGGATTTTGCCATGCAGATTTTTGGACCTTCAACTAATAGTGTTGGGCATTAGTATGGGTAGCACAAGCCTGCCCCAAACCCCCTGTACAGTGTGTGTTTTTTACGTTTATTTATCGTAGCTACCGGTTGCCCATATGAGCGACGCCTCCTGAAGAGGTTAGTCATTTTATATTTTTGGAGGATAGTTCAATGATACAGACAGAGACCCATTCCAGAGTCTCTTCTGGTTCTTTTACCTGCACGGTGTGAAGCACCGACACGAGACCTCGGTTTAAAGTCCCATCTGAAAGATTGTTAATTTTATTAGGGTCAGACAGAGGGATCGAACCTGCGATTGCTGGATTACAAGTCCAGCGTGGACTACAGATCCGTCTGTCCCCTGTATCGCTAGTGTACTAGACTAGATCAGTCTGTCCCCTGTATCGCTAGTGTACTAAACTAGATCCGTCTGTCCCCTGTATCGCTAGTGTACTAGACTAGATCCGTCTGTCCCCTGTATCGCTAGTGTACTAGACTAGATCAGTCTGTCCCCTGTATCGCTAGTGTACTAGACTAGATCCGGTCTGTCCCCTGTATCGCTAGTGTACTAGACTAGATCCGTCTGTCCCCTGTATCGCTAATGTACTAGACTAGATCCGTCTGTCCCCTGTATCGCTAGTGTACTAGACTAGATATACCTGGATTACCAGTCCACCATGTTACCACTGGACTACAGATCCGTCTGTCCCCTGTATCGCTAGTGTACTAGACTAGATATACCTTGAATATCCAACCCAAAACTAACGAGCAATACATAAAATGATTTGCCTTTTATTTTATATATTTTTCTGTACTATCTTTAACAAATCAATAAAAATGGATCACTACATGATCACTATATGAACATACACACAACAACATGAGCAAAATACTCACAACACATAGTAATAATGTGTTTGTTTTCTTCAAATACAAATTGATCCTACTGTCTACCTTAGTAAACTACCAATTACAAACTTATTCAAATATCCATAAAGGGAGGTAATTTACAATTCCACTAAAATGATGTCACAGATCCTTATTTATTTGAATATCCGAGAAACATTTCGATCACTTCAATGCAAAAACAGATTAACTGCATATGAGACAAATTGATAAAAATGAAACACAAATACAATATTCAGGGATTTTGATGTCATATTCCTGGACTGACTTCCACAATTTCTAAAATAGTTTTATACCCAATAGTCAGTTCGATATATGGAAAATACCCCCTCAACCCCCAAAAAATTGCTACAAAAGGTTTCTCAATTGATTCTGGTAGGGTTTAGCATATACTTTATAACATACTAAAAGAAGGACCCCGGAATTTTTTTTTCAAAATGGCGTCCAAGATGGGCGCAGAAACCTCTTAATGATCATAACTATGTAATTATCAACTCAAATTTGATGATCTTGGTGTCTATCCCTAGGTTTTTGGGGGCAAAGAACACATTAAGATCATAAAAAATGATGTTGGCCTATATATGTAACACAAATTTCTAAAATAGTTTTTCAGTACAAAAGTGTTTCAGTACAGAAATACAACCGTAGAAGACGGATCTGTAGTCCAGTGGTAACACGTTGGGACTGGTAATCCAGGGATCTGTAGTCCAGTGGTAACATGTTGGACTGGTAATCCAGGGATCTGTAGTCCAGTGGTAACACGTTGGACTGGTAATCCAGGGATCTGTAGTCCAGTGGTAACACGTTGGACTGGTAATCCAGGGATCTGTAGTCCAGTGGTAACACGTTGGACTGGTAATCCAGGGATCTGTAGTCCAGTGGTAGCATGTTGGACTGGTAATCCAGGGATCTGTAGTCCAGTGGTAACACGCTGGACGGGTAATCCAGGGATCTGTAGTCCAGTGGTAACATGCTGGACTGGTAATCCAGGTATCTGTAGTCCAGTGGTAACACGTTGGACTGGTAATCCAGGGATCTGTAGTCCAGTGGTAACACGTTGGACTGGTAATCCAGGTATCTGTAGTCAAGTGGTAACACGCTGGACTGGTAATCCAGGGATCTGTAGTCCAGTGGTAACACGTTGGACTGGTAATCCAGGGATCTGTAGTCCAGTGGTAACACGGACTGGTAATCCAGGGATCTGTCGCAGGTTCGATTCCCCCGTCTGACCCTAATAAAATTAACAGTCTTTCAGATGGGACGTTAAACCGGTCTCGTGTCGGTGCTTTACACCATGCACGTAAAAGAACCAGAGGAGACTCTGGAATGGGTCTCTGTCTGTATCATTGCACTATCCTCCAAAAATCTAAAATGACTAATCTCTTCAGGAGGTGTCGCTCATATGGGCAACTGGTAGAGACGATAAATAAACGTAAAACACACTCCAACAGTAGACACTTTTAATGTACTTGAAAACTTATCATTTTATTTTGGCAAGGATAGTCTTTTTTGTTCGGTTCGGTGACATTCGCGATTTCAACATTTCACGTTTGCAAATTCACAATTTCAACTTCATGATTTCACCTTTGTGTAGTTGAAATCCTGAATTTGTGCTGTCAAAATTGTGAATTTGTGAAGCTGAAATCATGAATATGAAAACATGAAGTTGAAAATAAGAATTTGTGATGTCAAAATCGGGAATTAATATTGTAAAATCATGAATTCATGAAGCTGAAATCGTGAATTACGTAGACAAGACATATAACAAGAAGTGTGATAAACTTGTACCAAGCCTATCATTTACTGACATCTAATCTAGTATTTGTAATCCACATACAAGTATGTCTTTTATGAATATTGATAAGATAACAAAAGATAAAATTTGTCAGAACTTTGATTCCTGACATGAAAGCACATCATAAACAACAGGGCCAAGTGGCTGTGTGACGCTCGCCTCATACAACTATACGTGTGAGCTCATCGTGGAGAGAGCTATTGTGTATCTGTTGATGTAGAATTTTAACTCTTTCAACACCAAGTAACTGACATGGACTGGTCCATGATATTCTTAGACCAATAAATGAATAAGAAAATTACATTCGGACCAGTTCATTTATCAAGATGGGTAATTTTGTCTAAAATTAGTAATACTACTTGCAAAAAGTGCAGATCCTGATGAGACGGCTCGTCACGATCTGGATCTACACTTTTTGTAAGCCTATAAATAGAGGTCTGTGGTGTTGAAAGGGTTAAACAGGTGAGATAGTTTATTCACATAACAAAGTTTGAGCAACACATGTGTTACAATGTATACAAACATTTTCTGCAATTTGATCCAAAGACACGGATTTTATATGGAAATATCAGATTATAGAAAGAAAGCGTAGTATGGTGTCATCAAAATATACACTGACCAAGTATGAGATCGATTTGTGTAAAACTAAATGTTGTTCAAGAAGTGTTTACAATCTTTTTCTTTTCGTTGACCTAGATTTTTGATGGAAATGAATCGATTATCAGAAGGCATACGGTAGCTTTCATTTGTGAAAACATTAAAAACAAGATTGTTCTATGGTGTTTACAAGGCAATTATTGACCGATGAACGATGGATATAACCCTGATCACAATACCTCACATCGTCCAATCAAGGACAGATAACATTACCTCACATCGTCCAATCAAGGAGAGGTAACATTACCTCACATCGTCCAATCTAGGAGAGATAACATTACCTCACATCATCCAATCAAGGAGAGATAACATTACCTCACATCATCCAATCTAGGAGAGATAACATTACCTCACATCATCCAATCAAGGAGAGATAACATTACCTCACATCGTCCAATCTAGGAGAGATAACATTACCTCACATCGTCCAATCTAGGAGAGGTAACATTACCTCACATCATCCAATCAAGGAGAGATAACATTACCTCACATCATCCAATCAAGGAGAGATAACATTACCTCACATCATCCAATCAAGGAGAGATAACATTACCTCACATCATCCAATCAAGGAGAGATAACATTACCTCACATCGTCCAATCAAGGCGAGGTAACATTACCTCACATCATCCAATCTAGGAGAGGTAACATTACCTCACATCATCCAATCTAGGAGAGATAACATTACCTCACATCGTCCAATCTAGGAGAGGTAACATTACCTCACATCGTCCAATCAAGGCGAGGTAACAAACCACATCCGGGTCTAGTTATATAAATCTCATCTCAGATCTCAAGCTGAAGTCATTTGATTGGTTGAGACATAGACTTGTCCTTAGATCAACCAATCAGAAAGCTTTGAGTTTGAAGAAATGCTTTATAACCTCGGTACAAGTATCACATATCTAGATACTAGACATGTACACAGTCAATCTAAACAATCAACATAGAGTGGTGGAACCTATGCTCGGCGTAAATCCTACATATATGGCCTATAAATAAAGTTAAATGCATTTGTCGTATATTACTATTTTCTTAAGTCGTGAACACAACTTTCATAAAATTGTTGTTGAAAATTTTAGCTTCATTAAGTAACCATGCGCCTAAATACAGCTATCGCAACGGCACCTGTTTCCATGGAGAACTAGATACTTTAGGGCACCTATGCACGGCGTACATGCATTTTTTTATTTATGCATGGGTAAATGTTGAATATATTATTTTGACTTGGTAACATCAATAACTAACAATATTACAACTCATAAGAAACTTTTTTCTGGTTATTTGTACATTTGTTTCCAATTCGGATAGCTACGTGAAATGCTCATAAACCGCACATTTCGGTGGAAATAAATTTCCCCAACAAGTCTGTTTATATTCAGCTACTGAACCAGTCAGGTGACAGTTGCATTAGGCTACCGGTACGCACACCGGAATGTTATTGACCCATGCTTCACCTCTGTCAGCGAAAATAGGTTAAAACTATTTAAATACGGATGTAAATAGAAAAAATACGCCGAGCATAGGAATACGCCGAGCATAGGTTCCACCACTCTACATGTACACTGTCCAGTAATATGCCGTGTCAGGTAAACAGAGAATAAACAGTTGTGTTAAACACAACATACCATTAACGACAACAATAACAAGAAAACATCATTCAGTTTGTGATGGTGGCATAATCTCTACAATATAAATAAATACAACAAGCTAAGCAAAAGATAATATTACATGTATCAAGAGTTCACTGCATGATGATGCAACGATGTTGTACACCTATGTCACTTGATTGTTCAAAGTCGTAAAGTGTACGCTGCACTCCACCCTATGGAACCCAATACAAGAAACTGTCATTACTGCGAAAAGTTGATCCAACCAAGCACGAATATCCATTGAACTAACGGAACTTGAGTTGCAGTTATTCCGATTTTCATTTCCTTGTTTCGTTGTATCAACTTTTCATAGTAATTACATTTTGTTGCATCATTGCACATGGTGAGTATTTACACTGTACATCATATGTTACATGGCACCTAAGGTTTGCGGGTGTGGGTTGATTATATGTTATATTTCGGGTTTTACGCCTGCATCAGCACCATTTTGGGCTATATCGCCGGCGGGCAGTTTACCTAACAACACCTTTCCTGGGCAGGCTCCAGCGGTTAACCAGTATTTGGGTGCACCAACCTCCGTAAGAAACCGCCAACTTTTTCATATAAATGAGACACGGTCTGAACGGGGCTCGAACACGTGACCATCAGTGATGATAGGTTACAGTGGTATACAAATCAGCGACCTTAACCACGGAGGCGGACTGGGTGTGGGTTGGCGAGGTGGGATGGCATGGGGGGCAAAATAACCTGAATGCCACATAGACACATAAAGAGTATTTTATAATGTAATGAATTCAATTGATTTTCTAAAAAATAGTGTTTGGGGCTTAATATCGCACAAACAGCTTAGGTCATACGCCGAATCTTCAGTTGTTATTGGTGGAGGACTCCGGGTGCCCTTCCAAGCAGTAGTCCAGGCATGGACGGGTACCCGGGTAGAATCATCGACCTTCCGCAAGCCAGCTGGATAGCTTCCTCACATGAAATAATTTGATACCCCCAGTGGGATTCGAACCTATGGTGCGAGTGTCAAATGATTTGAATGAAGTCAATGACCGTAACCACTCGGTAATGGTGAACAGCGAAAATAATTCCAAAATTGCAAAATCAAAGTTTGATCCCCGTCTGACCCTAATAAAATTAACAGTCTTTCAGATGGGACGTTAAGTCGAGGTCTTGTGTCAGTGCTTTACACCATGCACGTAAAAGAACCAGAGGAGACTCTGGAATGGGTATCTGTCTGTATCATTGCACTACCCTCCAAAAATCTAAAATGACTAATCTCTTCAGGAGGCGTCGCTCATATGGGCAACCGGTAGCGACGATAAATAAACGTAAACACACACACACAACGAGAGTGATTAATATAAGTTGTTAAAACTTGCTTCTCAATCGTTGTAAATAAAACAGTTTAAAATGTATGTACTCTTGGACAATAGAAAAATAGAAAAAATATTTCAAAAAGGAACCTCAAATTTGTATCCAACTCTTAATGATGTCAAAATTGATGTGATGTACCAAATGTCACGTATTTGTCAAAATTGATGTTGTGATGTACCAAATGTCACGTATTTGTCAAAATTGATGTTGTGTTCCAAATGTCACGTATTTGTCAAAAATGATGTTGTGTACCAAATTTCACGTATTTGTCAAAAATGATGTTGTGTTCCAAATGTCACGTATTTGTCAAAATTGATGTTGTGATGTACCAAATTTCACGTATTTGTCAAAATTGATGTTGTGTTCCAAATGTCACGTATTTGTCAAAAATGATGTTGTGATGTACCAAATTTCACGTATTTGTCAAAATTGATGTTGTGTTCCAAATTTCACGTATCTGTCAAAATTGATGTTGTGATGTACCAAATTTCACGTATTTGTCAAAATTGATGTTGTGATGTACCAAATTTCACGTATTTGTCAAAAATGATGTGTTCCAAATGTCACGTATTTGTCAAAATTGATGTTGTGATGTTCCAAATTTCACGTATCTGTCAAAATTGATGTTGTGATGTTCCAAATTTCACGTATCTGTCAAAATTGATGTTGTGATGTTCCAAATTTCACGTATCTGTCAAAATTGATGTTGTGATGTACCAAATTTCACGTATCTGTCAAAATTGATGTTGTGATGTACCAAATTTCACGTATCTGTCAAAATTGATGTTGTGATGTACCAAATTTCACGTATCTGTCAAAATTGATGTTGTGATGTACCAAATTTCACGTATTTGTCAAAAATGATGTTGTGTTCCAAATGTCACGTATTTGTCAAAATTGATGTTGTGTTCCAAATTTCACGTATTTGTCAAAATTGATGTTGTGATGTTCCAAATTTCACGTATTTGTCAAAATTGATGTTGTGATGTTCCAAATTTCACGTATCTGTCAAAATTGATGTTGTGATGTACCAAATTTCACGTATCTGTCAAAATTGATGTTGTGATGTACCAAATTTCACGTATCTGTCAAAATTGATGTTGTGATGTACCAAATTTCACGTATTTGTCAAAAATGATGTTGTGTTCCAAATGTCACGTATTTGTCAAAATTGATGTTGTGTTCCAAATGTCACGTATTTGTCAAAATTGATGTTGTGTTCCAAATGTCACGTATTTGTCAAAATTGATGTTGTGTTCCAAATGTCACGTATTTGTCAAAATTGATGTTGTGTTCCAAATGTCACGTATTTGTCAAAATTGATGTTGTGATGTTCCAAATGTCACGTATCTGTCAAAATTGATGTTGTGATGTTCCAAATGTCACGTATTTGTCAAAATTGATGTTGTGATGTTCCAAATTTCACGTATCTGTCAAAATTGATGTTGTGATGTTCCAAATTTCACGTATCTGTCAAAATTGATGTTGTGATGTTCCAAATTTCACGTATCTGTCAAAATTGATGTTGTGATGTTCCAAATTTCACGTATCTGTCAAAATTGATGTTGTGATGTACCAAATTTCACGTATCTGTCAAAATTGATGTTGTGATGTACCAAATTTCACGTATCTGTCAAAATTGATGTTGTGATGTACCAAATTTCACGTATTTGTCAAAAATGATGTTGTGTTCCAAATGTCACGTATTTGTCAAAATTGATGTTGTGTTCCAAATGTCACGTATTTGTCAAAATTGATGTTGTGTTCCAAATGTCACGTATTTGTCAACATTGATGTTGTGTTCCAAATGTCACGTATTTGTCAAAATTGATGTTGTGTTCCAAATGTCACGTATTTGTCAAAATTGATGTGTTCCAAATGTCACGTATTTGTCAAAATTGATGTTGTGTTCCAAATGTCACGTATTTGTCAAAATTGATGTTGTGTTCCAAATGTCACGTATTTGTCAAAATTGATATTATGTTCCAAATGTCACGTATTTGTCAAAATTGATGTTGTGATGTACCAAATGTCACGTATTTTATCACAACAGATTACAATCTTAACTCCTGCGGCTCAAAAACTAACGGAGATCAGACATTAAAAAAAAAAATTAAAATCTTGATTTTACGAGTTTTGCTCATTAGGCCCCATTTTCTCAATTGCGTTCAGTCATGAAACTTGGTTTATTTAAATAAAACAAGCCATATAGCCTGGTGCCAGACTAGGTTTCCGTGTAAACTGGCAGAATTGAATGTTACTATATTCCCATTTCGGTAAGATGTAATGACAAAATATGCAAATTATGTTAAAAATAGAATTTAGGAAGCTCCTGCATTCCAATTTGAGCAATATCTGTTTTCTTTCGAGACGGATCTTGTCTCTTTTTCTTTTTAAATAAACAACTTCTATCATCGAAATCAAGGGGTTGGGGCTATATTTACACAGTGGGGGGGGGGGGTAGGGGGCAGAGGTGGATGGGCCATAATCAGATCAGGGACAACAATCAAAATAATGAATGTACATCATGGCATTTCATACATAGAAATATAATTAAAAATAGATCGTTGATGAATGTAAATATTATATTACAATAATAAATATGAAGGAAAAAAATGAAATAGTTAATAAATGATTGCACTCAAGAATGTCAATGTACTACATGACTAAAATCATAGTAAATGTTTATCTTCCCATATACAATACCTGTATTAAATACAGATAACATTCACACAAACTGTACAGCATAGACTCTGTAACAACATATTCATTAGATATATACATCTTGTTGTGTATTTAGTAACTACAAATCAACGATACAATCCACTCTCTATAATATGAACAATAATTAAATAAGTGGACCATCGAAATGATCCTGAGCAAAGCTCATCTGAGCCAACAACAAAGGTCAAGACTTTTTAAAGTATACCAAACAAATGGCCCAAACAATTTGTATTTTCATGCTATGTATTGTATCTTTGTGTGTATGTCATATTTACTGTTGATTTGCAATAAAATATGGTCAAACTAAAAATGGCACTGAAAATGCAAGAAAATTGGCAAGATTGTAAGGCATTATCACTCTCATGAACAAGAAAATCTATGGAAACTGCTATTCTGCAAACAAAATAAAAAAATCTCAAGAGACTTTACATGTCGTGCAGTTTGATAAACTCGTTACGATTTTATATACATGAAAATACCTCTATATGCAGGAAGAATTCAAGAATCCCACATATCCACATATCTTGACCGTTATTTTCACAGTTAGCAAGCAGAGAGTTAACAATGATTAAAACGACATATCTTGACCGTTATTTTCACAGTTAGCAAGCAAAGAGTCAACAATGATTAAAACGACATATCTTGACCGTTATTTTCACAGTTAGCAAGCAAAGAGTCAACAATGATTAAAACGACATATCTTGACCATTATTTTCACAGTTAGCAAGCAAAGAGTCAACAATGATTAAAACTATCAAATTGCATTAAGTTGTATTGTGCTACTGTTGTTTACATTGACATGACAAATAGCCGAAGCTTATAGGAATACATTCTAGTATTTCCCACACCGGAGCTTATAGGAATACATTCTAGTATTTCCCACACTGGAGCTTATAGGAATACATTCTAGTATTTCCCACACCGGAGCTTATAGGAATACATTCTAGTATTTCCCACACCGGAGCTTATAGGAATACATTCTAGTATTTCCCACACCGGAGCTTATAGGAATACATTCTAGTATTTCCCACACCGGAGCTTATAGGATTACATTCTAGTATTTCCCACACCGGAGCTTATAGGATTACATTCTAGTATTTCCCACACCGGAGCTTATAGGAATACATTCTAGTATTTCCCACACCGGAGCTTATAGGAATACATTCTAGTATTTCCCACACCGGAGCTTATAGGAATACATTCTAGTATTTCCCACACCGGAGCTTATAGGATTACATTCTAGTATTTCCCACACCGGAGCTTATAGGATTACATTCTAGTATTTCCCACACCGGAGCTTATAGGAATACATTCTAGTATTTCCCACACTGGAGCTTATAGGAATACATTCTAGTATTTCCCACACCGGAGCTTATAGGAATACATTCTAGTATTTCCCACACCGGAGCTTATAGGAATACATTCTAGTATTTCCCACACCGGAGCTTATAGGAATACATTCTAGTATTTCCAACTCTCTCAGACAAGAACATAAACCAATGCCCTGTGTACAATGCTTAACGAACCAGAGAACCTAAATGACGTAGCCGTGGAAGTCGTGATAGCGCAGTGGATGCAACACCGCTTCAGGTGTGAAAGGACCGAAGTATTTAAATTCCATGTTGCCTCTTCTCTCTCCCTCGTGGCGATGGATTCCACCAGGAATGAGGTCTCGAGAGTGATTTAATATAAGTTGTAAGAACTTGTTTCGCAATCGAGCTAAAATAAATTTGTATAAACTAAGCGACGTATCTCACGCACGTCTCCCTGTGTCCATCTCCCAGCTCCCTAGTGTGACTATATATAACCGCAGGTGTTAGTGCTGCAAAATAACCGTGGCATATTCACACATCAAATAGTAGAGCAGGAGATGGACACCATGACCCAGTTAAAATGTTATGTTAAAAATGTAGCTAAAGACAAGTTAGAATTTGATTATGCATAATTTCATTATGCTCACTGTATATAAATACACTGAAATTTAGCCATGAATGTTATAATTATAAACAAAACAATGGAATATGAAACTTGCCCCTCCCCCCTACTCCTCATAGCTTATACGTAGCCTATTGCAATATCATATTTCCCCCTACCCTCTGGGCAGGAAATTAAACCCAGGTTTTCGTTTGGAATTAATTCGGGCATAAAGAAACACGACGGTAATACATTATTTAATGGCTTAACCCGTAACCTGCCAATCACGACTAACGTCGCTTTTGCAAACGGCATAGAGCCAGATCAGGCACATTCTGATCAGGCTCTATGCTGTTTGCTATTCGGATAGTGGAGCTAAAACATTTGTCTGAATAGCAAACAATATAGAGCCTGATCAGACATGGTGTTATGCCGCGGCTGATCTGGATCTATGCTGTTTGCTCATTCCATCCAATTTTTTCGGCGGGTTACAGTCATGCCAATAAGTTATGGCCGTCTGTCTGTCTGTGAAAACATTAATATATAAAAGGCAGATTCTGGGTGCCCCTTCAAAAAATATTGGACACAACCGATCTACCGCAAGCCAAAAGACAGCCTCCACATAAAATCATTTGTGGGATTCGAACCTACAGTGGTGCAGAGCCAGTTATTTGAGCTTGACCACATTAGTTACTCGGTCATGCTGGCTTACACACTTGTGTTGGTTTGATGTTAACCAATATCTATGCTTGAAATATCTTCACTGGTTATTGTAATGTTATCAAACGTTTGAGGGAGGGTAGATGTAGAATAGGCCAAATGTCTTATGAAGAATAACATCTATAAACTCTCAAAGAATCATGGAATGTTCAATAAAATATGGTTAATGGACACTAATTAACCCTTTCAACACCACAGACCTCTAAATAGGCTTACAAAAAGTGTAGATCCAGATGAGCCGGCTCGTGACGAGCCGTCTCATCAGGATCTGCACTTTTTGCCAGTGATATGACTATTTTTAGACATAATTACCCATTTTGATAAATGAACTTGTCCAAATGTGATTTTCTGATTCATTTATTGGTTATGAATATCATGGACCAGTCCATGTGAGTTACTTGGTGTTGAAAGGTTAACACCCCTTTCAACACCACAGACCTCTAAATAGGCTTACAAAAAGTGTAGATCCAGATGAGCCGGCTCGTGACGAGCCGTCTCATCAGGATCTGCACTTTTTGCCAGTGATATGACTATTTTTAGACATAATTACCCATTTTGATAAATGAACTTGTCCAAATGTGATTTTCTGATTCATTTATTGGTTTTATGAATATCATGGACCAGTCCATGTGAGTTACTTGGTGTTGAAAGGGTTAACACCCCTTTCAACACCACAGACCTCTAAATAGGCTTACAAAAGTGTAGATCCAGATGAGCCGGCTCGTGACGAGCCGTCTCATCAGGATCTGCACTTTTTGCCAGTGATATGACTATTTTTAGACATAATTACCCATTTTGATAAATGAACTTGTCCAAATGTGATTTTCTGATTCATTTATTGGTTTATGAATATCATGGACCAGTCCATGTGAGTTACTTGGTGTTGAAAGGGTTAACACCCCTTTCAACACCACAGACCTCTAAATAGGCTTACAAAAAGTGTAGATCCAGATGAGCCGGCTCGTGACGAGCCGTCTCATCAGGATCTGCACTTTTTGCCAGTGATATGACTATTTTTAGACATAATTACCCATTTTGATAAATGAACTTGTCCAAATGTGATTTTCTGATTCATTTATTGGTTTATGAATATCATGGACCAGTCCATGTGAGTTACTTGGTGTTGAATGGGTTAACACAAGATGAAAAATGTATGATCATTCAAACATGTATATATGTGTACTTTTTTACAACACTGTTTGGGAGATATTATTTGCCCCAACAATATTAAAACTATAAACTATAGGAGTCAAGCCTGGCCACAACGTTATATCATGTTCGATCTCAACTTGTGCTCAATCAACTCCAGTCTCGTACTCACAAAAGTTTATTAGAAACATTGTTTGATTGGCCGAGTTTGAATCTCAGAATCAACCAATCAAATCGGCGAGTTTAAATATGATATGTCAAAAAAGTTTTTGTCTCAGGACTGGTAATGTTGAATGACCCAAAACAAGTGTTGGAATTATTCGCCTTACATTAGTCACACAAGAGTTGTCATTCTTCATATCACAGAAATACCAGTAACGGTTATTGCAGAGGCGATGTAGCGTAACAGTGTGATCAGTTTGGGTGCACATTTCAATCATAATGACACATGTAATGCAGGACGCCTATACTTACAAATACAACCATGCATTACAGTAGTGTCACATTGAGCTAAATGCTTATCTAATGCATGAAATATTTACAAATTCAACATATCACTCAATCATCAGTCAATCATCTATCACTATTGTGCTGTCTGTTCTTGGCTTTTTACTGTGTCTATTGAGTTCTTTGTTTGTATGTAAGTCACTTATACTTTCCTCACCACAGAAGCTTACATTATCTTCATCATCTTCTTCATCATCATCATCATCATCATCATCATCATCATCATCATCATCATCATCATCATCAATTATAATACAATCACTATCAATTTCATCATCGGTAATATCATCACCATCTTCATCAGACTCATCATCCAGGTCACTGTAACCTTCTTCCAAACTGTGTTTTCGTTTCATGCCCCTTCTTGATTGGAAAGGCGGCTCATCGTCAATCGAGTTCTCGGAATCGGATGATAATATCTCCGGGTAGGTAGTCGCATTGTCTACCGATGTACTCGGCTCTATAACTAGCACATCTGATGAGCCAAATACTGGTGGGTTGTGACTAGAGACAAGGTCTACAGGTGCAGTTCTATGAGGAACAAAGCCAAGGCTGTGGCTGGAACTATGAGATGCAGAAGATGTGTTGGAAAGATTGGAATTATTTGAGAGATTTCTCACTGGCGAGTCTCTGGGAGAGACAGTGGTTAGAGTTACTCCACATGAAGTACTCTGTGACCCCTGACTCTGTGACCCCTGAGGTACTGATCCGCTTGAGTGGCTGCTATCTGTTGAACTCCTCTCATCCGACGCTTTCTTACGTTTACGACGTTGAGCAAGCGGTGCCTTGTTCACATCCTGCAGACGGAAACCTTCCCTAGTCGCTTTATGAAAGGCGTCCATCGTTGCGGAGAATTGCATTTGTAACTTACTGCTAGCTGTATTTAGAACACCGGGAGTAGGCAGCGTTTTTTCAGAGAACATGCTGTTATTATTTCTAAGGAGCCACTCATTTTTCATCAAGTCAGCCATTGTAAGACGATTTTTGGGGTCAACTGTCAGCATGCCTGGAACAAAACAAGAATGTATGTAAAACCAATCAATATTCACAAGCATGTATATAAACCAATCAATATTCACAAGAATGTATGTAAAACAAATCAATATTCACAAGAATGTATATAAACCAATCAATATTCACAAGCATGTATATAAACCAATCAATATTCACAAGAATGTATATAAACCAATCAATATTCACAAGAATGTATGTAAACCAATCAATATTCACAAGCATGTATATAAACCAATCAATATTCACAAGAATGTATATAAACCAATCAATATTCACAAGAATGTATGTAAACCAATCAATATTCACAAGAATGTATGTAAACAAATCAATATTCACAAGAATGTATATCCAATCAATACATAGCACATTTATTTTCACTAATTTATTAGATGAGTTGCCGAAAATCTTAACACTTTTATGACATGTCAGAGAAAACCTTTCCATTTATATTGAAAGTTGGAGAAACCCTTTACGTTTAGTAAGCGAGTTGAAGAACTTTACATTTATTAGGTGGTAAGTTGGAGAAAAACTTTATATTTATTAGGTGGTAAGTTTGAGGAAAACATTACATTTATTAGGTGGTAAGTTGGAGGGAAGCTTTACAATTATTAGGTGGTAAGTTGGAGGAAAACTTTACATTTATTAGGTGGTAAGTTGGAGGAAAACGTTACATTTATTAGGTGGTAAGTTGGAGGAAAACTTTACAGTTATTAGGTGGTAAGTTTGTACATTTATTAGGTGGTAAGTTGGAGGGAAGCTTTACATTTATTAGGCGAGTTGGAGAAAATCTTGAGTTGGAGAAACAATTTACATTTATTATATGAATATGAGAAAATCTTTGCATATATCAGACTTATTAGAGAAAAACTTTACATTTATACGGCAAATTTGAGAAAATCTTTGCATATATTACACTTATTAGAGAAAAACTTTACATTTATACGGCAAGTTTGAGAAAATCTTTGCATATATTACACTTATTTGAGAAAAACTTTACATTTGTTAGACATGTTGGAGAAATGCTTGGATTGTACCTTGTATGAGGGATTTAGCAGCATCAGATACATCGTCCCATTCATTGCCGTTAAAGTTGAAGCGACCTATCTTGATCTCGTGCATTATTGCCTTTGCCTGGTTTTCTGAACTACCAACTTGGAATGGTACCTTTCCAGACAACATGGTATACTGCAATACATCAATAAAACATGCATTCAGAGCTACAAACCATTACACTGTCCAGGACAACACAACTGTCGTGGCAAGTATACATTTTATATGCAATGCCACACCCACAAATTCCCACTGGGATTCAATTCTAAAAGAGTAAATGTTGGTCTTGCTTCATTACTGTAGCACCATTACTGTGACTTTCCATCTTCATTGCTGTAGCACCATTACTGTGACTTTCCCTCTTCATTACTGTAGCACCATTACTCTGACTTTCACTCTTCATTACTGTAGCACCATTACTGTGACTTACCATCTTCATTACTGTAGCACCATTACTGTGACTTTCCATCTTCATTACTGTAGCACCATTACTGTGACTTTCCCTCTTCATTACTGTAGCACCATTACTGTGACTTTCCATCTTCATTACTGTAACACCATTACTGTGACTTTCCCTCTTCATTACTGTAGCACCATTACTGTGACTTTCCCTCTTCATTACTGTAGCACCATTACTGTGACTTTCCATCTTCATTACTGTAGCACCATTACTGTGACTTTCCATCTTCATTACTGTAGCACCATTACTGTGACTTTCCCTCTTCATTACTGTAGCACCATTACTGTAGCACCATTACTGTGACTTTCCCTCTTCATTACTGTAGCACCATTACTGTGACTTTCCATCTTCATTACTGTAGCACCATTACTGTGACTTTCCATCTTCATTACTGTAGCACCATTACTGTGACTTTCCATCTTCATTACTGTAACACCATTACTGTGACTTTCCCTCTTCATTACTGTAGCACCATTATTGTGACTTTCCCTCTTCATTACTGTAGCACCATTACTGTGACTTTCCCTCTTCATTACTGTAACACCATTACTGTGACTTTCCCTCTTCATTACTGTAGCACCATTACTGTGACTTTCCATCTTCATTACTGTAGCACCATTACTGTGACTTTCCCTCTTCATTACTGTAGCACCATTACTGTGACTTTCCATCTTCATTTCTGTAGCACCATTACTGTGACTTTCCCTCTTCATTACTGTAGCACCATTACTGTGACTTTCCATCTTCATTATTGTAGCACCATTACTGTGACTTTCCATCTTCATTACTGTAGCACCATTACTGTGACTTTCCCTCTTCATTACTGTAGCATCATTACTGTGACTTTCCATCTTCATTACTGTAACACCATTACTGTGACTTTCCCTCTTCATTACTGTAGCACCATTACTGTGACTTTCCCTCTTCATTACTGTAGCACCATTACTGTGACTTTCCCTCTTCATTACTGTAACACCATTACTGTGACTTTCCCTCTTCATTACTGTAGCACCATTACTGTGACTTTCCATCTTCATTACTGTAGCACCATTACTGTGACTTTCCATCTTCATTACTGTAGCACCATTACTGCGACTCCCTCTTCATTACTGTAGCACCATTACTGTGACTTTCCATCTTCATTACTGTAGCACCATTACTGTGACTTTCCATCTTCATTACTGTAGCACCATTACTGTAGCACCATTACTGTGACTTTCCCTCTTCATTACTGTAGCACCATTACTGTGACTTTCCCTCTTCATTACTGTAACACCATTACTGTGACTTTCCATCTTCATTACCGTAACACCATTACTGTGACTTTCCATCTTCATTACTGTAGCACCATTACTGTGACTTTTCCTCTTCATTACTGTAGCACCATTACTGTGACTTTCCCTCTTCATTACTGTAACACCATTACTGTGACTTTCCCTCTTCATTACTGTAGCACCACCTCCTGTGGTTGTTGATTTGTTGTTGGATTTAGAGTCACATACACAGTCTAATAGTGACTTTCCATCTTCATTACTGTAGCACCATGTACAGTACCTCCTGTGGTTGTTGATTTGTTGTTGGATTTAGAGTCACATCCACAGTGACAGTCTAATAGTGACTTTCCATCTTCATTACTGTAGCACCATGTACAGTACCTCCTGTGGTTGTTGATTTGTTGTTGGATTTAGAGTCACATACACAGTGACAGTCTAATAGTTACTTTCCATTTTCATTACTGTAGCACCACCTCCTGTGGTTGTTGATTTGTTGTTGGATAAAGAGTCACATACACAGTGACAGTCTAATAGTTACTTTCCATCTTCATTACTGTAGCACCACCTCCTGTGGTTGTGATTTGTTGTTGGATTTAGAGTCACATCCACAGTCTAATAGTGACTTTCCAGACATTAATTGGTGGAGTAAGACCTTGGATGCTTCAGGTGTGAAAGGTCCGGAGTTTGAGCCACGCTGGAGTCGTTACGATTGTGCCCTTAGGCAAGGCATTTAAATTACATGTTGCCTTTTCTAATGAAGTTTCATAGAAACTGTCTGATTTGGCGCCCACCGTACCATCTCACATACTTCCCGGTCCAAGGGTTGCACCCGGGTTGCATTGGTGAGACGCGAGTGTGCTAAACGCTGCGCTAATCGCACAATACTCATTATCTGGTGAAAGCAATGTACTGTACCAAGAGCATGGCCAACTGCACGTATAGACGACAATGGTCAAATAAACGTCCGTCAACAAGACTATCCTGAATGGAACTGCAAGTGGCTCCAGCAACAAGACTACCTTGAATGGAACTGCAAGCGGCTCCACCAACAAGACTATCCTGAATGGAACTGCAAGCGGCTCCACCAACAAGACTATCCTGAATGGAACTGCAAACGGCTCTGGCAACAAGACTATCCTGAATGGAACTGCAAGCGGCTCCAGCAACAAGACTATCCTGAATGGAACTGCAAGCAGCTCCACCAACAAGACTATCCTGAATGGAACTGCAAGCGGCTCCAGCAACAAGACTATCCTGAATGGAACTGCAAGCGGCTCCACCAACAAGACTATCCTGAATGGAACTGCAAGCGGCTCCACCAACAAGACTATCCTGAATGGAACTGCAAGCGGCTCCAGCAACAAGACTATCCTGAATGGAACTGCAAGCAGCTCCACAAACAAGACTATCCTGAATGGAACTGCAAGCAGCTCCAGCAACAAGACTATCCTGAATGGAACTGCAAGCGGCTCCAGCAACAAGACTATCCTGAATGGAACTGCAAGCGGCTCCAGCAACAAGACTATCCTGAATGGAACTGCAAGCGGCTCCACCAACAAGACTATCCTGAATGGAACTGCAAGCAGCTCCAGCAACAAGACTATCCTGAATGGAACTGCAAGCAGCTCCACCAACAAGACTATCCTGAATGGAACTGCAAGCAGCTCCAGCAACAAGACTATCCTGAATGGAACTGCAAGCAGCTCCACCAACAAGACTATCCTGAATGGAACTGCAAGCGGCTCCACCAACAAGACTATCCTGAATGGAACTGCAAACGGCTCCATCAACAAGACTATCATGAATGGAACTGCAAGCGGCTCCACCAACAAGACTATCCTGAATGGAACTGCAAGCAGCTCCAGCAACAAGACTATCCTGAATGGAACTGCAAGCGGCTCCGTCAACAAGACTACCCTGAATGGAACTGCAAGCAGCTCCAGCAACAAGACTATCCTGAATGGAACTGCAAGCGGCTCTGGCAACAAGACTATCCTGAATGGAACTGCAAGCGGCTCCACCAACAAGACTATCCTGATTGGAACTGCAAGCGGCTCCACCAACAAGACTATCCTGAATGGAACTGCAAGCGGCTCCAGCAACAAGACTATCCTGAATGGAACTGCAAGCGGCTCCAGCAACAAGACTATCCTGAATGGAACTGCAAGCGGCTCCACCAACAAGACTATCCTGAATGGAACTGCAAGCGGCTCCAGCAACAAGACTATCCTGAATGGAACTGCAAGCGGCTCCAGCAACAAGACTATCCTGAATGGAACTGCAAGCGGCTCCACCAACAAGACTATCCTGAATGGAACTGCAAGCGGCTCCAGCAACAAGACTATCCTGAATGGAACTGCAAGCGGCTCTGGCAACAAGACTATACTGAATGGAACTGCAAGCGGCTCCAGCAACAAGACTATCCTGAATGGAACTGCAAGCGGCTCCACCAACAAGACTATCCTGAATGTTTAACTGTAAATGGCTCCAGCAACAAGACTATCCTGAATGGAACTGCAAGCGGCTCCAGCAACAGGACTATCCTGAATGGAACTGCAAGCAGCTCCAGCAACAAGACTATCCTGAATGGAACTGCAAGCGGCTCCAGCAACAAGACTATCCTGAATGGAACTGCAAGCGGCTCCAGCAACAAGACTATCCTGAATGGAACTGCAAGCGGCTCCAGCAACAAGACTATCCTGAATGGAACTGCAAGCGGCTCCACACAAGACTATCCTGAATGGAACTGCAAGCGGCTCCAGCAACAAGACTATCCTGAATGGAACTGCAAGCGGCTCCACCAACAAGACTATACTGAATGGAACTGCAAGCGGCGCAGCAACAGACTATCCTGAATGGAACTGCAAGCAGCTCCAGCAACAAGACTATCCTGAATGGAACTGCAAGCGGCTCCAGCAACAAGACTATCCTGAATGGAACTGCAAGCGGCTCCAGCAACAAGACTATCCTGAATGGAACTGCAAGCGGCTCCAGCAACAAGACTATCCTGAATGGAACTGCAAGCGGCTCCAGCAACAAGACTATCCTGAATGGAACTGCAAGCGGCTCCACAACAAGACTATCCTGAATGGAACTGCAAGCGGCTCCAGCAACAAGACTATCCTGAATGGAACTGCAAGCGGCTCCAGCAACAAGACTATCCTGAATGGAACTGCAAGCGGCTCTGGCAACAAGACTATCCTGAATGGAACTGCAAGCGGCTCTGGCAACAAGACTATACTGAATGGAACTGCAAGCGGCTCCAGCAACAAGACTATCCTGAATGGAACTGCAAGCAGCTCCAGCAACAAGACTATCCTGAATGGAACTGCAAGCAGCTCCACCAACAAGACTATCCTGAATGGAACTGCAAGCGGCTCCACCAACAAGACTATCCTGAATGGAACTGCAAACGGCTCCATCAACAAGACTATCATGAATGGAACTGCAAGCGGCTCCACCAACAAGACTATCCTGAATGGAACTGCAAGCAGCTCCAGCAACAAGACTATCCTGAATGGAACTGCAAGCGGCTCCGTCAACAAGACTACCCTGAATGGAACTGCAAGCAGCTCCAGCAACAAGACTATCCTGAATGGAACTGCAAGCGGCTCTGGCAACAAGACTATCCTGAATGGAACTGCAAGCGGCTCCACCAACAAGACTATCCTGATTGGAACTGCAAGCGGCTCCACCAACAAGACTATCCTGAATGGAACTGCAAGCGGCTCCAGCAACAAGACTATCCTGAATGGAACTGCAAGCGGCTCCAGCAACAAGACTATCCTGAATGGAACTGCAAGCGGCTCCACCAACAAGACTATCCTGAATGGAACTGCAAGCGGCTCCAGCAACAAGACTATCCTGAATGGAACTGCAAGCGGCTCCAGCAACAAGACTATCCTGAATGGAACTGCAAGCGGCTACACCAACAAGACTATCCTGAATGGAACTGCAAGCGGCTCCAGCAACAAGACTATCTTGAATGGAACTGCAAGCGGCTCTGGCAACAAGACTATACTGAATGGAACTGCAAGCGGCTCCAGCAACAAGACTATCCTGAATGGAACTGCAAGCGGCTCCACCAACAAGACTATCCTGAATGTTTAACTGTAAATGGCTCCAGCAACAAGACTATCCTGAATGGAACTGCAAGCGGCGCCAGCAACAGAACTATCCTGAATGGAACTGCAAGCAGCTCCAGCAACAAGACTATCCTGAATGGAACTGCAAGCGGCTCCAGCAACAAGACTATCCTGAATGGAACTGCAAGCGGCTCCAGCAACAAGACTATCCTGAATGGAACTGCAAGCGGCTCCACCAACAAGACTATCCTGAATGGAACTGCAAGCGGCTCTGGCAACAAGACTATCCTGAATGGAACTGCAAGCGGCTCCACCAACAAGACTATCCTGAATGGAACTGCAAGCGGCTCCACCAACAAGACTATCCTGAATGGAACTGCAAGCGGCTCCAGCAACAAGACTATCCTGAATGGAACTGCAAGCGGCTCCAGCAACAAGACTATCCAGAATGGAACTGCAAGCGGCTCTGGCAACAAGACTATCCTGAATGGAACTGCAAGCGGCTCCAGCAACAAGACTATCCTGAATGGAACTGCAAGCGGCTCTGGCAACAAGACTATACTGAATGGAACTGCAAGCGGCTCCACCAACAAGACTATCCTGAATGGAACTGCAAGCGGCTCCAGCAACAAGACTATCCTGAATGGAACTGCAAGCGGCTCCACCAACAAGACTATCCTGAATGGAACTGCAAGCGGCTCCACCAACAAACTATCCTGAATGGAACTGCAAGCGGCTCTGGCAACAAGACTATCCTGAATGGAACTGCAAGCGGCTCCACCAACAAGACTATCCTGAATGGAACTGCAAGCGGCTCCACCAACAAGACTATCCTGAATGGAACTGCAAGCGGCTCCAGCAACAAGACTATCCTGAATGGAACTGCAAGCGGCTCCAGCAACAAGACTATCCAGAATGGAACTGCAAGCGGCTCTGGCAACAAGACTATCCTGAATGGAACTGCAAGCGGCTCCAGCAACAAGACTATCCTGAATGGAACTGCAAGCGGCTCTGGCAACAAGACTATACTGAATGGAACTGCAAGCGGCTCCACCAACAAGACTATCCTGAATGGTAACTGCAAGCGGCTCCAGCAACAAGACTATCCTGAATGGAACTGCAAGCGGCTCCGGCAACAAGACTATCCTGAATGGAACTGCAAGCGGCTCCAGCAACAAGACTATCCTGAATGGAACTGCAAGTGGCTCCACCAACAAGACTATCCTGAATGTTTAACTGTAAGCGGCTCCAGCAACAAGACTATCCTGAATGGAACTGCAAGCGGCTCCACCAACAAGACTATCCTGAATGGAACTGCAAGCGGCTCCAGCAACAAGACTATCCTGAATGGAACTGCAAGCGGCTCCAGCAACAAGACTATCCTGAATGGAACTGCAAGCGGCTCCACCAACAAGACTATCCTGAATGGAACTGCAAGCGGCTCCAGCAACAAGACTATACTGAATGGAACTGCAAGCGGCTCCACCAACAAGACTATACTGAATGGAACTGCAAGCGGCGCCAGCAACAGAACTATCCTGAATGGAACTGCAAGCAGCTCCAGCAACAAGACTATCCTGAATGGAACTGCAAGCGGCTCCGGCAACAAGACTATCCTGAATGGAACTGCAAGCAGCTCCAGCATCAAGACTATCCTGAATGGAACTGCAAGCGGCTCCACCAACAAGACTATCCTGAATGGAACTGCAAGCGGCTCCAGCAACAAGACTATCCTGAATGGAACTGCAAGCGGCTCCACCAACAAGACTATACTGAATGGAACTGCAAGCGGCTCCACCAACAAGACTATCCTGAATGGAACTACTGCAAGCGGCTCCAGCAACAAGACTATCCTGAATGGAACTGCAAGCGGCTCCACCAACAAGACTATCCTTCATGGAACTGCAAGCGGCTCCAGCAACAAGACTATCCTGAATGGAACTGCAAGCGGCTCCACCAACAAGACTATACTGAATGGAACTGCAAGCGGCTCCACCAACAAGACTATCCTGAATGGAACTACTGCAAGCGGCTCCAGCAACAAGACTATCCTGAATGGAACTGCAAGCGGCTCCGGCAACAAGACTATCCTGAATGGAACTACTGCAAGCGGCTCCAGCAACCAGACTATCCTGAATGGAACTGCAAGCGGCTCCACCAACAAGACTATCCTGAATGGAACTGCAAGCGGCTCCAGCAACCAGACTATCCTGAATGGAACTGCAAGCGGCTCCACCAACAAGACTATCCTGAATGGAACTACTGCAAGCGGCTCCAGCAACCAGACTATCCTGAATGGAACTGCAAGCGGCTCCAGCAACAAGACTATCCTGAATGGAACTGCAAGCGGCTCCACCAACAAGACTATACTGAATGGAACTGCAAGCGGCTCCACCAACAAGACTATCCTGAATGGAACTACTGCAAGCGGCTCCAGCAACAAGACTATCCTGAATGGAACTGCAAGCGGCTCCGGCAACAAGACTATCCTGAATGGAACTACTGCAAGCGGCTCCAGCAACCAGACTATCCTGAATGGAACTGCAAGCGGCTCCACCAACAAGACTACCATCATAACAATTAATGGTTCTTTAGCGTTATGTAATATTGTATGAAATATTTGACAGAGCAGGAAAAGTGATTAAGATTATGTCCGCTATATAGACGGCGGGCTGTTTACCTAACAACACCTTTCTTAGGCAGGCTCCAGCATTTAACTAGTACTTGGTGCACCAATCTCCGTAAGAAACTGCCAACTTTTTCATATAAATGAGACACAGCCAGAGCGGGGCTCGAACCCGTGACCATCAGTGATGATAAGTTACAGCGATATACAAGTCAGCAACCGTAACCATTCAACCATGGAGGCGGACATCCAACAGCATTTGTCTTAACTCTATTTGTTTGTTTGTTTTGGGGGTTAAAGTCATACCAACAGCTTAGTTCATATGGCGGCTGTCCAGCTATTAATGGTGGACGGAAACCATTGGTGCTTTACCGAGCTGTATTTCAGGCACACGCAGGATACCTAGATAGAACCACCGACCTTCTGCATGCCAATTGAATAACTTCCTCAGATGAAAGAATTTGACAACCCCATTAGGATTCGAACCAAAAGCACTGAGAGGCAAGTCATTTTAAGTCAACGACCGTAACCACTCGATTACGGAGGTTCCCCTCTTAAGTATTTACAGTTTGCCAACAAGAAATCGTGGTACCTACCAGTATAACTCCCAAGCTCCAGAGATCACATGACTCATCATAGCCTTCTTTGTCCCGATTGGCTGTTGCCTGTAGTAACACCTCTGGTGCCCCGTATGGCAAGGTAAAGCATGGAGTACTTAATGGCTGGTTCCCTGGTTTCAGTCTAGAGAAGCCAAAGTCTATAATCTTTACCTCTGCTTGCTCTGAAGTGTCTTGGAATAATAAATTCTGTAATACAAATAATTAAGTTAATTTGACAGGTAGTATGTTCTACAGTAGGTTTCATGTGAATTTGACAGGTAGTATGTTCTACAGTAGGTTTCATGTTAATTTGACAGGTACCAAGTGAATTTGACAGGTACCAAGTGAATTTGACAGGTAGAATGTTCTACAGTAGACTACATGTGAATTTGACCGGTAGAATGTTCTACAGTAGACTCCATGTGAATTTGACAGGTAGAATGTTCTACAGTAGACTCCAGGTGAATTTGACAGGTAGTATGTACTACAGTAGGCTCCATGTGAATTTGACAGGTAGTATGTTCCATATGAATTTGACAGGTAGTATGTTCTACAGTAGGTTCCATATGAATTTGACAGGTAGTATCTACTACAGTAGGCTCCATGTGAATTTGACAGGTATCATGTATAGCGGTGAGCTCCCAGTGAATTTGACAGGTAGTATCTACTACAGTAGACTCCATGTGAATTTGACGGGTAGTATCTACTACAGTAGACTCCATGTGAATTTGACAGGTAGTATGTTCTACAGTAGACTCCATGTGAATTTGACAGGTAGTATGTTCTACAGTAGGTTCCATGTGAATTTGACAGGTAGTATCTACTACAGTAGACTCCATGTGAATTTGACAGGTAGTATGTTCTACAGTAGGTTCCATGTGAATTTGACAGGTAGTATCTACTACAGTAGGCTCCATGTGAATTTGACAGGTAGTATGTTCTACAGTAGGTTCCATGTGAATTTGACAGGTAGTATGTTCTACAGTAGGTTCCATGTGAATTTGACAGGTAGTATCTACTACAGTAGGCTCCATGTGAATTTGACAGGTAGTATGTTCTACAGTAGGTTCCATGTGAATTTGACAGGTAGTATCTACTACAGTAGGCTCCATGTGAATTTGACAGGTAGTATCTACTACAGTAGGCTCCAGGTGAATTTGACAGGTAGTATGTACTACAGTAGGTTTCATGTGAATTTGACAGGTACCAAGTGAATTTGACAGGTACCAAGTGAATTTGACAGGTAGAATGTTCTACAGTAGACTCCATGTGAATTTGACAGGTAGAATGTTCTACAGTAGACTCCATGTGAATTTGACAGGTAGTATCTACTACAGTAGACTCCATGTGAATTTGACAGGTAGTATGTTCTACAGTAGACTCCAGGTGAATTTGACAGGTAGTATCTACTACAGTAGACTCCATGTGAATTTGACAGGTAGTATGTTCTACAGTAGACTCCAGGTGAATTTGACAGGTAGTATCTACTACAATAGACTCCATGTGAATTTGACAGGTAGTATGTTCTACAGTAGACTCCATATGAATTTGACAGGTAGTATATACTACAGTAGGCTCCATGTGAATTTGACAGGTAGTATGTTCCATATGAATTTGACAGGTAGTATGTTCTACAGTAGGTTCCATATGAATTTGACAGGTAGTATCTACTACAGTAGGCTCCATGTGAATTTGACAGGTATCATGTATAGCAGTGAGCTCCAAGTGAATTTGACAGGAATGGTGCATTTTACAAACCAGTCTCTGGTTTCACGTGCCTGTGTACAACTATGCATGTAGTAGTATACAACCTGTAGCAACTTCTACATTACCTCTGGTTTCAAGTCCCTATGTATGATTAACACTCTCACATCTCACCAATGCAACCCAGGTTTGATCCTCGGACAGAGATGTATGTGAGATGGTACATTGGTCACCAGACCAGACAGGTTTTCTCCGGGTACTCCGGTTTACACCAACAAGAATGATCACATATACGCCTTCATCCGTGCCAACTAGAGCACTTAATCAAAGTTGTAAAAGCCTTTTTCACAATCGTTTAAACTTTTTTATGTACATTACCTCTGGTTTCTTGTCCCTATGTACATTACCTCTGGTTTCAGGTCGCTGTGTAGGTTACCTCTGGCTTCAAGTCCCTATGTACATTACCTCTGGTTTTGTGTCCCTATGTACACTACCTCTCTGGCTTCAGGTCCCTAAGTACATTACCTCTCTGGCTTCAGGTCCATATGTACATTACCTCTCTGGCTTCAAGTCACTGTGTACATTACCTCTGGCTTCAAGTCACTGTGTACATTACCTCTGGCTTTAAGTCACTGTGTACATTACCTCTGGCTTCAAGTCACTGTGTACATTACCTCTCTGGCTTTAAGTCACCGTGTACATTACCTCTGGCTTCAAGTCACTGTGTACATTACCTCTGGCTTCAAGTCACTGTGTACATTACCTCTCTGGCTTTAAGTCACTGTGTACATTACCTCTGGCTTTAAGTCACTGTGTACATTACCTCTGGCTTCAAGTCACTGTGTACATTACCTCTGGCTTCAAGTCACTGTGTACATTACCTCAGGCTTCAAGTCACTGTGTACATTACCTCTGGCTTCAAGTTACTGTGTACATTACCTCTCTGGCTTTAAGTCACTGTGTACATTACCTCTGGCTTTAAGTCACTGTGTACATTACCTCTGGCTTCAAGTCACTGTGTGCATTACCTCTGGCTTCAAGTCACTGTGTACATTACCTCTCTGGCTTTAAGTTCCTATGTACATTACCTCTGGTTTCAGGTCCCTATGTACATTACCCTTTGCTTAAAGTCCCTGTGTACATTACCTCTGGCTTCAAGTCCCTGTGTACAACTCCTCTACTATGCATGTAGTCTACAGCCTGTACAAGCTTCCACATGATCTCACTTGCTTCGGGCTCACAGAAATTCTTCTTCTTCCGTATTCTATTGAGTAACTCCCCGCCCTGACATAACTCAAGCACCATGTATGAGTGATACTGAAAACAAACGGGTAAGTCATAAAGCACAGCTAAATCGATTAGGGTTGCAACTCGACTAGGGTTGAGGTTGGGTAGACGTCGTGGAGGATTTGGGGCACAACCCTGATGACGTTGGGTAGACGTTGTGGAGGATTTGGGGCACAACCCTGATGACGTTGGGTAGACGTTGTGGAGGATTCGGGGCACAACCCTGATGACGTTGGGTAGTCGTTGTGGAGGATTTGGGGCACAACCCTGATGACGTTGGGTAGTCGTGGAGGATTCGGGGCACAACCCTGATGACGTTGGGTAGTCGTGGAGGATTTGGGGCACAACCCTGATGACGTTGGGTAGATGTGGAGGATTTGGGGCACAACCCTGATGAGGTTGGGTAGACGTGGAGGATTTGGGGCACAACCCTGATGACGTTGGGTAGTCGTGGAGGATTTGGGGCACAACCCTGATGAGGTTGGGTAGACGTGGAGGATTTGGGGCACAACCCTGATGACGTTGGGTAGACGTGGAGGATTTGGGGCACAATCCTGATGACGTTGGGTAGACGTGGAGGATTTGGGGCACAACCCTGATGACGTTGGGTAGACGTGGAGGATTTGGGGCACAACCCTGATGACGTTGGGTAGACATTGTGGAGGATTTGGGGCAGAACCCTGATTACGTTGGGTAGTCGTTGTGGAGGATTTGGGATGCAACCCTGATGAGGTTGGGTAGTCGTTGTGGAGGATTTGGGATGCATCCCTGATAAGGTTGGGTAAACATTGTGGAGAATTAGAAACGCAACCTGATGAGGGTAGATGTTGATAAGAATTTTGGTTGCAACGCTGATGAGGTTGAGTTGATGCTGTGGAGAATTTGGGATGCAACGCTGATGAGGTTGGGTTGATGCTGTGGAGAATTTGGGATGCAACGCTGATGAGGTTGGGTTGATGCTGTGGAGAATTTGGGATGCAACGCTGATGACGTTGGGTTGATGCTGTGGAGAATTTGGGTGCAACGCTGATGAGGTTGGGTTGATGCTGTGGAGAATTTGGGATGCAATGCTGATGAGGTTGGGTTGATGCTGTGGAGAATTTGGGATGCAATGCTGATGAGGTTGGGTTGATGCTGTGGAGAATTTGGGATGCAACGCTGATGAGGTTGGGTTGATGCTGTGGAGAATTTGGGATGCAACGCTGATGAGGTTGGGTTGATGCTGTGGAGAATGTGGGTGCAACGCTGATGAGGTTGGGTTGATGCTGTGGAGAATTTGGGTGCAATGCTGATTATGTTGGGCAGATATTGTGGAAGAAACGCAAGTTCCCGGTACGCGACATTTCAACTGCAGAATATCAGCTACCAATTATTTCCCTGCCAAGTAAAAATGCTTGTTTAAAAATTCTGAATTAAATTTACATAAAATTTTATAATGGGATGCCATTGTCGGGGAGTTGCATCTCCAATATAGTGTACAATCAACATCACCTAGAAATATCAACGTGTGCAATATCATCCTTAAAATGAACAAATCAACAGAGCCTGACTAAGGTTTATATAATAGAAGAAGTGGATAATCTTTTTCTTTAAAATCTTTACAGCGCCATAATTCTGCCAAAAAATCAACACAATTATGACACTCACAACTAGGTTTGGAACATTTTGTCCAGGTCTTTTTGAAATCCAGACGGTGGTAAATCGAAAAATATAAAATACACTGATTTATAATATGACGGAGGTTCCACTGGTAGTATAATGTACATCTAAAATAAAAAAAATATGCAGTTATGTTTGTAAAACATAGATTCCCCCATCAGATACCCCTTTAGATGTTTGTAAAACATTGATTGCCCCATCAGATACCCCTTTAGATGTTTGTAAAACATTGATTGCCCCAGTAGATGCTGGGACCTTGAGACGTTTGTAAAACATAGATACCACATCAGATGCTGGGACCTTGAGACGTTTGTAAAACATAGATACCCCATCAGATGCTGGGACCTTGAGACGTTTGTAAAACATAGATTCCCCATCAGATGCTGGGACCTTGAGATGTTTGTAAAACATAGATTCCCCAGTAGATGCTGGGACCTTAAGATGTTTGTAAAATATAGATTCCCCAGTAGATGCTGGGACCTTGAGATGTTTGTAAAACATAGATTCCCCATCAGATGCTGGGACCTTGAGACTTTTTTAAAACATAGATTTCCCATCAGATGCTGGGACCTTGAGATGTTTGTAAAACATAGATTCCCCATCAGATGCTGGGACCTTGAGATGTTTGTAAAACATAGATTCTCCAATAGATGCTGGGACCTTGAGATGTTTGTAAAACATAGATTCCCCAGTAGATGCTGGGACCTTGAGATGTTTGTAAAACATAGATTCCCCAGTAGATGCTGGGACCTTGAGATGTTTGTAAAACATAGATTCCCCAGTAGATGCTGGGACCTGAGATGTTTGTAAAACATAGATTCCCAGTAGATGCTGGGACCTTGAGATGTTTGTAAAACATAGATTCCCCAGTAGATGCTGGGACCTTGAGACTTTTTTAAAACATAGATTCCCCATCAGATGCTGGGACCTTGAGACGTTTGTAAAACATTGTCCAATAGATGCTGGGACCGTGAGATGTTTGTAAAACATAGATTCCCCAGTAGAGGCTGGGACCTTGAGAGGTTTGTAAAACATATAGATTCCCCAGTAGATACTGGGACCTTGAGATGTTTGTAAAACATATAGATTCTGTGTGGGTTGGTGTTGTTGTTCCCAGTAGATGCTGGGACCTTGAGATGTTTGTATAACATAGATTCCCCAGTAAATGCTGGGACCTTGAGATGTTTGTAAAACATAGATTCCCCAGTAGATGCTGGGACCTTGAGATGTTTGTAAAACATAGATTCCCCAGTAGATGCTGGGACCTTGAGATGTTTGTAAAACATAGATTCCCCAGTAAATGCTGGGACCTTGAGATGTTTGTAAAACATAGATTCCCCAGTAGATGCTGGGACCTTGAGATGTTTGTAAAACATAGATTCTCCAATAGATGCTGGCACCTTGAGATGTTTGTAAAACATAGATTCCCCAGTAGATGCTGGCACCTTGAGATGTTTGTAAAACATAGATTCTCCAATAGATGCTGGCACCTTGAGATGTTTGTAAAACATAGATTCTCCAATAGATGCTGGGACCTTGAGATGTTTGTAAAACATAGATTCCCCAGTAGAGGCTGGGACCTTGAGATGTTTGTAAAACATAGATTCCCCAGTAGATGCTGGGACATTGAGATGTTTGTAAAACATATAGATTCTCCAATAGAGGCTGGGACATTGAGACGTTTGTAAAACATATAGATTCTCCAATAGAGGCTGGCACCTTGAGATGTTTGTAAAACATATAGATTCTCCAATAGATGCTGGCACCTTGAGACGTTTGTAAAACATATAGATTCTCCAATAGATGCTGGCACCTTGAGATGTTTGTAAAACATATAGATTCCCCAGTAGATGCTGGGACCTTGAGACGTTTGTAAAACATATAGATTCTCCAATAGATGCTGGGACCTTGAGATGTTTGTAAAACATATAGATTCTCCAATAGATGCTGGGACATTGAGACAGACATTTGTAAAACATATAGATTCTCCAGTAGAGGCTGGCACCTTGAGATGTTTGTAAAACATAGATTCCCCAGTAGATGCTGGCACCTTGAGCTTTAACTCGCTGACCCCAAAGTTAATAGGGATTATCTCTATTTACTACAGAGGTTGATCAAAGTAGGTCAATATATTCCGTAGTCGTTGAGTAGACAAAATGAATATTGATCTATTACGAACGTGTACAAAGCTATGTTCTCCAACTTTCCATAGAGATTATTCTGGGATGAGCCAACCTTTCATCTGTCCCCATTATAAGAAAATAGCTACATAAAAGAAGGCTAGATATATGTCAATAGGAAATGGATGCTACGCTTCAAACTTTCTTTCAATGGTGGCTGTATATGTTCACCTATTAACAGGAAACAATTTTCAAGTCAACCTTTGAGCGGATCATCCCAAAATCAATAGGGGTCAGCTACAGACCATGATAAAGGTGCTGACCAAGCATGGGGTCAATATTGTCCAATCGATCTGGAGTTATTGGTTGAAAACCATTGCTAGACAGACGGACGGAGATGTATAACACTTAATGCCCCTTTGCAGTAAAAGGCTAAGGTATTAAAAAGAGGTATACAACATCAAAGAAAATTTAATGAAAAATGCTGACCTCGTCATAGAAAACTTCTATAAGCTGCACGATATTTCTGTGCCCCTGACACAATTTGAGCAGTCTAATCTCCCTGGTCACATCAATACACCGACTTACAATCTTCACAGCAAAAGGTAACTGGGTTTTCTTGTGTAAACATTTCCTGAAAGAAAGTATATATTAACCTGTAGAATGTACTAGGGTCAATGAAGTACATATTACCTGTAGAATGTACTAGGGTCAAAGAAGTACATATTAACCTGTAGATTGCACTCACTAGGGTCAATTAAGTACATATTAACCTGTAGATTGCACTCACTATGGTCAATGAAGTACATATTACCCTGTAGATTGCACTCACTATGGTCAATGAAGTACATATTACCCTGTAGATTGCACTCACTAGGGTCAGTGAAGTACATATTAACCTGTAGATTGCACTCACTAGGGTCAATTAAGTACATATTACCCTGTAGATTGCACTCACTAGAGTTAATGAAGTACATATTAACCTGTAGAATGTACTATGGTCAATGAAGTACACATTAACCTGTAGAATGTACTAGGGTCAAAGAAGTACATATTACCCTGTAGAATGTACTAGGGTCAATGAAGTACATATTAACCTGTAGATTGCACTCACTAGGGTCAGTGAAGTACATATTACCCTGTAGAATGTACTAGGGTCAATGAAGTACATATTAACCTGTAGATTGCACTCACTAGGGTCAGTGAAGTACATATTAACCTGTAGAATGTACTAGGGTCAATGAAGTACATATTAACCTGTAGATTGCACTCACTAGGGTCAGTGAAGTACATATTAATCTGTAGAATGTACTAGGGTCAATGAAGTACATATTACCTGTAGAATGTACTAGGGTCAATGAAGTACATATTAACCTGTAGATTGCACTCACTAGGGTCAGTGAAGTACATATTACCTGTAGAATGTACTAGGGTCAGTGAAGTACATATTAACCTGTAGAATGTACTAGGGTCAATGAAGTACATATTACCTGTAGAATGTACTAGGGTCAGTGAAGTACATATTAACCTGTAGAATGTACTAGGGTCAATGAAGTACATATTAACCTGTAGATTGCACTCACTAGGGTCAGTGAAGTACATATTAACATGTAGATTGCACTCACTAGGGTCAATGAAGTACATATTAACCTGTAGATTGCACTCACTAGGGTCAATGAAGTACATATTATCCTGTAGATTGCACTCACTAGGGTCAATGAAGTACATATTATCCTGTAGATTGCACTCACTAGGGTCAATGAAGTACATATTAACCTGTAGATTGCACTCACTAGGGTCAGTGAAGTACATATTACCCTGTAGATTGCACTCACTAGGGTCAATGAAGTACATATTATCCTGTAGATTGCACTCACTAGGGTCAGTGAAGTACATATTAACCTGTAGATTGCACTCACTAGGGTCAGTGAAGTACATATTAACCTGTAGAATGTACTAGGGTCAATGAAGTACATATTAACCTGCAGATTGCACTCACTAGGGTCAATGAAGTACATATTAACCTGTAGATTGCACTCACTAGGGTCAATGAAGTACATATTAACCTGTAGAATGTACTAGGGTCAATGAAGTACATATTAACCTGTAGAATGTACTAGGGTCAATGAAGTACATATTAACCTGTAGATTGCACTCACTAGGGTCAATGAATAATTGTCAATGTATGTCAAATTGGTAATGGCGTCAAGAGGTGCTTCTATGAGGGAAAGGGTTAAAAAATGATGGAGCAAATCATTTAAGAGAGACATAGAAAGCTAGCATCAGTTATTTTGTATTTACCTGCATATAGAAAAACTGCCGTCTCCTAAAGGAGCAGTTCTGAAATCTAACTCGTATTGCTGAAAGAATGCTGAACCCTGCAAAATAAAACTCAAAATGATGGTACAAGATGAGAAAACGGATCTTGGATGGTAAGAACAAAGTGTTGGACGTTGATCGGTTATCAAACTGCAGCACTATAGACGAGCTACATTTGAGTCAATCAAATTTCATGTTTCGTGTTATCCACTTTTTTGTTGTATTTGGTTGCATCAGGGGAACTATAACTATAGTAAGAAACCACATAGGCAATGTGTAAGATTGTCATATTTTTCAATGGGTCATCATTTTCAAGATGAATAAAACTAACAAAATTTCTAAATATATATAATTATTCTGATGAAGGTTTGTATTGGATGGAATCGGGTCTATAACATTAGTTAACTATTCACTAAAAGTTTAAACTTTATTTATTTTACAACGATTGCGAAGCAAGTTTTAATAACTTATAATCATCACTCTCGTTGGCGCGGATGAAAGCGTAAATGTGGTCATTCCTGTGAGAGGAAACCGGAGTACCCGGACAAAACCCACCTGTCCGATCTGGCGACCACCGTACCATCTCACATACTTCCCAGTCCGAGGATCGAACCTGGGTTGAATTGGTTAGAAGCGAGCGCGCTAACCACTGCGATAATCTTACAACTATTCACTAGCGTTCGAAATGTCGTTCCTCTTAACTTTGTTATATTTGACGTAAAATTATTGTAAAGAAATGCACTCAACAAACAAATACTGCTAGAATAAGTGTATATTTTGACACTATCTTCGAACATAAATCAATTTTAATTCCCCGAAAGCAGTAAAATAGTGCGTGGTGCGTTAATATTGATGAATGGAGGTCATTCCCCACATGATATTACTGACTGACCTTGAAGAAACTATCGTAGAGTTGTCTGATATCGGGTTGTAGATCTTTGGATTGCCGTAGTAGGTCACTGCTCACTGTATTATCGCTGAATATAACCGACGGTGCGATATACGAATAACCCTGAAAATAGAACAGCGCACAAAATGCCTTTATCAATGTTCATACCAAAACCAATATGAATTTTACGGTCAGTGGTTAACAATTTGGACTGGGAATCCAGGATTGCATGATTTCTCCCCTGTTATGTTATATTCGGGTTTTACGCCTGCATCAGCACCATTTCGGGCTATATCGCTGGCGGGCAGTTTACCTAACAACACCTTTCCTGGGTAGGCTCCAGCGGTTAACCAGTACTTGGGTGCACCAACCTCCGTAAGAAACTGCCAACTTTTTCATATAAATGAGACACGGCCTGAGCGGGGCTCGAACCCGTGACCATCAGTGATGATAGGTTACAGTAGTATACAAGTCAGCGACCTTAACCACTCGACCACGGAGGCAGAGTTTTCTCCCCTATGTAACACTTGTAATATTAACAGTGTTTCAGCTGGGGGCTATAAACCGAGGGCTCATGTATCGATGCCATACACCGTACATGAAAACGAACCAGGGATTCTTGTGGAATTGGAGTGTCTCCTGTATCTTGCACTCTCCTTCATGTATCGATGCCATACACCAGACATGAAAACGAACCAGGGATTCTTGTGGAATTGGAGTGTCTCCTGTATCTTGCTTGCACTCTCCTTCATGTATCGATGCCATACACCGGACATGAAAACGAACCAGGGATTCTTGTGGAATTGGAGTGTCTCCTGTATCTTGCTTGCACTCTCCTTCATGTATCGATGCCATATACCGGACATGAAAACGAACCAGGGATTCTTGTGGAATTGGAGTGTCTCCTGTATCTTGCTTGCACTCTCCTTCATGTATCAATGCCATACACCGGACATGAAAACGAACCAGGGATTCTTGTGGAATTGGAGTGTCTCCTGTATCTTGCTTGCACTCTCCTTCATGTATCAATGCCATATACCGGACATGAAAACGAACTAGGGATTCTTGTGGAACCGGACATGAAAACGAACCAGGGATTCTTGTGGAATTGGAGTGTCTCCTGTATCTTGCTTGCACTCTCCTTCATGTATCAATGCCATACACCGGACATGAAAACGAACCAGGGATTCTTGTGGAATTGGAGTGTCTCCTGTATCTTGCTTGCACTCTCCTTCATGTATCAATGCCATATACCGGACATGAAAACGAACTAGGGATTCTTGTGGAACCGGACATGAAAACGAACCAGGGATTCTTGTGGAATTGGAGTGTCTCCTGTATCTTGCTTGCACTCTCCTTCATGTATCAATGCCATACACCGGACATGAAAACGAACCAGGGATTCTTGTGGAATTAGAGTGTCTCCTGTATCTTGCTTGCACTCTCCTTCATGTATCGATGCCATACACCAGACATGAAAACGAACTAGGGATTCTTGTGGAATTAGAGTGTCTCCTGTATCTTGCTTGCACTCTCCTTCATGTATCGATGCCATACACCGGACATGAAAACGAACCAGGGATTCTTGTGGAATTGGAGTGTCTCCTGTATCTTGCTTGCACTCTCCTTCAACAAATAATATGTCTAATATACTTCTAGATTCGTCGCTGTGATTAACCAGGAGGTGACGATATCAAACATATCAACAACAAAAATGTTGTTTTTTTAGGATCACTTAAAACACTGTCGTGACGTCGTACCTTGGTACTTGCAGTCCATTATTATTAATATTGGACTGGTGTCAAACGGCCAGAATATTATATTAAATACTAAGCGTACATGTACGAAATTAACATTTTTAATTAATAAGATCTTGTTATATAAGTGTGTGTTTTATGTAAGATATAAGCCTCAAATGGATCCAATATGTAAAATATTAGCTCTGTTTTCGGTGCTACTCGCCTCACACTGTCCAATATTTTACATACTGGATCGTTTTTGGCTTAAATCCAATACATACATAACAGCCTATAACTAGCTACACTAGCCATAATCAAAACCCACTATGATCTAAAAATGCTAGGTCTGTTACTACCCTAGAATGGCTATCCAGTAGGCACAGTACAGTATATTTCCATTGGCTGGAATACTGGTTATACATTGCCAGATATATCCTTCAATATAAAACAAGTTTTATTTTACCTTAAAGAGTTTTTCTCCATTTGTGGGTACGACAGCCGGAGAATCAGCTGCCAGCATGTCCGTAAACTCATCTGCGAAGTTGCTCACGTCCAATTCATGACGGATCTTTGGCACAAATGGGGCTTTAATTCTCTTAGCAGCAAGGTCCTTCCAATTGAAACCCTGTTCACACAGATACACATATCTTATTAAAATACTAACAAGCCTACCTCTATTTGTTGTACACCAGACAAATAAACATCAAGGCCATGATATTAGCAACACTTAATCTACAAGTCATTCCAATGTTACAGCAAATACTTTGTGACAAACCACTCAACGGTTCTTTCGGGACAAATTGCCCAACAATTTATTCGGGACAAGTCGCCCAACCATTTATTTGGGACAAATCACCCAACGGTTCCTTCGGGACAAATTGCCCAACAATTTATTCGGGACAAGTCGCCCAACCATTTATTTGGGACAAATCACCCAATGGTTCATGAAAATCATGTTGGATGTTAACATCAGAGAGGTCATTTGAACATTTTTTACATGCAAGTACATACTCATATGACATCGCTGTAGCTTGGTGCGGAGTAATATGGAACATGGAAACTACTACATCAGAATCAGGTGAACCAATCCGTCATAGTAAACGCTTGTACATACGAGCGGATGACTGATCTACGACATAGTAAACGCTTGTACATACGAGCGGATGACTGATCTACGACATAGTAAACGCTTGTACATACGAGCGGATGACTGATCTACGACATAGTAAACGCTTGTACATACGAGCGGATGACTGATCTACGACATAGTAAACGCTTGTACATACGAGCGGATGACTGATCCCCGACATAGTAAACGCTTGTACGTACGAGCGGATGACTGATCTACGACATAGTAAACGCTTGTACGCACGAGCGGATGACTGATCTACGACATAGTGAACAAATGTACATATGAGCAGACAACTGACCTACGACATAGTAAACGCTTGTACGTACGAGCGGACGACTGATCGCCGACATAGTAAACAAATGTACGTACGAGCAGACGACTGATCACCGACATAGTAAACAAATGTACGTACGAGCGGACGACTGATCTCCGACATAGTAAACAAATGAACGTACGAGCGGACGACTGATCTCCGACATAGTAAACAAATGAACGTACGAGCGGACGACTGATCTCCGACATAGTAAACGCTTGTACGTACGAGCGGACGACTGATCTCCGACATAGTAAACGCTTGTAAGTACGAGCGGACGACTGATCTACGACATAGTAAACGAATGTACATACGAGCGGACGACTGATCTACGACATAGTAAACGAATGTACATACGAGCGGAGTACTGATCTACGACATAGTAAACGAATGTACATACGAGCGGACGACTGATCTACGACATAGTAAACGAATGTACATACAAGCGGAGTACTGATATACGACATAGTAAACGAATGTACATACGAGCGGATGACTGATCTACGACATAGTAAACGAATGTACATACGAGCGGAGTACTGATCTACGGCATAGTAAACGAATGTACATATGAGCGGACGACTGATCTACGACATAGTAAACACTTGTACATACGAGCGGAGTACTGATCTACGACATAGTAAACGCTTGTACATACGAGCGGAGTACTGATCTACGACATAGTAAACGCTTGTACATACGAGCGGAGTACTGATCTACGGCATAGTAAACGCTTGTACATACGAGCGGAGGACTGATCTACGGCATAGTAAACGAATGTACATACGAGCGGACGACTGATCTACGACATAGTAAACACTTGTACGTACGAGCGGACGACTGATCGCCGACATAGTAAACAAATGTACGTACGAGCAGACGACTGATCTCCAACATAGTAAACAAATGAACGTACGAGCGGACGACTGATCTCCGACATAGTAAACGCTTGTACGTACGAGCGGACGACTGATCTCCGACATAGTAAACGCTTGTAAGTACGAGCGGACGACTGATCTACGACATAGTAAACGAATGTACATACGAGCGGACGACTGATCTACGACATAGTAAACGAATGTACATACGAGCGGAGTACTGATCTACGACATAGTAAACGAATGTACATACGAGCGGACGACTGATCTACGACATAGTAAACGAATGTACATACAAGCGGAGTACTGATATACGACATAGTAAACGAATGTACATACGAGCGGATGACTGATCTACGACATAGTAAACGAATGTACATACGAGCGGAGTACTGATCTACGGCATAGTAAACGAATGTACATATGAGCGGACGACTGATCTACGACATAGTAAACACTTGTACATACGAGCGGAGTACTGATCTACAACATAGTAAACGCTTGTACATACGAGCGGAGTACTGATCTACGACATAGTAAACGCTTGTACATACGAGCGGAGTACTGATCTACGGCATAGTAAACGAATGTACATACGAGCGGAGTACTGATCTACGGCATAGTAAACGCTTGTACATACGAGCGGAGGACTGATCTACGGCATAGTAAACGAATGTACATACGAGCGGACGACTGATCTACGACATAGTAAACACTTGTACGTACGAGCGGACGACTGATCGCCGACATAGTAAACAAATGTACGTACGAGCAGACGACTGATCTCCAACATAGTAAACAAATGAACGTACGAGCGGACGACTGATCTCCGACATAGTAAACAAATGAACGTACGAGCGGACGACTGATCTCCGACATAGTAAACGCTTGTACGTACGAGCGGACGACTGATCTCCGACATAGTAAACGCTTGTAAGTACGAGCGGACGACTGATCTACGACATAGTAAACGAATGTACATACGAGCGGACGACTGATCTACGACATAGTAAACGAATGTACATACGAGCGGAGTACTGATCTACGACATAGTAAACGAATGTACATACGAGCGGACGACTGATCTACGACATAGTAAACGAATGTACATACGAGCGCATGACTGATCTACGACATAGTAAACACTTGTACATACAAGCGGAGTACTGATATACGACATAGTAAACGAATGTACATACGAGCGGATGACTGATCTACGACATAGTAAACAAATGTACATACGAGCGGAGTACTGATCTACGGCATAGTAAACGAATGTACATATGAGCGGACGACTGATCTACGACATAGTAAACACTTGTACATACGAGCGGAGTACTGATCTATGACATAGTAAACGCTTGTACATACGAGCGGAGTACTGATCTACGACATAGTAAACGCTTGTACATACGAGCGGAGTACTGATCTACGGCATAGTAAACGAATGTACATACGAGCGGAGTACTGATCTACGGCATAGTAAACGCTTGTACATACGAGCGGAGGACTGATCTACGGCATAGTAAACGAATGTACATACGAGCGGACGACTGATCTACGACATAGTAAACACTTGTACATACGAGCGGAGGACTGATCTACGACATAGTAAACACTTGTACATACGAGCGGAGGACTGATCTACGACATAGTAAACACTTGTACATACGAGCGGAGGACTGATCTACAGCATAGTAAACGAATGTACATACGAGCGGACGACTGATCTACGACATAGTAAACACTTGTACATACGAGCGGAGGACTGATCTACGACATAGTAAACACTTGTACATACGAGCGGAGTACTGATCTCCAACATAGTAAACGCTTGTACGTACGAGCGGATGACTGATCTACGACATAGTAAACGCTTGTACGTACGAGCGGATGACTGATCTATACTAATAGTTCATAGTTCACCCTGTGCCTCCCTAGAACAATAGCAGATATATCTCGAGTAAGTCTGACATACGTTTGTCTAGTAGCCTCAGAACAGAGAGCAAACTATCCCATTATGTGAAACACTTTCATGAATTCCCGGCGCTCTTTGGCGAGATACTTGGCGATACTTGGCGAGATACATGGCGAGATACTTGGCGATACTTGGCGAGATACTTGGCGAGATATTTGGCGAGATACTACTCACACTTAAATATATCATATAAATGTCTCACCTTGAAGAATCTGTGAAGTTTGACTTCATCAGCACCATTTGCCCCTAATCTCTGTTTTGGATCCTTTGTTAGAAGGGCCAATATAAAGTCCCTGACAACTGTAGAAAATGATCTGGGCATTGGTGGCTTGGCCTTGGTCACTCTCCTAAAATAGCAAACACGGGAAAACCGCATTTTAAAGTGGTGACACAGATTATTTACCATGTGTTTGTGCATACTGACATTTGATACAGAAAAACATTCTATGAAACATGTCACACTTAAATTTTACAGGTTATTGTATATACAGTCAAAATTTCGTTGCTTCAAACTCGTCGGTGTAAAATACAATGCAGTCCCAGTTTAACGTCACATGTCAGTGGTATTAGACATTTTAGTACGATATAGTGGGGGAACCTGCAACCAATGGAGGGAACGAATCTTGTGAAAGCTCTGCTGTCAGGAATTAGGCTGTGAACCTATCGACCTACAAGCACAAATGTTAACAATTATGTTAGTAAATAATTATGTGTGTATTATACAATATTAGTTTACACAAATTTATTTTAGCTCAATTGCGCAACAAGTTTTTACAACTTATATATTAATCACTCTCGAGACCTCATTCCTGATGGAATCCATCGCCACGAGGGGGAGAGAAGGCATCATGGAATCTAAATGCCTTACCTAAGGGCACAATCGTAACGGCTCCAGTGGGGCTCAAACTCTGGGCCTTGAGCGAACGTGCTACAAATGCGCTATCACGACTTGCATCATTGAATAGGAGGGCTAGGGAGGTACTGATGTTCACAACACTAGGCGTCTCATACGCCAGAAATGGAGGCCCTTACAATGGGGGGGGCTTAATTAAAATCAAAAACTTTATTTATACTGTTAGTACCTGGAGATCTCAGACTGGGTATTGCTTTCTCCATCAACTGTAAAGGGTGAGGCACCAGTCAAAAGTTCATAGGTCAACACTCCAAGTGACCACCAATCAACAGCCTGCAATTAAATTATCGATCATACACATACAGTAAAACAATCTTGTTAAGACCACCCACAAGACAAGGAATAGCAGAGAATTTTCTTTGTGGACAATCTGTCTTGTAATAAAATGATAATATGCATCAATATAATTGCTTAATGGTGGTTCAAAATTGGTGGATTTTAAAGATGGGTGTGTAGTGGGTCTTTAATCCGAGGTAGTCGTAACATAGCCTGTGTGTGTGAGCATATCAATGTCTAGTATGTGTACATAGGAATACAATGCAACATGCAGTCAATCACCTACACCTCCCTGACAATGGAACTCACCCTCATATAAACATAGCTTACAGTGCAACAGAAAGCCATTGACAGTGCAACAGAAAGCCATTGACAGTGTAACAGCAAGCCATTGACAGTGTAACAGCAAGCCAATGACAGTGTAACAGCAAGCCAATGACAGTGTAACAGCAAGCCATTGACAGTGTAACAGCAAGCCATTGACAGTGTAACAGCAAGCCATTGACAGTGTAACAGCAAGCCATTGACAGTGTAACAGCAAGCCATTGACAGTGCAACAGCAAGCCAATGACAGTGTAACAGCAAGCCATTGACAGTGTAACAGAAAGACATTGACAGTGTAACAGCAAGCCATTGACAGTGTAACAGCAAGCCATTGACAGTGTAACAGAAAGACATTGACAGTGTAACAGCAAGCCATTGATAGTGTAACAGCAAGCCATTGACAGTGTAACAGAAAGCCATTGACAGTGTAACAGCAAGCCATTGACAGTGTAACAGAAAGACATTGACAGTGTAACAGCAAGTCATGGATAGTGTAACAGCAAGCCATTGACAGTGTAACAGCAAGCCATTGATAGTGTAACAGCAAGCCATTGACAGTGTAACAGAGACATTGACAGTGTAACAGCAAGCCATTGACAGTACAACAGCAAGCCATGGATAGTGTAACAGCAAGCCATTGATAGTGTAACAGCAAGCCATGGACAGTGCAACAGCAAACCATGGACAGTGCAACAGCAAGCCATGGACAGTGTAACTGCAAGCCATTGATAGTGTAACAGCAAGCCATTGACAGAGAAACAGCAAACCATGGACAGTGCAACAGCAAGCCATGGACAGTGTAACAGCAAGCCATTGATAGTGTAACAGCAAGCCATTGACAGTGTAACAGCAAGCCATTGACAGTGCAACAGCAAGCCATTGACAGTGTAACAGAAAGACATTGATAGTGTAACAGCAAGCCATTGACAGTGTAACAGAAAGACATTGACAGTGTAACAGCAAGCCATTGACAGTGTAACAGAAAGACATTGACAGTGTAACAGCAAGCCATTGACAGTGTAACAGAAAGACATTGACAGTGTAACAGCAAGCCATTGACAGTGTAACAGAAAGACATTGACAGTGTAACAGCAAGCCATTGACAGTGTAACAGAAAGACATTGACAGTGTAACAGCAAGCCATTGACAGTGTAACAGAAAGACATTGACAGTGTAACAGCAAGCCATTGACAGTGTAACAGAAAGACATTGACAGTGTAACAGCAAGCCATTGACAGTGTAACAGAAAGACATTGACAGTGTAACAGCAAGCCATTGACAGTGTAACAGAAAGACATTGACAGTGTAACAGCAAGCCATTGACAGTGTAACAGAAAGACATTGACAGTGTAACAGCAAGCCATTGACAGTGTAACAGAAAGACATTGACAGTGTAACAGCAAGCCATTGACAGTGAACAGAAGCATGAAGGAACAGCAACCATTGACAGTAACAGAAGCATTGACAGTGTAGCAAGCCATTGACAGTGAAAGCAAGCCATTGACAGTGTAACAGAGCATTGACAGGAACAGCAACCATTGACAGTGTAACAGAAGCATTGCAGTGTAACAGCAAGCCATTGACAGGAACAGCAACCATTGCAGTGTAACAGAAGCATTGACAGTGTAACAGCAAGCCATTGACAGTGTAACAGCAAGCCATTGACAGTGTAACAGCAAGCCATTGACAGTGTAACAGCAAGCCATTGACAGTGAACAGAAAGCCATTGACAGTGTAACAGCAAGCCATTGACAGTGTAACAGCAAGACATTGACAGTGTAACAGAAAGCATTGACAGTGTAACAGCAAGCCATGGACAGTGTAACAGCAATCCATGGACAGTGAAACAGCAAGCCATGGACAGTGTAACAGCAAGCCATGGACAGTGAACAGCAAGCCATTGACAGAGAAAAAGCAAGCTATGGACAGAGAAACAGCAAGCCATGGACAGAGAAACAGCAAGCCATGGACAGTGTAACAGCAAGCCATTGACAGAGAAACAGCAAACCATTGACAGTGTAACAGAAAGACATTGACAGTGTAACAGCAAGCCATTGACAGGGTAACAGCAAGCCATTGCCAGTGTAACAGCAAGCCATTGACAGTGTAACAGCAAGCCATTGACAGTGTAACAGCAAGCAATGGACAGTGTAACAGCAAGCCATTGACAGTGTAACAGCAAGCCATGGACAGTGAAACAGCAAGCCATGGACAGTGTAACAGCAAGCCATGGACAGTGAACAGCAAGCCATTGACAGAGAAAAAGCAAGCTATGGACAGAGAAACAGCAAGCCATGGACAGAGAAACAGCAAGCCATGGACAGAGAAACAGCAAGCTATGGACAGTGAAACAGCAAGCCATGGACAGTGTAACAGCAAGCCATGGACAGTGAACAGCAAGCCATTGACAGAGAAAAAGCAAGCTATGGACAGAGAAACAGCAAGCCATGGACAGAGAAACAGCAAGCCATGGACAGTGTAACAGCAAGCCATTGACAGAGAAACAGCAAACCATTGACAGTGTAACAGAAAGACATTGACAGTGTAACAGCAAGCCATTGACAGGGTAACAGCAAGCCATTGCCAGTGTAACAGCAAGCCATTGACAGTGTAACAGCAAGCCATTGACAGTGTAACAGCAAGCAATGGACAGTGTAACAGCAAGCCATTGACAGTGTAACAGCAAGCCATGGACAGTGAAACAGCAAGCCATGGACAGTGTAACAGCAAGCCATGGACAGTGAACAGCAAGCCATTGACAGAGAAAAAGCAAGCTATGGACAGAGAAACAGCAAGCCATGGACAGAGAAACAGCAAGCCATGGACAGAGAAACAGCAAGCTATGGACAGAGAAACAGCAAGCCATGGACAGAGAAACAGCAAGCCATGGGAAGTGCAACAGCAGCCAAGGATAGAATAGTGGCTGTTATAATGAGGTGGCATTTCTCCTGAGTTAAATAGTATAGGATAGTGAAAATGGTTAGTATAGGAATGTGAAAATAGTTAGTAAAATGGTTGTTGGTATATGAATGTAAAAATGGTTAGCAAAATGATTAGTATAGGAAAGTGAAAATGGTTAGTAAAATGGTTAGTATAGGAAAGTGAAAATGGTTAGTAAAATGGTTAATATAGGAAAGTGAAAATGGTTAGTAAAATGGTTAGTATAGGAAAGTGAAAATGGTTAGTAAAATGGTTAGTATAGGAAAGTGAAAATGGTTAGTAAAATGGTTAGTATAGGAAAGTAAAAACTGGCTATTATTATTATAGTGAACAGGGGCATAGCTAGGTCCGTTCTAATGTGTACGCAAACAAGCTATGGAGTCAGGGAACATGCCCCTCTGAATTTTATTTCATAGTTTATACAAATTTATTTTAGCTCGATTGCAAAACAAGTTCTTACAACTTATATTAATCACTCTCGAGACCTCATTCCTGATGGAATCCATCGCCACGAGGGAGAGAGAAGAGGCAACGTGGAATTTAAATGACTTGCCTAAGGGCACAATTGTAACGGCTCCAACGGGGCTCGAACTCCGGACATTTCGCACCTGAAGCAAACGCGCTATCACGACTTCCACCTCCTCTGAATTGTGTTTGCTAACACGTCTGTTGTGCATTCTAGAGCCATTTCAGCAGCAGAATAAGATAGAATTTGTCTCTACACGGTATCTTCAGTAGACGGTGCAAGGGTTAGGTTAATTCTTCGCTTTTTATTGCATATTAATTAATTAATATAATATGTTTAACTTTTTATTTTTGCAATATTTTGAACAATGTGTACACAACTGCGTACATTGCGTACGTGTACGTATGCAGTTGTGTACACATTGTTCAAAATATTGCAAAAATAAAAGGTCGTACTCGGCGTACGTGTACGCAACTGCGTACGTTGCGTACAGGCCTGGAGGTTATAAAACTTTTCTCCTATCTCAAAACTCAGTCTCAAGCATCCGATTGGTTCAGCTGACAGTAACACTCAGAATCAACCAATCAGAGCACTTGAGCTCAAGTTTGAGATCTGAGATAACCTCGGTTTGATAACCTCGGGGCCAGGTAGCTACACGCCTGGTGAAGAGAATATGGCTATCATGGGGAGGTGATGACGGACTATTATAGGGAAGTGAATAATGGCGGCCATAGGGATGTGGTTCCTGTCGAGAGGAAACCGACATAAGCCCCGAAACATGTGGAAAACAATCCTCAAATAGTTTATATATTATATATATTATTGTTAAAAGGGCTGTATCAGTGAAACTTACAAAATGCTCGCCCATATGGTTCGCCGGCGGCGAGGGTAAATAAGCTCAATCATCATCACTTACAAAATCATGTCCAGTGTGACCTCCCTCGACGACTTCTGGGGCCATATATTCGATAGTACCACAGAATGAGTAAGCCCTGTGCAACTGGTCAGTAGGTAAGAACTCCTTACTGAGGCCGAAGTCGGTGAGTATGATATGACCACTGCTATCCAGTAATATATTCTCCAACTTTATATCACGATATATTATGCCAAGCTGAAAATATGAGCAAAATTAATAGTCTTAACAAATTCCTCTATGCATGTAGGAAAGAGCCATCTTTGTGCTGCACAAAATACATAAATTTAGAACATATATACATGTGTCGGCAGACAGTTGTACCTCTCGGCAGACATTTGTACATCTCGGCAGACATTTGTACCTCTCGGCAGACATTTGTACATCTCGGCAGACATTTGTACCACTCGGCAGACAGTTGTACCTCTCGGCAGACATTTGTACCTCTTGGCAGACATTTGTACCTCTCGGCAGACAGTTGTACCTCTCGGCAGAAAGTTGTACCTCTCGGCAGACATTAATACCTCTCGGCAGACATTTGTACCTCTCCGTAGACATTTTTACCTCTCGGCAGATATGTGTACCTCTCGGCAGACGGTTGTACCTCTCGGCAGACAGTTGTACCTCTCGGCAGTCAGCTGTGCCGCTCGGCAGTCAGTTGTGCCGCTCGGCAGACATTTGTACCTCTCGGCAGACAGTTGTACCTCTCGGCAGACATTTGTACCACTCGGCAGACAGTTGTACCTCTCGGCAGACATTTGTACCTCACAGCAAACATTTGTACCTCACGGCAGACATTTGTACCTCTCGGCAGACAGTTGTACCTCTCGGCAGACATTTGTACCACTCGGCAGACATTTGTACCTCTCCGTAGACATTTTTACCTCTCGGCAGATATGTGTACCTCTCGGCAGACGGTTGTACCTCTCGGCAGACAGTTGTACCTCTCGGCAGTCAGCTGTGCCGCTCGGCAGTCAGTTGTACATCTCGGCAGATATTTGTACCTCTCGGCAGACATTTGTACCTCTCGGTAGACATTTGTACCTCTCGGTAGACAGTTGTACCTCTCGGCAGATATGTGTACCTCTCGGCAGACAGTTGTACCTCTCGGCAGACATTTGTACCTCTCGGCAGACATTTGTACCTCTCGGCAGACATTTGTACCTTGCGGCAGACATTTGTACCTCTTGGAAGATAGTGGTACCTCTCGGCAGTCAGTTGTACATCTCGGCAGACATTTGTACCACTCGGCAGACAGTTGTACCTCTCGGCAGACATTTGTACCTCTCGGCAGACATTTGTACATCTCGGCAGTTTGTCCTCTTGGCAGACATTTGTACCTCTCGGTAGACAGTTGTACCTCTCGGCAGACATTTGTAGCTCTCGGTTGCAACAGTTTGTACATCTCGGCAACATTGTGTACCTCTCGGCAGACATTTGTACCTCTCTCATAAATTTGTACCTCTCGGCAGACCGTTGTAATCTCGGACAGACAAGTTGTACCTCTCGGCAATAGTTGTAACCTCTCGGCAGATCAGACATTAATCCTCTCGGAGACAGTTTACGTCTCGGCAGGCATCGATATGTTGTACCTCCTCGCAGACGGTTGTACCTCTCGGCAGACAGTTGTACAACCCGGTAGACATTTGTACCTCTCCGTAGACATTTTTACCTCTCGGCAGATATGTGTACCTCTCGGCAGACGGTTGTACCTCTCGGCAGACAGTTGTACCTCTCGGCAGACATTTGTAACCTCTCGGCAGACTTTATACCTCTCGGCAGACAGTTGTACCTCTCAGCAGACATTTGTACCTCTCGGCAGACATTTATACCTCTCGGCAGACGGCAGATATTTGTACCTCTCGGCAGACATTTGTACCTCTCGGCAGACATTTGTACCTCTCGGTAGACATTTGTACCTCTCGCAGATATGTGTACCTCTCGCAGACAGTTGTACCTCTCGCAGACATTTGTACCTCTCGGCAGACATTTGTACCTCTCGGCAGACATTTGTACCTTGCGGCAGACATTTGTACCTCTTGGAAGATAGTGGTACCTCTCGGCAGTCAGTTGTACCTCTCGGCAGACATTTGTACCACTCGGCAGACAGTTGTACCTCTCGGCAGACATTTGTACCTCTCGGCAGACATTTGTACATCTCGGCAGACATTTGTACCTTCGGCAGACATTTGTACTCTCGGGAGACAGTTGTACCTCTCGGCAGCATTTGTACACTTGGCAGACAGTTGTACCTCTCGGCAGACATTTTACCTCTCGGCAGACATTTGTACCTCTCGGCAGACAGTTGTCCTCTCGGCAGACATTTGTACCTCTCGGCAGACATTTGTACCTCTCGGCAGACAGTTGTACATCTCGGCAGACAGTTGTACCTCTCGGCAGACAGTTGTACCTCTCGGCAGACATTAATACCTCTCGGCAGACAGTTTTACCTCTCGGCAGATATGTGTACCTCTCGGCAGACGGTTGTACCTCTCGGCAGACAGTTGTACCACCCGGTAGACATTTGTACCTCTCCGTAGACATTTTTACCTCTCGGCAGATATGTGTACCTCTCGGCAGACGGTTGTACCTCTCGGCAGACAGTTGTACCTCTCGGCAGTCAGTTGTACCTCTCGGCAGACATTTGTACCACTAGGCAGACAGTTGTACCTCTCGGCAGACGTTTGTACCTCTCGGCAGACATTTGTACCTCTCTGCAGACATTTGTACCTCTCGGCAGACAGTTGTACCTCTCAGCAGACATTTGTACCTCTCGGCAGACATTTATACCTCTCGGCAGACGGCAGAGATTTGTACCTCTTGGCAGACATTTGTACCTCTCTGCAGACATTTGTACCTCTCGGCAGACATTTGTACCTCTTGGCAGACATGTGTACCTCTCGGCAGACATTTGTACCTCTCGGCAGACATGTGTACCTCTCGGCAGACATTTGTACCTCTCTGCAGACATTTGTACCTCTCGGCAGACATTTGTACCTCTTGGCAGACATGTACCTCTCGGCAGACATTTGTACCTCTTGCAGACATGTGTACCTCTCGGCAGACATTTGTACCTCTCGGCAGACATGTGTACCTCTCGGCAGACAGTTGTACCTCTCGGCAGACATTTGTACCTCTCTGCAGACAGTTGTACCTCTCGGCAGACATGTGTACCTCTCGGCAGACATTTGTACCTCTCGGCAGACATTTGTACCTCTCGGCAGACAATTGTACCTCTCGGCAGACAGTTGTACCTCTCGGCAGACAGTTGTACCTCTCGGCAGACATTTGTACCTCTCGGCAGACATTTGTACCTCTCGGCAGACATTTGTACCTCTCGGCAGACAGTTGTACCTCTCGGCAGACAGTTGTACCTCTCGGCAGACAGTTGTACCTCTCGACTTACACGAGTTAGTAATCCTACATACACTTAGTGGTGGAATAGAAGTGATTTGCTGCACGGCTTTAACCCTTACTGTGCTGGAAACGATTATATTCGTGTTTGCAAACAGCATACATGTAGAGCCAGATAAGATGGCACAGAATGTGCACAGAACTTGTCAACTGATCAGGCTCTATGCCGTTTGCTATTCAGATAGTGAGGCTAAAACAATTGGCTGAATAGCAAACAACATAGATCCTGATCAGATGCAGCGCTACGCCACAGCTGTGCTGGATCTATGTT
>CM026404.1:68376227-68519895 GCA_014843695.1 Archivesica marissinica
CTCTCGGCAGACATTTGTACCACTCGGCAGACAGTTGTACCTCTCGGCAGACATTTGTACCTCACAGCAAACATTTGTACCTCACGGCAGACATTTGTACCTCTCGGCAGACAGTTGTACCTCTCGGCAGACATTTGTACCACTCGGCAGACATTTGTACCTCTCCGTAGACATTTTTACCTCTCGGCAGATATGTGTACCTCTCGGCAGACGGTTGTACCTCTCGGCAGACAGTTGTACCTCTCGGCAGTCAGCTGTGCCGCTCGGCAGTCAGTTGTACATCTCGGCAGATATTTGTACCTCTCGGCAGACATTTGTACCTCTCGGTAGACATTTGTACCTCTCGGTAGACAGTTGTACCTCTCGGCAGATATGTGTACCTCTCGGCAGACAGTTGTACCTCTCGGCAGACATTTGTACCTCTCGGCAGACATTTGTACCTCTCGGCAGACATTTGTACCTTGCGGCAGACATTTGTACCTCTTGGAAGATAGTGGTACCTCTCGGCAGTCAGTTGTACATCTCGGCAGTCATTTGTGCCGCTCGGCAGTCAGTTGTGCCTCTCGGCAGACATTTGTACTTCTCGGCAGACATTTGTACATCTCGGCAGACATTTGTACCTCTCGGTAGACATTTGTACCTCTCGGTAGACATTTGTACCTCTCGGCAGACATTTGTACCACTTGGCAGACAGTTGTACCTCTCGGCAAACATTTGTACCTCTCGGCAGACATTTGTACCTCTCGGCAGACAGTTGTACATCTCGGCAGACAGTTGTACCTCTCGGCAGACAGTTGTACCTCTCGGCAGACATTAATACCTCTCGGCAGACAGTTTTACCTCTCGGCAGATATGTGTACCTCTCGGCAGACGGTTGTACCTCTCGGCAGACAGTTGTACCACCCGGTAGACATTTGTACCTCTCCGTAGACATTTTTACCTCTCGGCAGATATGTGTACCTCTCGGCAGACGGTTGTACCTCTCGGCAGACAGTTGTACCTCTCGGCAGTCAGTTGTACCTCTCGGCAGACGTTTGTACCTCTCGGCAGACGTTTGTACCTCTCGGCAGACATTTGTACCTCTCGGCAGACATTTATACCTCTCGGCAGACAGTTGTACCTCTCAGCAGACATTTGTACCTCTCGGCAGACATTTATACCTCTCGGCAGACGGCAGATATTTGTACCTCTCGGCAGACATTTGTACCTCTCGGCAGACATTTGTACCTCTCGGTAGACATTTGTACCTCTCGGCAGATATGTGTACCTCTCGGCAGACAGTTGTACCTCTCGGCAGACATTTGTACCTCTCGGCAGACAGTTGTACCTCTCGGCAGACATTTGTACCACTTGGCAGACAGTTGTACCTCTCGGCAAACATTTGTACCTCTCGGCAGACATTTGTACCTCTCGGCAGACAGTTGTACATCTCGGCAGACAGTTGTACCTCTCGGCAGACAGTTGTACCTCTCGGCAGACATTAATACCTCTCGGCAGACAGTTTACCTCTCGGCAGATATGTGTACCTCTCGGCAGACGGTTGTACCTCTCGGCAGACAGTTGTACCACCCGGTAGACATTTGTACCTCTCCGTAGACATTTTTACCTCTCGGCAGATATGTGTACCTCTCGGCAGACGGTTGTACCTCTCGGCAGACAGTTGTACCTCTCGGCAGACATTTGTACCACTAGGCAGACAGTTGTACCTCTCGGCAGACGTTTGTACCTCTCGGCAGACATTTGTACCTCTCGGCAGACATTTATACCTCTCGGCAGACAGTTGTACCTCTCAGCAGACATTTGTACCTCTCGGCAGACATTTATACCTCTCGGCAGACGGCAGATATTTGTACCTCTCGGCAGACATTTGTACCTCTCGGCAGACATTTGTACCTCTCGGTAGACATTTGTACCTCTCGGCAGATATGTGTACCTCTCGGCAGACAGTTGTACCTCTCGGCAGACATTTGTACCTCTCGGCAGACATTTGTACCTCTCGGCAGACATTTGTACCTTGCGGCAGACATTTGTACCTCTTGGAAGATAGTGGTACCTCTCGGCAGTCAGTTGTACCTCTCGGCAGACATTTGTACCACTCGGCAGACAGTTGTACCTCTCGGCAGACATTTGTACCTCTCGGCAGACATTTGTACATCTCGGCAGACATTTGTACCTCTCGGCAGACATTTGTACCTCTCGGGAGACAGTTGTACCTCTCGGCAGACATTTGTACCACTTGGCAGACAGTTGTACCTCTCGGCAGACATTTGTACCTCTCGGCAGACATTTGTACCTCTCGGCAGACAGTTGTCCTCTCGGCAGACATTTGTACCTCTCGGCAGACATTTGTACCTCTCGGCAGACAGTTGTACATCTCGGCAGACAGTTGTACCTCTCGGCAGACAGTTGTACCTCTCGGCAGACATTAATACCTCTCGGCAGACAGTTTTACCTCTCGGCAGATATGTGTACCTCTCGGCAGACGGTTGTACCTCTCGGCAGACAGTTGTACCACCCGGTAGACATTTGTACCTCTCCGTAGACATTTTTACCTCTCGGCAGATATGTGTACCTCTCGGCAGACGGTTGTACCTCTCGGCAGACAGTTGTACCTCTCGGCAGTCAGTTGTACCTCTCGGCAGACATTTGTACCACTAGGCAGACAGTTGTACCTCTCGGCAGACGTTTGTACCTCTCGGCAGACATTTGTACCTCTCTGCAGACATTTGTACCTCTCGGCAGACAGTTGTACCTCTCAGCAGACATTTGTACCTCTCGGCAGACATTTATACCTCTCGGCAGACGGCAGAGATTTGTACCTCTTGGCAGACATTTGTACCTCTCTGCAGACATTTGTACCTCTCGGCAGACATTTGTACCTCTTGGCAGACATGTGTACCTCTCGGCAGACATTTGTACCTCTCGGCAGACATGTGTACCTCTCGGCAGACATTTGTACCTCTCTGCAGACATTTGTACCTCTCGGCAGACATTTGTACCTCTTGGCAGACATGTGTACCTCTCGGCAGACATTTGTACCTCTTGGCAGACATGTGTACCTCTCGCAGACATTTGTACCTCTCGGCAGACATGTGTACCTCTCGGCAGACAGTTGTACCTCTCGGCAGACATTTGTACCTCTCTGCAGACAGTTGTACCTCTCGGCAGACATGTGTACCTCTCGGCAGACATTTGTACCTCTCGGCAGACATTTGTACCTCTCGGCAGACAATTGTACCTCTCGGCAGACAGTTGTACCTCTCGGCAGACAGTTGTACCTCTCGGCAGACATTTGTACCTCTCGGCAGACATTTGTACCTCTCGGCAGACATTTGTACCTCTCGGCAGACAGTTGTACCTCTCGGCAGACAGTTGTACCTCTCGGCAGACAGTTGTACCTCTCGACTTACACGAGTTAGTAATCCTACATACACTTAGTGGTGGAATAGAAGTGATTTGCTGCACGGCTTTAACCCTTACTGTGCTGGAAACGATTATATTCGTGTTTGCAAACAGCATACATGTAGAGCCAGATAAGATGGCACAGAATGTGCACAGAACTTGTCAACTGATCAGGCTCTATGCCGTTTGCTATTCAGATAGTGAGGCTAAAACAATTGGCTGAATAGCAAACAACATAGATCCTGATCAGATGCAGCGCTACGCCACAGCTGTGCTGGATCTATGTTCACAGCTATCCTGGATCTATGTTCACAGCTGTGCTGGATCTATGTTCACAGCTGTGCTGGATCTATGTTATTTGCACATTTGTTCCAAGTTATTCAGCATTTAAAGGGTTATTTGGTGAAGTCTTCATGGTATACCAATATGTGCAATAAATATCTAACCTTCATAATATTGAATGCAAAAGTAGCCTTAACCAGGGCTACTACAAACACCGGTCTCCCGGTCCAGAACAGAATTTTAAACTGGCGGACCGATTGTAGCAACCAAAAAGTAATATACAATCAGTCCAGAAAATTGTTGAAAAAGCCAAGAAATCGGTCAAATACATTTTTCTAACATAATTTGTAAATATAGTCCCTCGAAAGGTGTATGAATTTGTTCACACCTGTTTCCGGTCTAAGATCGATATGCGACATGCTTGACTGATCCATGTTAATTGCCCCTATTGTCAGATAATCCCAAAGCCATACATTAATCCGAGACAGATGTTCTCCCGAGGCACTAAATTGTCAATAAACTTCAAACTGTGATTAAATCCCATCAACTGAACTGGTACAGTTTATAAGGGAAGTAACTGCTACGGAGCTTCTTAAAATTACAACAGGTGTGTGTCTAAAAATAGATATGGAATTTCCGTGTTTTGTTTCTAGAAAATTGATTTTGCTACACAGTGCTCACTTACTTGATGGGTCTTACCAATGGACCAATACTGCAGGAATTCAACCCTCAGTGTATATATCGCAAATGGCATCTCCGACATCTCCGACATACTTTCTCAAACACAGCAAAGCATGCCAAACTCGTTGAGAAATAAAGCAAAGTGGGTTTACTTACGAATTTATGGGGGGGGGGGCATCGTAAAAATATTAGGACACGAGGGGGCTGTCCTGACTGTCGATTTGGTTTTGAACATTTTAGAAGCCCTGCTTAGTACAATGTCTCGTACTGTGTATCAATAAGTAAGATACGAGGTTTATTCCAAATAAACCTCAAAATATGTGAATAATCTTGCGGCTTTTAAATGAAAGAGAGGCTTTTAATTGGTCAATGAAGTAGAGGAAACTGTAAATATAACGATTGTGTGTACTTACGTTGTGCAGTGTTTCTAGGGCTAACACAATCTCTCCTATGTAATGATTGTGTGTACTTACGTTGTGCAGTGTTTCTAGAGCTAACACAATCTCTCTTATATAATGATTGTGTGTACTTACGTTGTGCAGTGTTTCTAGAGCTAACACAATCTCTCCTATGTAATGATTGTGTGTACTTACGTTGTGCAGTGTTTCTAGGGCTAACACAATCTCTCCTATATAATGAGTGTGTGTACTTACGTTGTGCAGTGTTTCTAGGGCTAACACAATCTCTCCTATGTAATGATTGTGTGTACTTACGTTGTGCAGTGTTTCTAGGGCTAACACAATCTCTCCTATATAATGATTGTGTGTACTTATGTTGTGCAGTGTTTCTAGGGCTAACACAATCTCTCCTATGTAATGATTGTGTGTACTTACGTTGTGCAGTGTTTCTAGGGCTAACACAATCTCTCCTATGTATATTCTCACTTCAACTTCTGTAAAATGTTCTCTCTGATTCAGGTGAGTGAATAGTTCACCTCCATTAACGTAATCTGTAATCACAATAAAACATAGCCTAATTAGCTTCTTTGCTTAGTTACGGCCCTCAACACAATGTATGGTTATATCCAGCACCCCGGGGTCAGAGGTCATAAAACTGTTCTCCATTCTCAAACTGAGTATCAAATGTTCTGGTTGGTTGCAGAGACTACAAATCTAAGACTGAACCAATGAAATTGCAAAACAGAGTTTGAGATCTGAGAAAGTTTTATAACCTCAGGGCATGAATAGATACAGGGGGAGATGGTTACAGAGATCTGGTTGTGATACTGAAATGTTTTCGATTATGCGCTAGTGATAAATCACTGAGATTATTCATAACATTTTATTCCATGAAAATTGGTTTTGCAATATGTCTCCTATCTGTACTTACTGCTAGAACATATTTATTATAACAATTATTTTTTGGGGTTTATTTAACATCGCTGTTTACCTAACAACACCTTTCCTGGGCAGGTGGTTAACCAGTACTTGGTGCACCAACGTAAGAAACTGCCAACATTTTCATATAAAGAGCGAGGCTCGAACACTGACCATTAGTAATGATAGGTTACAGTGAGTTGCTGCCATACATACATCATGTACACTGACATGCTTAAAAAACGCAACACTGTGGTAGATTTATTATTCAAGGAAAACTGGACATATTTTGGCAAAACAAATAGCACTTTTGAAAATATACTTCATTCTGGATTGTAAACACCAACAACACACATTGAAGTCACATCAATGTTAACTACTGGACTCGAAAGCACACAGAGGTAAAAACATTTTGCAGCAAAATGTGTATAACTCAATAACGCCTATGGCCACCATTTGTCTACTGGGATATTCTGTCATTCTTCCAGCAAGGCCTGACGTAACGGTGGGATGCATGTCCAACATATGCTCAATAGGTGACAGATCTGGACTGTATGCTGGCCATCTATCTCATCACATCAATGTCATTACACCACTGCCTCCAAATCGGTCACGTTCTACGACACAGTTGTTGGCATAACATTATACGATGCAGTTGTTGGCATAACATTATACGACGCAGTTGTTGGCATAATGTTCTACGACGCAGTTGTCAGCATAACCTTCATTTCTACGACAAAACACACGTTTATGGCCATCAGATCTGTACAATGTGAACCTGGATTCGTCTGTGAAAGAGTATTTCTCTCCAGCAGCGTAGAGGGAAGACATTTGGTCTGTGCTGATGGAGCAATTCTAGCCTAACCTGATGTCTACGCGGCATTAACGGTAACCCGACATACTGTACGGTTTCAGCCCATACTGACGAGGAAGTCGCAGAACAGTATCTCTACTGATCCTATTGTTATGAGTTCCAGGTGTTCTGTTGGCCGTTTCCGTTGCTGTGAGAGAGCAGTTGCGTAGGTGTGACAGACGTACAAACCGGTCTTGTCGTAGCGACGTAACGCGTGGACGTCTGGGTCTAGGAGGATCGCCGACGGTTCCAGTCTGCCTGAGACGCCAGAATAGTCGTGATACGGTACTCTGATGAACTTGGTTTGGGTTTGACTGATTCCATTGAGCAGCATGCGAATGGCGTCACGATGTTGGTTTTCATTCAAATGTACCATGCATTTGGATGCTTTATTTGTTAACTTCTTACCAGACTTTTGTTCGTCAAGGAGTGGCGTACACACTGGATGTGTTCTTGACTGGGTTACCATCCACATGTCCTGGCATTCGTGCATATCGTGAGTTTTGCTTTATGGCACTCTATGACGTAACTACGCCCGATACGGGTGAGTGGACATCGTGATTGTGTAGGTATACTCGTCAGTGTATTGTACGGTAGCACATTCGATCCATTGTATTTATGGTTTGAAAACAATATGAACATTGTTTGTTGCGTAAAAAATGCGTGTCAGTATATATTTATAGACTCTTACTTTACATCATTTTGATCTTTTTGCAAAATTTAGTTCAATCATATTTTATTTGCTATTTGACATTTACATTACATACATAATCATGACAAAGCAAAGAAAATGCATAATGGCTTGGGCAACAAGTTTTAACAACGTTAAAGCAGCATTACATCGTAATAAAGGATGTTTTGGGTAAAATATAAATACTAATGTGTGTGTGTGTGTGTGTTTACAAAAATCGAAATAGTCGCTCAGAAAAGATAAAATTCCAATAAATTTAAACCGTCGTATACGCGAATTTGTTTATCAACACACGAAATAAAAAAACACGCACAGCGCGCATGCGTAAAACAACAGAGGATGTAGAATACAACGTATATATTTTGAACATGAAATACTATCTATCTATCTTCCTCTAATGTCGAACCCCTCGCGGGGATGTAGAAATGTCCCTAAAAGGCTTAGCTAACAGAGGTATGAATCAACATATCAAGTAATTTAATTAAAAAATACAACGTGGGACAAATGGGGTCGATGCATTCTGAATGTAAATAAGTGCGGACGATGCGTTCCGGTTGTAAACAAGTGCGTGACCGATCGACTCGGAAAGTCCTACTTTCGGTTTCGAGTTTGTTTTAGCGCAAAAAAACACTGTTTACCACATGAACATAAGCATACAAAGTATAATGTTAGAATGTGTAGCAGCATTGCTACCCATACGTAAAAATTGAATTTTTCAAATATATTTTATTTCATACGATGTAATGCTGCTTTAAGCATAATGGCTTGGGCAACAAGGTTTAACAACGTTGGTAAACTGCCATTCCCAAAATATGTGTACAATATGTATCATTGTTTATCCATGCATTTATATAGTCAGCATTATTTTTAGTTTACATAACCCGTATTGATCATTAACCTTTAAAATTCTGATCACAACTAAAGTTGCTATTGCAAACAGCATAGAGTCAGATTAGATGGCACAGAACAGAACGTGCCATCTGATCAGGCTCTATGCTGTTTGCTATTCGGACAATGGAGCAAACAAAGTTTTATTTTATGTCCAGATATGTATGAAGCCTGTCTTCAATATTGGCGGATCTGTAGTCCAGTGGTAACACGCTGGACTGGTAATCCAGGGATCGCAGGTTCGATCCCCCGTCTGACCCTAATAAAATTAACAGTCTTTCAGATGGGACGTTAAACTGAGGTCTCATGTCGGTGCTTTACACCGTGCACGTAAAAGAACCAGAGAAGACTCTGGAATGGGTCTCTGTCTGTATCATTGCACTACCCTCCAAAATCTAAAATGACTATATCTTCAGGAAACGTCGCTCATATGGGTAACCGGTAGCGAAGATAAATAAACGTAAAAAAATAAAATATATTGGCTGATATTCAAGTCACATAATATTAAGCAATACGTTTTACACCTGTGCTACTTATATGACAATTAATATGGCAAGCCAATTCACTGTGACATTTATTATTCTATGCACATCAAAGTATACAAGAGTGTTTGTAATGTACCCAAATGTAAGCAGTCGGATTTGTAGTTCAGTGGTTAACACGCTGGACTGGTAATCCAGGGATCGCAGGTTCGACCCCCCATCTGACCCTAATAAAATGAACAGTCTTTCAGATGGGACTTTAAACCGAGGTCTCGTGTCGGTGTTGTACACCGTGAATGTAAAAGAACTAGAGGAGACTCTGGAATGGGTCTCTGTCTGTATCATTGCAATGTCCTCCAAAAATCTAAAATGACTAATATCTTCAGGAGGCGTCGCTCATATGGGTAACCGGTAGCGACGATAAATAAAAGTAATTTAGTTTCTGTCTGCTGTCAATATTTTAAACGACAGACAAAACAAATTCATTAGAACAAACTATTTTTTAATTAACTGACATGCTTGTCAGAAAATAACTAACATACAAAAATACATGCAACCACGGAGGAATACAAAACACAAGCAGTGGGGGAAAAAATGTCATCTTCCACTGTTTCAAAACGGTGAAACATAAAATTTTCTTTCACAGAGAAAACTTGATCATTGGAAATTGTAAAAGAAAATGAGGTACTAGCTCAATGTATTGTACATGCAAGTAACTTACCTATGCTAAGGTGCAGGTTTACTACTATAGGGTGCAACTTACCTAATAGAAGTTGTTACTTTCCTAATATATTGTATAATTCACCAACTATAGGGTATAACTTACCTAAGATGAGGTGTAGCTTGGCATCCGTCTGAAATGCATAGTGTAAAGTGACAAGGAAGGGAGACTGCCTTATTGCCTGCAACACTTGCCGCTCCGTCTTCGTGTGTTCCGTTGTCTTTGTCTTCTGAACTATAGATGCCTTCTTCAGCACTTTCATGGCATACAGCTTGTTCTGATCCGACCCATTGCGCTTCCGTACAAGAAACACCTTGCCATAGGCTGTAATAAAACACATTTAAAACACATTTAATTATAACAAACCAAAAACGTCACATCTATTTGTTGCGTTATTAAATATCTGAGTGGAAGTCATGATAGCGCAGTGGATGCGCGTTCACTTCAGGTGCGAAAGGTTCAGAGTTCGAACCCCGCTGGAGCCGTTATGATTGTGCCCTTAGGCAAGGCATTTAAATTCCATGTTGCTTCTACTCTCTCCCTCGTGGCGATGGATTCCATCAGGAATGAGGTCTCAAGAGTGATTAATATAAGTTGTAAGAACTTGTTTCGCAATTGAGCTAAAATAAAGTCTCTACTGTTTTTACTATATGGCCATTTTTCAGCTTTAGTTTAAACAATTATTCAAGAATGGTACATAACATAGGAATAGTTGCAATAGCACAGTTAGGAATGGGTAAAAAATTACATAGTAACTTATTCGAATCCCTATCCTTATTTTCTGGCTTTAACCCATTAAACACCAAGTAACTGACATCGACTGGTGCATGATATTTTCAGACAAATACATTAATAAGAAAATTACATTTGGACCAGTTCATTTATCAAAATGGGTAATTTTTGTCTAAAAATAGTAATATTACTCGCAAAAAGTGCAGATCCTGATGAGACGGCTCGTCACAAGCCGGCTCATCTGGATCTTCACTTTTTGTAAGCCTATTGAGAGCCCTGTGGTAATGAAAGGGTTAAATGGTGGATTTGTTTTCCTCAGAGTACACTGTTTGGCAACCCAGCTAGACTCCTTCCACACAATAATCGTATGGACACCCCTGCTGAGAATCGGACCGGCGAGGGGCAAATGATTTTAAGTCAGCGACTGTAAGCACTTTGCCATGGAGACCCCATTTGTACATGTGCATGAAAACATACGTACATTATAAAACATGCAAATAATACATATGGAAGCATGAAGTGGAACATTAATTAACTTACCTCCTGTTCCAAGAACTTTCAGCAGCTCAAAGTCCTTCACCGACACGTGTTCGCTCGTCTCAATATTTACTGAAATAGAAAACTATGAAATTATAGATATACCATAAGTATTGGCCAATAATGTCAGTCAGTGTCCACCTAAACATTTAACTCTAACCAGTGTGTTTTACGCTTATTTATCGTCACTACCGGTTGCCCATATGAGCGACGCCTCCTGAAGAGATTAGTCATTTTAGATTATTGGAGGATAGTGCAATGATACAGACAGAGACTCCTCTGGTTCGTTTACGTGCATGGTGTACAGCACCGACATGAGACCTCGGTTTAATGTCCCATCTGAAAGACTGTTAATTTGATTAGGGTCAGATGGAGGATTGAACCTGCGATCCCTGGATTACCAGTCAAGCGTGTTACCACTGGACTACAGATCCGTCTGTGCTCTAACCAGTCCAGTATTAAACACATATCATAGTATACTCCAGCAGACGGTACTCATTCTAAGACTAATCTTCTAAGCAAGTGCATTGTGGGTCAAATGGTAATAGTAGGCACGTGAACACATGAATGGTAGCGATATGTCATTTATCGCTGTTATTAAAATGACGTAACTTCACGGCAGTGTTCAGATTTTACCATTATCCTATGAAATGAAATAAATTTGGACGTGGAAATAAACTGGACTTGTATGTGATATCTAATTAGCATAAAGTAGTCCCCTTGTCTAGCCGGTTAGACAGATTCACTTACACCCCCAAATGGCGCGAAAAGCCTGTCTATAGGTGAGAAAACTACAAATGTAGTTACATCCGTAATAAGATTGACTCGTCCCTCTTGGTAATAAGGTATGTGCTATACCCCCAGCTGAAATCCTAGCTCATACCCGGAACTGTGGGCGAGAGCTTGGTGATAATAGAAAAACCATTCCCTGCATCTCCAGCCCAGAGTGGTAGTTGGGAATGTGTGAAATGAAGAGTTAGCGGGGAGATGTCAAATGAAGGGTATGTGGGTGGGGAAGTGTTAAATGAAGGGTATGTGGGTGGGAAGGTGTCAAATGAAGAGTGAGTGGGGAGGTGTCAAATGACAAGAGAGTGGGGAGGTGTCAAATGAAGAGTGGGTGGGGAGGTGTCAAATGAAGAGTGGGTGGGGAGGAGTCACATGAAGAGTGGGTGGGAGGTGTCAAATGAAGAGTGAGTGGGGAGGTGTCAAATGAAGAGTGGGTGGGGAGTTGTCAAATGAAGAATGAGTGGGAGGTGTCAAATGACAAGAGAGTGGGGAGGTGTCAAATGAAGAGTGGGTGGGGAGGTGTCAAATGAAGAGTGGGTGGGGAGTCACATGAAGAGTGGGTGGGGAGGTGTCAAATAAAGAGTGGGTGTGGAGGTGTCAAATGAAGAGTGGGTGGGGAGGTGTCAAATGAAGAGTGAGTGGGGAGGAGTCAAATGAAGAGTGGGTGGGGAGGTGTCAAATGAAGAGTGGGTGGGGAGGTGTCAAATGAAGAGTGAGTGGGGAGGTGTCAAATGAAGAGTGGGTGGGGAGGTGTCAAATGAAGAGTGGGTGGGGAGGTGTCAAATGAAGAGTGAGTGGGGAGGTGTCAAATGAAGAGTGAGTGGGGAGGTGTCAAATGAAGGGTATGAGAGTGCTGAGGTGTCAAGTGAAGAGTGGGTGGGGAGGTGTCAAATGAAGGGTATGAGAGTGGTGAGGTGTCAAGTGAAGAGTGAGTAGGGAGGTGTCAAATCAAGAGTGAGTGGGGAGGTGTCAAATCAAGAATGAGTGGGGAGGTGTCAAATCAAGGGTATGTGGGTGGGGAGGTGTCAAATGAAGAATGGGTGGGGAGGTGTCAAATGAAGAGTGAGTGGAGAGGTGTCAAATCAAGGGTATGGGGTGGGGAGGTGTCAAATGAAGAGTGGGTGGGGAGGTGTCAAATGAAGAGTGGGTGGGGAGATGTCAAATGAAGAGTGGGTGGGGAGGTGTCAAATGAAGAGTGGGTGGGGAGGTGTCAAATGAAGGGTGAGTGGGGAGGTGTCAAATGAAGAAATGGTGAGGAGCAAATGAAGAGTGAGTGGGGAGATGTCGAATGAAGAGTGAGTGGGGAGGTGTCAAATGAATATACTTGCAGGAATTATATGTAGTAGAATTCTGTACTTTAAACCCGCATTTAGAAAGGTACTTAATATTTAACAAAAAGATAGACAACCTATATTATTAACACTTAAAAAAGCAATGGTTTCCAACACTGTACTCTAATGACCCAACAATTCATTTACTGAAATTTCTAATCAAAATGAAATTTTTTAATATATAAATTTGAAACTTACTATGCATAGTCATACATGTATTATATGCCTATATTCCATAAATAATGAACACTTTATACATTTATATTGTATTCATTAAATGCATGCAACCTTTGTGACAAACATGTTTATCATCTCACAAAGAAATAAACAACTGTCAGCTGGTTGTTCTATTTATAGACTTCCCAAGTCAGTAATAACTCCAAACTACATTTATATATTACTACATGGATTACGAAAGTTTAATTCAACATGGTTTCCCATTTAAGCTGTCAAGTTACATAAAACCAAGAAATATATATAATGTACGCAATATAATATAGTACAAGCAGGCCCGTCGCTGGGCATACGCAAGTACGCACGTGCGTATCATTGGTCTCAGAAAATGAAAAAAATGAAAACTCCAAAAATGCATTAAACCCCCCCCCCCCGGGGTAGTACGGATACATAGGCGCCGTGATGTGGGGAGTGGTGAAATAATTGAGCCCATTGCAAATATGGTGCATCTCGAAATTTAGTTTGTGCTATTTTACGTGCTTGTTTAATTGATAAGGGCAATAGATCATGTATTGTATACATCTAGCCGTTATACGGATTGCCGAGAGAACTTTAGTCCTGCAATTGTATGTTACAAAATGGATTGAAATGCAGGAAATTGCTTCCTCATTTCAAAAAATCTCCGGGGGGCATGCCCTCAGACCCCCTAGCGTACTCGCTCACTCGACAAACAAGCATATTTGGCCGTGCGTATCATCAAAACAACTCCAGCGACGGCCCTGACAAGGTAAATAGTTTGTATCCTAAATGAATTATGCAAGTACTTAGCATGTAGTCAGCCCTATATATAAGATGTATATATACATAAAAATGTATTGATAGTAAAATGTCACATTTTTCAAGTCTAAATATTTGGACTAACTTAGCATGATGCTATCCACAATGTTTATGGAATGGATGATTGATGCTATCCACAATGTTTATGGATGATTGATGTTATCCACAATGTTTATGGAATGGATGATTGGTGCTATCCACAATGTTTATGGATGATTGATGTTATCCACAATGTTTATGGAATGGCTGATTGATGCTATCCACAATGTTTATGGAATGGCTGATTGATGTTATCCACAATGTTTATGGAATGGCTGATTGATGCTATCCACAATGTTTATGGAATGGCTGATTGATGTTATCCACAATGTTTATGGAATGGATGATTGATGCTATATACAATGTTTATGGAATGGATGATTGATGCTATCCACAATGTTTATGGAATGGATGATTGATGCTATACACAATGTTTGTGGATGATTGATGTTATCCACAATGTTTATGGAATGGATGATTGATGCTATCCACAATGTTTGTGGATGATTGATGTTATCCACAATGTTTATGGAATGGATGATTGATGCTATCCACAATGTTTATGGAATGGATGATTGATGCTATCCACAATGTTTATGGAATGGATGATTGATGCTATCCACAATGTTTATGGAATGGCTGATTGATGCTATCCACAATGTTTATGGAATGGCTGATTGATGGTATCCACAATGTTTATGGAATGGATGATTGATGCTATCCACAATGTTTATGGAATGGATGATTGATGTTATCCACACTGTTTATGGAATGGCTGATTGATGCTATCCACAATGTTTATGGAATGGATGATTGATGTTATCCACACTGTTTATGGAATGGCTGATTGATGCTATCCACAATGTTTATGGAATGGATGATTGGTGCTATCCACAATGTTTATGGAATAGATGATTGATGCTATCCACACTGTTTATGGAATGGCTGATTGATGCTATCCACAATGTTTATGGAATGGATGATTGGTGTTATCCACAATGTTTATGGAATAGATGGATAATATACATATAATAAGTACATAAAACAGGTCATTAGTACCATTACCGGAAACATAACGCAGTAATACTGATTTCCAATCTTCCATACATTATCAGTGATTATCTGTGTCCATGAAATATAAGTGAAAATTGCAAAGCCAAGAGTTCAGTGATTGTTCTTTACAATTATCGTCAATATCCCTATATCCGTACACAACCTGTTTCCGAGTTTGTTTGCAAATGATGTCATCGCTGTCAGTAACAGGTACTTGGATTATATGGTAGACGCTAAAACACAAAAATGAGCAAAAACAGATCAATATTCACCTTTTATTTCGAAATTATGTAAATGTTGATGTTTTCAGTAGTTTCATTCAGAGTAGAGTTAGTCCATCATATCATTTATCAAGGCAATAGGAATTTATAATAAGCTGTGATATCAATTGTTAATCATGCCTTTGTAGTAATCATTCATTCATATATTACCTGTAATTAATCTTACGTCTTTATAACTTCTTAGTATTAATTTTTATGTAATGCATATACTTATATAGAATTTTATTTCATACACTCGACAATAAACATAACTTTAATGCGCGCTACATGACCTTAGATGTCGATGCGCCGTAAAACACCATTCATTCATTCAGTTTCATTCACCTGTACCCTAAAATTCCTTGCACAGAGATATAATATACTAGGCATTATGAGATATTAATTTTGTAATAGGAGAAGTCTAATGCTTGGCTTTACAAGATCACGTGTCAATGATGTGACAATACCGGAAAACACGACGCGTTTCTGGTACATGAAATTTGATAGGTGTCCGAAATTAGGTCCTTTTTATAACGCCATGTTGAATTCACATGTACATGAAATTGTGGTTTTACTTTAAAATATGTTATGCACTCTGAGTTTAGTCAAGCGTATTAAATGCAAGAATAATCACTTAACATAGTAATATTATTTCATCTGATATAAAAGAGACTGACTAGAAGTTATTCACGTCCAAACCGTAGGTGACCGGATGCCCATGGTACAATTACAACTATTATAAAGCTAGTTAGCTAACTTTTACCCACAAATTGTAATGTAAAGAATGTATGCCAATATGTGTGTGTTTTATATGGGGGGGGGGGGGTGTACAAGCACTTGTATAATGAAAACTGTCTTACAATAACATTCTTACTGACCAATCCATAACATTCAGCTTAAAAACTGACCAATCCATAACATTCAGCTTAAAAACTGACCAATCTGTAACATTCAGCTTGAAAACTGACCAATCTGTAACATTCAGCTTGAAAACTGACCAATCCGTAACATTCAGCTTGAAAACTGACCAATCCATAACATTCAGCTAGAAAACTGTCCAATCTGTAATATTCAGCTAGAAAACTGACCAATCCATAACATTCAGCAAGAAAAATGTCCAATCTGTAATATTCAGCTACAAAACTGACCAGTCTGTAACATTCAGCTTGAAAACTGACCAATCCGTAACATTCAGCTACAAAACTGACCAATCCGTAACATTCAGCTAGAAAACTGACCAATCCGTAACATTCAGCTACAAAACTGACCAATCCGTAATATTCAGCTAGAAAACTGACTAATCCGTAACATTCAGCTTTCTCATAAAGTATTGCATGGCAGAGCGGCGGGGCATTCAAACCTGCGACCCCTGGATTACGAGCCCACCATGTTGACCACTGATCCACTGGGCCTTATACACCTCAGTATCATTTTTTGGATGTTTACTGTTATTTATTTACTGAATTAGTTATTTATAACTATTGTCCGGATAAAATATATAAATCAGCGATCTTCAAAATACATTCTCAATATACCGGGTCTGAAATGATTGATCCGAACATGGAAGTTATTGAATCATAAAAATACGCATGATCAAAATCTATATTTCAATACTAAACTATGTTAGTATGCACTCATATGGTGAAATACATTGAACCCAATGAACTGACTAGTACGTTTATGTACCCAGTATTAGTACAAAGATTATCTCATTTTCCAAAAGCCAACATTAATCTTAAATTTTATAATGTTTATTTTAGGATTTTTCTAAAGCTTATTTTTATACTATTCTACGTACAGTATGTGTCATGCAATTAACACTATCTTCATAAAGTATTTATAGAGATCCCCAAATATATTACACAATAACATGTGCTTATAGATCATAAATGAATACCGATAGAGGGGGGGGGGGTGGAAAATACATAGTTACAATGACATGTCATATGTACACAATCACGTGACTATCTCTTTGATATCAATGCAGCAATTCAACATGACTTCAACATGGAACAGGAAGTTTTATTCTTAGTTAGTAATCAGGCATAGATACAAACTTCCCCAAACTTCCCTTTCAACACCACAGACCTCTAAATTGGCTTACAAAAAAGTGTAGATCCAGATGAGATGGCTCGTCTGTCTCATCAGGATCTGCACTTTTTTCAAGTAATGTAACTATTTTTAGAAACAAAATTACCCATTTTGATAAATGAACTGATCCAAATGTAATTTTGTTATTAATTTATTGGTCTAAAAATATCATGGACCAGTCCATGTCAGTTACTTGGTGTTGAATGGGTTAACGGTTACCTGAATAAAACAAACAATCACCCAAAATAACGTTAATTAGCAACTAGGCCATCAATACACCATAATATTTACATCGCTATTGCATTTCCTTCCATGAACGTATTGTGTGTATTCATTTTCGTATTAGGGTTCCCAACTAATGATATGCAGCTGACATGCACACTCAATGTTACGGTCATGTGCAATCGCAGTTTTAGGCAGCGTTCGTCGTGAGAAAACGCGTTTCTTACAGTTTACGCTGTTCCAAGGATGATCTAATTACCTGTTCCAGCACACAATAAGTTGTAAATCTGAACTAAAATCATTTTTAAATACAACGTGTGCTATATTTTCTTTGCGTCATTGAAAAGAATACTTAATGTAAATATAAGAAATGAATCCCGGGTAAATAGTTTCCATCTGGGTATGAACTACATTGGGCGTGCTTACTGTTAGCGTGGATGCCTTTGGTATCCACATACTTTAAACACGCCCCAATGTAGTTCATAACCCAATGGAAACTATTAACCTTGAATTGATTCATTAAATATATACTAGTTGTGTCGATTATAATCAAAATTGGCGAAAATTAATCCCACTTTCTCATAATTGAATATCGCGTACATTTTTATTTAACCGGTATTTTCCTTTCTATCGCCCGATTTTGCTCCTTCCGGAACGTCAAAATTGGACTCCGACATGCAATATAAAATTGGCTGAAAACTGATTCACAGTAGTTTTCGCGGTTGTTGACATTAAATCAAATATTAACAAAAATAATTCAGATAATGAAAATGTATGCCCAGCTCCACACTTTCTCACTGCGAGTAGCAGACTTCAATAATATACAATTAGTGACATTAGCACCACAGGGTTCATTCTAGGTCAGAATATTTGGGAGAAAGAGCACGATTACATCTTTAAATGGTGTTATTTAATATATTTCAACAAAATGGGGTTAAAATGCACAATATGACCATTGAATAGAACACATGAATAGAAGCAGTGCTTTATAATGAGCCAAGTGTATCTTACTGGACAGAATTTTGTATGAAAATTGTAAATAACAAAAATTATTTTTTTAATTATATTTTTTCTTAGGGAGAAGTGGGGCCCCCAGGGGGCGAAGTCAGGGTCCATAGGGCGACTATTTCGACCGAGTTGCCCTCTAAGATGAGCCCTGTACTAATATATAATTATAGTCGTACAGATTTACAACTAATACTATTCGATTATAATCGACATCGAATCGGTTACGGTTAACCGATTATTACAACCGATAATTGATTATGATTTTGGAAACGATTACCAATCACTAAATTATATACTCAGCCATAAGTCGTCCTCTCTCATAAGTTTGGGTATGTTCGGGGGCTAGAAAACATATATTTACATACGCTTGCTCCTCATAAGTACATGTGGTACGTTAGGGGGCTAGAAAACATATATTTACACACGCTTGCTCCTCATAAGTACATGTGGTACGTTAGGGGGCTAGATAACATATATTTACATACGCTTGCTCCTCATAGCTGCATGTGGTATGTTAGGGGGCTAGAAAACATATATTTACATACGCTTGCTCCTCATAGCTGCATGTGGTATGTTAGGGGGCTAGAAAACATATATTTACATACGCTTGCTCCTCATAGCTGCATGTGGTATGTTAGGGGGCTAGAAAACATATATTTACATACGCTTGCTCCTCATAGCTGCATGTGGTATGTTAGGGGGCTAGAAAACATATATTTACATACGCTTGCTCCTCATAGCTGCATGTGGTATGTTAGGGGGCTAGAAAACATATATTTACATACGCTTGCTCCTCATAGCTGCATGTGGTATGTTAGGGGGCTAGAAAACATATATTTACACACGCTTGCTCATAAGTTCCAGTACCAATTACTGAACTAGACATTATAGTAGGAATATTACTACATCCCCACGAGTGGTTTGACCCCTAATGAGGATGTGCTTTTCTTGTAGACGTTAAAAGTTATTTGCAGAAATCACGGATACAATTGCATTGAAATAATGGTATGCATCATCCGAGAAATAAAGCGGTAGATAAATTGTATTATTTACATTATAGAGCGTCTGTAAGTTGTGATCAAACGAATAAGTGAACAAGTCCATACCAGTGATATCATGTAATTTATCAACAGTGATAATTGATTTGTACAGGAAAATGATTTGCTAGTATTGTAAATTTGGACAATTGGTTTTGAACCGGTATGTTCTTTTTCATGTATATTTTACACACAACAACACACAAAGTCATGGCAATAATTATGCGTTACTTAAAAATCTCCACATAGGTCATAACTGTGCAAAAAATGAAGCAAGCGGAACACAAAGAGGATATGCACCATTAGGTTTAGTACCGATCATTTCTGTAATGGTTCGTGAAAATCAGATCAGGGTAGAGGATATGCACCATTAGGTTTAGTACCGATCATTTCTGTAATGGTTCGTGAAAATCAGATCAGGGTAGAGGATATGCACCATTAGGTTTAGTACCGATCATTTCTGTAATGGTTCGTGAAAATCAGATCAGGGTAGAGGATATGCACCATTAGGTTTAGTACCGATCATTTCTGTAATGGTTCGTGAAAATCAGATCAGGGTTTAGAAGATCTTGACTGAACAAACTTTGTGACAGACGGACGGACAAATGTACCAACATTTGGTTTATGGACTAAAATATTCATCCAAAGGGGCTTGAGGGATAAATAAACAATTTAGCCCCTGGCCCGGCTATCAACATTCAAATGAAAGTTAGCCACTAAACAACTAATGTTCACCCGGACAGACAGACGGACAGAAAGTACAAAATGTCTCCCTCCTCCGATATATTTATCTTGAAATTGAATAGCTGTTGACAGTATTTTTTATCTTGCTATTGTTTTGTACTCTGTGTAAATACTGTTCATCTTGATAACATAAATAAACAAGCAAATTCCATGAATTGATAGCATCTATCCGCTGAATAGGGTTTAACCTAGAAATATCATAAGTGACATAGCCGATTGTGATTACTGCCTAATGATTGTGATTACTGCCTAATGATTGTGATTACTGCCTATCTATTGTGATTACTACATAACGATTGTGATTACTGGCTATCTATTGTGATTACTGCCTATCTATTGTGATTACTACCTATCTATTGTGATTACTACCTATCGATTGTGATTACTACATAACGATTGTGATTACTACCTATCTATTGTGATTACTACCTATCGATTGTGATTACTACATAACGATTGTGATTACTACCTATCTATTGTGATTACTACCTATCTATTGTGATTACTACCTATCGATTGTGATTACTACATAACGATTGTGATTACTACCTATTGATTGTGATTACTACCTAACAATTGTGATTACTACCTAACAATTGTGATTACTACATAACGATTGTGATTACTGGCTATCTATTGTGATTACTGCCTATCTATTGTGATTACTACCTATCTATTGTGATTACTACCTATCGATTGTGATTACTACATAACGATTGTGATTACTACCTATCTATTGTGATTACTACCTATCGATTGTGATTACTACATAACGATTGTGATTACTACCTATCTATTGTGATTACTACCTATCTATTGTGATTACTACCTATCGATTGTGATTACTACATAACGATTGTGATTACTACCTATTGATTGTGATTACTACCTAACAATTGTGATTACTACCTAACAATTGTGATTACTACCTATTGATTGTGATTACTACCTAACAATTGTGATTACTACCTATCGATTGTGATTACTACATAACAATTGTGATTACTACCTAACAATTGTGATTACTACCTATTGATTGTGATTACTACCTAACAATTGTGATTACTACCTATTGATTGTGATTACTACCTAACAATTGTGATTACTACCTATCTATTGTGATTACTACCTATCGATTGTGATTACTACATAACGATTGTGATTACTACCTATCGATTGTGATTACTACCTAACAATTGTGATTACTACCTATCTATTGTGATTACTACCTATCTATTGTGATTACTACCTATTGATTGTGATTACTACCTATCTATTGTGATTACTACCTATTGATTGTGATTACTACCTATCTATTGTGATTACTACCTAACAATTGTGATTACTACCTATCTATTGTGATTACTACCTATCTATTGTGATTACTACCTATCTATTGTGATTACTACCTATCGATTGTGATTACTACCTAACAATTGTGATTACTACCTATTGATTGTGATTACTACCTAACAATTGTGATTACTACCTATCTATTGTGATTACTACCTATCGATTGTGATTACTACATAACGATTGTGATTACTACCTATCGATTGTGATTACTACCTAACAATTGTGATTACTACCTATCTATTGTGATTACTACCTATCTATTGTGATTACTACCTATTGATTGTGATTACTACCTAACAATTGTGATTACTACCTAACAATTGTGATTACTACCTATTGATTGTGATTACTACCTAACAATTGTGATTACTACCTAACAATTGTGATTACTACCTATCTATTGTGATTACCTCCTATCTATTGTGATTACTACATAACAATTGTGATTACTACCTAACAATTGTGATTACTACCTAACAATTGTGATTACTACCTATCTATTGTGATTACCTCCTATCCATTGTGATTACTACCTATCTATTGTGATTACTACCTATCTATTGTGATTACCTCCCATCTATTGTGATTACTACCTAACGATTGTGATTACTACCTATCTATTGTGATTACCTCCTATCTATTGTGATTACTACCTAACAATTGTGATTACTACCTATCTATTGTGATTACTTCCTATCTACTGTGATTACTACATAACGATTGTGATTACTACCTAGCGATGGTCTCCCTTTAAAAAGCCGAACCTGCGTCTTTACAACTTTTCAAGAGAGATAAAAAACTGAATATTTTGAAATTACAAATTGTAAATATGCTTTGATGTGCCGAAATGCGTTCCATACTTTTTGAGATATCTCCTGGCTGTGAATCACTTTTATACGATATGAATACATTTTCAAAGCGCCATAATTCAGCAATTATCCAAGGTAAGATTATCGATCATATGCACCGCACCTAGTTTACATTTTTATTTAACTTGTGCTATTGTGCTGTCAATCTCTGAACTGCCATTAACTGGCTACCCGACAGGTTTACTGTCACTATTTCCATTGACTGGCTACCTGACAGGTTTACTGTCACTATTTCCATTGACTGGCTACCCGACAGGTTTACTGTCACCATTTCCATTGACTGGCTACCTGACATGTTTACTGTCACTATTTCCATTGACTGGCTACCTGACAGGTTTACTGTCACCATTTCCATTGACTGGCTACCCAACAGGTTTACTGTCACTATTTCCATTGACTGGCTACCCGACAGGTTTACTGTCACCATTTCCATTGACTGGCTACCCGACAGGTTTACTGTCACTATTTCCATTGACTGGCTACCCGACAGGTTTACTGTCACTATTTCCATTGACTGGCTACCTGACAGGTTTACTGTCACTATTTCCATTGACTGGCTACCTGACAGGTTTACTGTCACTATTTCCATTGACTGGCTACCCGACAGGTTTACTGTCACTATTTCCATTGACTGGCTACCTGACAGGTATACTGTCACTATTTCCATTGACTGGCCACACGACAAGCTACCCGACAGGCTACCCGACAGGTTTACTGTCACTATTTCCATTGACTGGTTACCCGACAGGTTTACTGTCACTATTTCCATTGACTGGCTACCTGACAGGTTTACTGTCACTATAGGCTACCCGACAGGTTTACTGTCACTATAGGCTACCTGACAGGTTTACTGTCACTATTTGCATTGACTGGCTACCCGACAGGTTTACTGTCACTATAGGCTACCCGACAGGTTTACTGTCACTATAGGCTACCTGACAGGTTTACTGTCACTATTTCCATTGACTGGCTACCTGGCAGGTTTACTGTCACTAGTTCCATTGACTGGCTACCCGACAGGTTTACTGTCACTATTTCCATTGACTGGCTACCCGACAGGTTTACTGTCACTATTTCCATTGACTGGCTACCCGACAGGTTTACTGTCACTATTTCCATTGACTGGCTACCCGACAGGTTTACTGTCACTAGTTCCATTGACTGGCTACCCGACAGGTTTACTGTCACTATTTCCATTGACTGGCTACCCGACAGGTTTACTGTCACTATTTCCATTGACTGGCTACCCGACAGGTTTACTGTCACTATTTCCATTGACTGGCTACCCGACAGGTTTACTGTCACTATTTCCATTGACTGGCTACCCGACAGGTTTACTGTCACTATTTCCATTGACTGGCTACCCGACAGGTTTACTGTCACTATTTCCATTGACTGGCTACCCGACAGGTTTACTGTCACTATTTCCATTGACTGGCTACCCGACAGGTTTACTGTCACTATTTCCATTGACTGGCTACCCGACAGGTTTACTGTCACTATTTCCATTGACTGGCTACCCGACAGGTTTACTGTCACTATTTCCATTGACTGGCTACCCGACAGGTTTACTGTCACTATTTCCATTGACTGGCTACCCGACAGGTTTACTGTCACTATTTCCATTGACTGGCTACCCGACAGGTTTACTGTCACTATTTCCATTGTAAGATAGTGAAACTGCTGTAATGGTACATGTGCACAAGTGTTCTCTATAAATCTCAAGGGAGATAAATTTGTTAAGAATCCACTGAGTGGAATACGATGATGGTATGTACAACTAGACAGCTTCTGTAGAACCAGTGTGCACAAACTTTGTTCTTTGAGGGACCTAACTGACAAAAATAAAACTCTGTAAAAGGGCCATAAATCTGTCCAAAATCACCCAAAGTGGAACAGCTAGACTGATGATGTACACAACTAGGTTTCATACGGATGCTTTAAATGTTTAATGTTACATGACAATCTGACAAGTGATTTTGGAAATGAAGCAAGTACCAACTGTTCTTCAAATGGCCATTAACTGTGTCCAAACGTGACAATATGCGCAACTAGACCTGTAAAGTATATGTATTTATGATTATAATAGACATAGAGAATGTACCTATATAATATGTTGTATCTTGTAATGTTATATGCTAGATTTTGTTAATACCAGTATGTATTATGCTCCTATAACCAGATAGTTTGAAACAGTCGATGAAAAAGCGAACTGACTGGCTTCAATTTCTTAATTCATTTTGTACTACGTTGTAAATTAAATGCACGTGACTTCCCACCAAATATACACAGTCTGTGTGAGAATGAAATCCAACATGCAATATTATAATTTATAAAAGTCCAACAATTTCATTTTTTATCAACGGTAAAAGAAAAACTGAGAAAAAATTATATGAATGTGCCTCATAAATTTAATATTGGCCGTATATGTGTGTGTTTTGCATTTATTTATCCTCGCTACCGGTTACCATGTCAGCGAGGCCCCTAGAAGATGTTAGTCATTTTAGATTTTGGAGGATAGTGCACTCTATAGTGTCCTCTGGTTCTTTTGCGTGGACGGTGTAAAGCACCGACACGAGACCGTGGCTCAAAGTCTCATCCGAAAGACTGTGGTATTAGTCATTTTAGTATGTTAAGGCGGGGATTTGAACATGTGACCTCTGGATTACAAGTTCAGCGTGACAACCACTGGACAACTGATCTGCTTGGCCTAATGTACCCCAGTATCATATTTTTGATGTTTAACACAAAACATCTATTTAACTCATTCAACACCAAGTAACTGACATGGACTGGTGCATGATATTTTTAGACCAATAAATTAATCAGAAAATTACATTTGGACCATTTCATTTATCAAAATGGGTAAATTTGATTGTGCAGATCCTGATGAGATGGCTCACCACAAGCAGGCTCATCGGGATCTACACTTTTTGTAAGCCTATTTAGAGGTCTGTAGTGTTGAAAGGGTTAATTAATCTCTGCCAGCTGTTTGAATTAGTGTTGATCATGCATATCCGATCCCAGTGTATGTAAACTGGAGCAGGAGAAACAAGACAATAAAATAGTCCATCAATACCATCCACAAAGTAGTCCGCTGCTTAACATATTATAGTGACACAGATCTATTGAGGATTTTATATTAACCAGCCGGTGCTTTTACCCATTTTGATAAATGAATTGGTCCAAATGTAATTTTCTGATTAATTTATTGTGACGAGCCGTCTCATCAGGATCTGCACTTTTTGCCAGTAATATTACTATTTTTAGACAAAATTACCCATTTTGATAAATGAACTGGTCCAAGTGTAATTTTCTGATTAATTTGTTGGTCTAAAATATCATGCACCAGTCCATGTCAGTTGCTTGGTGTTGCATGGGTTAATATTATGCACCAGTACATGTCAGTTGCTTGGTGTTGCATGGGTAAATATCATGCACCAGTCCATGTCAGTTACTTGGTGTTGAATGGGTTAATATCATGCACCAGTCCATGTCAGTTACTTGGTGTTGAATGGGTTAATATCATGCACCAGTCCATGTCAGTTACTTGGTGTTGAATGGGTTAATATCATGTACCAGTCCATGTCAGTTACTTGGTGTTGAATGGGTTAATATCATGCACCAGTCCATGTCAGTTACTTGGGGTTGAATGTACCAGTCCATGTCAGTTACTTGGTGTTGAATGGGTTAATATCATGCACCAGTCCATGTCAGTTACTTGGGGTTGAATGCACCAGTCCATGTCAGTTACTTGGTGTTGAATGGGTTAATATCATGCACCAGTCCATGTCAGTTACTTGGGGTTGAATGCACCAGTCCATGTCAGTTACTTGGGCTTGAATGCATCGGTCCATGTCAGTTACTTGGGGTTGAATGCACCAGTACATGTCAGTTACTTGGGGTTGAATGCACCAGTCCATGTCAGTTACTTGGGGTTGAATGCATCGGTCCATGTCAGTTACTTGTGGTTGAATGCACCAGTACATGTCAGTTACTTGGTGTTGAATGCATCGGTCCATGTCAGTTACTTGGGGTTGAATGCACCAGTCCATGTCAGTTACTTGGGGTTGAATGCACCAGTATATGTCAGTTACTTGGGGTTGAATGCATCGGTCCATGTCAGTTACTTGGGGTTGAATGCACCAGTCCATGTCAGTTACTTGGGGATGAATGCACCAGTCCATGTCAGTTACTTGGGGATGAATGCACCAGTCCATGTCAGTTACTTGGGGTTGAATGCATCGGTCCATGTCAGTTACTTGGGGTTGAATGCACCAGTCCATGTCAGTTACTTGGGGTTGAATGCACCAGTCCATGTCAGTTACTTGGTGTTGAATGCATCGGTCCATGTCAGTTACTTGGGGTTGAATGCACCAGTCCATGTCAGTTACTTGGGGTTGAATGCATCGGTCCATGTCAGTTACTTGGGGTTGAATGCACCAGTCCATGTCAGTTACTTGGGGTTGAATGCACCAGTCCATGTCAGTTACTTGGTGTTGAATGCATCGGTCCATGTCAGTTACTTGGGGTTGAATGCACCAGTCCATGTCAGTTACTTGGGGTTGAATGCATCGGTCCATGTCAGTTACTTGTGGTTGAATGCACCAGTACATGTCAGTTACTTGGTGTTGAATGCATCGGCCATGTCAGTTACTTGGGGTTGAATGCATCGGTCCATGTCAGTTACTTGGTGTTGAATGCATAGGTCCATGTCAGTTACTTGGGGTTGAATGCATCGGTCCATGTCAGTTACTTGAGGTTGAATGGGGTAACCGGCCGTTATTTAACTCTTTGAACACTAGCAGTGAAAATAACAGTTATATATGTCATGGAATAACGACACAATTCTAAGGAAAATCCATGATATATTTCCAGAATTTTCAGTTACAAATACATACACATTAATGAATTGTCACCTGCTACAATTATTTGAACCTTTCTTTTACCCATCATGCAAAGAGTTAATGGGAAGTTTTCACTATTCCTAGGTTATGGTATGCCAGCTGGTCTAGAGAAAACATATTGAAACATGAACATGTACAAAGCATGACCACAGGAGCTTGAAATGTTAAACATATGCCTACAAGTCTTTGTCTATATGGAAATGGGGGTCAGTAGGCTAGAGATAAAAGTGGTTTGGTAGTATAGGGGATAAGCCTTGAAGCTCCTGTGGTAAGATGCTAGTATAGGGGGTAAGCCTTGAAGCTCCTGTGGTAAGATGCTAGTATAGGGGATAAGCCTTGAAACTCCTGTGGTAAGATGCTAGTATAGGGGGTAAGCCTTGAAGCTCCTGTGGTAAGATGCTAGTATAGGGGATAAGCCTTGAAACACTTGTGGTAAGGTGCTAGTATAGGGGATAAGCCTTGAAGCTCCTGTGGTAAGATGCTAGTATAGGGGATAAGCCTTGAAGCTCCTGTGGTAAGATGCTAGTATAGTATAGGGGATAAGCCTTGAAGCTCATGTGGTAAGATGCTAGTATAGGGGATAAGCCTTGAAGCTCCTGTGGTAAGATGCTAGTATAGTATAGGGGATAAGCCTTGAAGCTCCTGTGGTAAGATGCTAGTATATTATAGGGGATAAGCCTTGAAACTCCTGTGGTAAGATGCTAGTATAGTATAGGGGATAAGCCTTGAAGCTCCTGTGGTAAGATGCTAGTATAGTATAGGGGATAAGCCTTGAAGCTCCTGTGGGAAGATGCTAGTATAGGGGATAAGCCTTGAAGCTCCTGTGGTAAGATGCTAGTATAGGGGATAAGCCTTGAAGCTCCTGTGGTAAGATGCTAGTATAGTATAGGGGATAAGCCTTGAAGCTCCTGTGGTAAGATGCTAGTATAGGGGATAAGCCTTGAAGCTCCTGTGTAAGATGCTAAGGGGATAAGCTTGAAGCTCCTGTGGTAAGATGCTAGTATAGGGATAAGCCTTGAAGCTCCTGTGGTAAGATGCCTTGAAGCTCCTGTGGTAAGGTTGCTAGTATAGGGGATAAGCCTTGAAGCTCCTGTGGTAAGGTGCTAGTATAGGGGATAAGCCTTGAAGCTCCTGTGGTAAGATGCTAGTATAGGGGATAAGCCTTGAAGCTCCTGTGGTAAGATGCTAGTATAGGGGATAAGCCTTGAAACTCCTGTGGTAAGGTGCTAGTATAGGGGATAAGCCTTGAAGCTCCTGTGGTAAGATGCTAGTATAGGGGATAAGCCTTGAAGCTCCTGTGGTAAGATGCTAGTATAGGGGATAAGCCTTGAAACTCATGTGGTAAGGTGCTAGTATAGGGGATAAGCCTTGAAACTCCTGTGGTAAGGTGCTAGTATAGGGGATAAGCCTTGAAACTCCTGTGGTAAGCTTCTAGTATAGGGAATAAGCCTTGAAGCTCCTGTGGTAAGATGCTAGTATAGGGGATAAGCCTTGAAGCTCCTGTGGTAAGCTTCTAGTATAGGGGATAAGCCTTGAAGCTCCTGTGGTAAGATGCTAGTATAGGGGATAAGCCTTGAAGCTCCTGTGGTAAGATGCTAGTATAGGGGATAAGCCTTGAAACTCCTGTGGTAAGCTTCTAGTATAGGGGATAAGCCTTGAAACTCCTGTGGTAAGCTTCTAGTATAGGGGATAAGCCTTGAAGCTCCTGTGATAAGATGCTAGTATAGGGGATAAGCCTTGAAGCTCCTGTGGTAAGATGCTAGTATAGGGGATAAGCCTTGAAACACATGTGGTAAGATGCTAGTATATGGGGATAAACCTTGAAGCTCCTGTGGTAAGATGCTAGTATAGGGGATAAGCCTTGAAGCTCCTGTGGTAAGGTGCTAGTATAGGGGATAAGCCTTGAAGCTCCTGTGTAAGATGCTAAGGGGATAAGCTTGAAGCTCCTGTGGTAAGATGCTAGTATAGGGATAAGCCTTGAGCTCTGTGGTAAGATGCCTTGAAGCTCCTGTGGTAAGGTGCTAGTATAGGGGATAAGCCTTGAAGCTCCTGTGGTAAGATGCTAGTATAGGGGATAAGCCTTGAAGCTCCTGTGGTAAGATGCTAGTATAGGGGATAAGCCTTGAAGCTCCTGTGGTAAGATGCTAGTATAGTATAGGGGATAAGCCTTGAAGCTCATGTGGTAAGATGCTAGTATAGGGGATAAGCCTTGAAACTCCTGTGGTAAGCTGCTAGTATAGGGGATAAGCCTTGAAGCTCCTGTGGTAAGATGCTAGTATAGGGGGTAAGCCTTGAAACTCCTGTGGTAAGGTGCTAGTATAGGGGTAAGCCTTGAAGCTCCTGTGGTAAGATGTTAGTATAGGGGGTAAGCCTTGAAGCTCCTGTGGTAAGATGCTAGTATATGGGGATAAGCCTTGAAGCTCATGTGGTAAGATGCTAGTATAGGGGATAAGCCTTGAAGCTCCTGTGGTAAGATGCTAGTATAGGGGATAAGCCTTGAAGCTCCTATGGTAAGATGCTAGTATAGGGGATAAGCCTTGAAACTCCTGTGGTAAGATGCTAGTATAGGGATAAGCCTTGAAGCTCCTGTGGTAGGTGCTAGTATAGGGGATAAGCCTTGAAGCTCCTGTGGTAAGATGCTAGTATAGGGGATAAGCCTTGAAACTCCTGTGGTAAGATGCTAGTATAGTTGGGGATAAGCCTTGAAGCTCCTGTGGTAAGATGCTAGTATAGTTGGGGATAAGACTTGAAGCTCCTGTGGTAAGATGCTAGTATAGTTGGGGATAAGCCTTGAAGCTCCTGTGGTAAGATGCTAGTATAGTATAGGGGATAAGCCTTGAAGCTCCTGTGGTAAGATGCTAGTATAGTTGGGGATAAGCCTTGAAACTCCTGTGGTAAGATGCTAGTATAGGGGATAAGCCTTGAAACTCCTGTGGTAAGATGCTAGTATAGGGGATAAGCCTTGAAACTCCTGTGGTAAGATGCTAGTATAGGGGATAAGCCTTGAAACTCCTGTGGTAAGATGCTAGTATAGGGGATAAGCCTTGAAGCTCCTGTGGTAAGATGCTAGTATAGGGGATAAGCCTTGAAGCTCCTGTGGTAAGATGCTAGTATAGGGGATAAGCCTTGAAGCTCCTGTGGTAAGATGCTAGTATAGGGGATAAGCCTTGAAACTCCTGTGGTAAGATGCTAGTATAGTATAGGGGATAAACCTTGAAGCTCCTGTGGTAAGATGCTAGTATAGTATAGGGGATAAGCCTTGAAGCTCCTGTGGTAAGATGCTAGTATAGTATAGGGATAAGCCTTGAAACTCCTGTGGTAAGATGCTAGTATAGTATAGGGGATAAGCCTTGAAGCTCCTGTGGTAAGATGCTAGTATAGTATAGGGGATAAGCCTTGAAGCTCCTGTGGTAAGATGCTAGTATAGGGGATAAGCCTTGAAGCTCCTGTGGTAAGATGCTAGTATAGGGGATAAGCCTTGAAGCTCCTGTGGTAAGATGCTAGTATAGTATAGGGGATAAGCCTTGAAGCTCCTGTGGTAAGATGCTAGTATAGGGGATAAGCCTTGAAGCTCCTGTGGTAAGATGCTAGTATAGTATAGGGGATAAGCCTTGAAGCTCCTGTGGTAAGGTGCTAGTATAGGGGATAAGCCTTGAAGCTCCTGTGGTAAGATGCTAGTATAGGGGATAAGCCTTGAAGCTCCTGTGGTAAGATGCTAGTATAGGGGATAAGCCTTGAAGCTCCTGTGGTAAGATGTAGTATAGGGGATAAGCCTTGAAGCTCCTGTGGTAAGATGCTAGTATAGGGGATAAGCCTTGAAACTCCTGTGGTAAGGTGCTAGTATAGGGGATAAGCCTTGAAGCTCCTGTGGTAAGATGCTAGTATAGGGGATAAGCCTTGAAGCTCCTGTGGTAAGATGCTAGTATAGGGGATAAGCCTTGAAACTCATGTGGTAAGGTGCTAGTATAGGGGATAAGCCTTGAAACTCCTGTGGTAAGGTGCTAGTATAGGGGATAAGCCTTGAAACTCCTGTGGTAAGCTTCTAGTATAGGGAATAAGCCTTGAAGCTCCTGTGGTAAGATGCTAGTATAGGGGATAAGCCTTGAAGCTCCTGTGGTAAGCTTCTAGTATAGGGGATAAGCCTTGAAGCTCCTGTGGTAAGATGCTAGTATAGGGGATAAGCCTTGAAGCTCCTGTGGTAAGATGCTAGTATAGGGGATAAGCCTTGAAACTTCTGTGGTAAGCTTCTAGTATAGGGGATAAGCCTTGAAACTCCTGTGGTAAGCTTCTAGTATAGGGGATAAGCCTTGAAGCTCCTGTGATAAGATGCTAGTATAGGGGATAAGCCTTGAAGCTCCTGTGGTAAGATGCTAGTATAGGGGATAATCCTTGAAACACATGTGGTAAGATGCTAGTATATGGGGATAAACCTTGAAGCTCCTGTGGTAAGGTGCTAGTATAGGGGATAAGCCTTGAAGCTCTTGTGGTAAGATGCTAGTATAGGGGATAAGCCTTGAAGCTCTTGTGGTAAGATGCTAGTATAGGGGATAAGCCTTGAAGCTCCTGTGGTAAGATGCTAGTATAGTATAGGGGATAAGCCTTGAAGCTCATGTGGTAAGATGCTAGTATAGGGGATAAGCCTTGAAACTCCTGTGGTAAGGTGCTAGTATAGGGGATAAGCCTTGAAGCTCCTGTGGTAAGATGCTAGTATAGGGGGTAAGCCTTGAAACTCCTGTGGTAAGATGCTAGTATAGGGGATAAGCCTTGAAGCTCCTGTGGTAAGATGCTAGTATAGGGGATAAGCCTTGAAGCTCCTGTGGTAACATGCTAGTATAGGGGATAAGCCTTGAAACTCCTGTGGTAAGGTGCTAGTATAGGGGATAAGCCTTGAAGCTCCTGTGGTAAGATGCTAGTATAGGGGGTAAGCCTTGAAACTCCTGTGGTAAGATGCTAGTATAGGGGATAAGCCTTGAACTCCTGTGGTAAGATGCTAGTATAGGGGATAAGCCTTGAAGCTCCTGTGGTAAGATGCTAGTATAGGGGATAAGCCTTGAAACTCATGTGGTAAGATGCTAGTATAGGGGATAAGCCTTGAAGCTCCTGTGGTAAGATGCTAGTATAGGGGATAAGCCTTGAAACTCCTGTGGTAAGATGCTAGTATAGGGGATAAGCCTTGAAGCTCCTGTGGTAAGATGCTAGTATAGGGGGTAAGCCTTGAAACTCCTGTGGTAAGATGCTAGTATAGGGGATAAGCCTTGAAGCTCCTGTGGTAAGGTGCTAGTATAGGGGATAAGCCTTGAAACTCCTGTGGTAAGATGCTAGTATAGGGGATAAGCCTTGAAACTCCTGTGGTAAGATGCTAGTATAGGGGATAAGCCTTGAAACTCCTGTGGTAAGATGCTAGTATAGGGGATAAGCCTTGAAACTCCTGTGGTAAGATGCTATCAATTTACCTGCAAACACTTTCATTGTAGAAGAATTAATGAATCCATTTCTTGTTAACCCTTTCAACACCACAGACCTCTAAATTGGCTTACAATTAATTAATTTATTTAATTTGATTAATTTATTGTGACGAGCCGTCTCATCAGGATCTGCACTTTTTCAAGTAGTATTACTAATTTTAGACAAAATTACCCATCTTGATAAATGAACTGGTCCGAATGTAATTTTCTTATTCATTTATTGGTCTAAGAATATCATGGACCAGTCCATGTTAGTTACTTGGTGTTGAATGGGTTAATATCATGAGACAATAGTCTCAGATTAGGCACCCCAGAACACATGCATTGCACTAAGCTTGAAAATCTTTACATTCTGCAACAAGCCACACAGTGTAAAGTTTGACTAATGATACACTGTATGATTGACCGTGTCACTGTACTGTGTGCTATGTGCCGTTACTGTTCCCCCCCATACAAATTATATTGAAAAACAAGAATAACGTGTCACTGTACTGTGTGCTGTTACTGTTCCCCCCCCCATACAAATTATATTGAAAAACAAGAATAACGTCTGCCTTTTGATTAGCAGTTACAAACGTACATTAATGCCTTCGGACATTCAACTACAAATCAGATATCGGTATCTTGCCAATATTATATACAGTATACTTAACTATATACATTATTCACCTTGCCCAGGCAAATGATCTTAATGGATATAGAACTCATATTGGTAGAGCTATACATTCTGCTAGAAGAGATTCACATGTACTATAGCTGAGGTCAGCACCGGTCACTGTCTCCTGCAGATTGGCTACTGAATGTACAATTTATAAAAAGCCAATAATTATGGTGTTGTTACTGTTATATGAAGTTACTGGGAAATTTAAAATTACCGCACAGATTGTACTAGTTTATACAAATATATTTTAGCTCGATTGCGAAACAAGTTATTTCCACTTATATTAATCACTCAGGAGACCTCATTCTTGATGGAATCCATCGACACGAGAGAGAGAAGAGGTAACGTGGAATTTAAATGCCTTGCCTAGGGGCACAATCATAACTGCTCCAGCGGGGCTCGAACTCCGGACATTTCGCACCTGAAGCGAACGCACATCCACTGCGCTATCACAACTTCCACAGATTGTACTCAAAATGTGATTGTCCTGTGGCATAGAACTACAGTCAAACCTGTGTTAGTGGTCACCTCTATTAAGCAGCCAACCTGCATTAAGCAGCCAGTTTCCAGATTACCAATATGCTGTTTTGCTATCACATTTGACCTCTATTAAGCAGCCACCTGTTCTAAGTAGCCACTTTCTGTGATTCCCTTGGCTGGTTGCTTAAGGCAGGTTTGACTGTAGTATAATTTACAAATACAAAGTGTTATTTCGTTTGTTGAAAGAAGTGAAATAACACATTTCATGCCTCACTGCTTTCCAAGGGTACAAAATAGTCAACACGAACATTTTCGGAATCAAAGCATTAAAAAGTATAAATTTTATTTATTTTATAATGATTGTGAAACAAGCTTTAACAACTTATATTAATCACTCTCGTTGGCGCCGAGGAAAGCGTAAATGTGGTCATTCGTGTGGGAAACCAGGGTTCCCGCTGTCGGTCGCATTTGTCGCCAAATGCGCATAAAAATTAAATCTGGCTCCAAAAAATTTCAGTTGACGAAAATCCTTGGCGCATGCCATAAATATCGGCAAAATAACATTTTTCAAGAAACATAATCGGCCGAAAATCCATGAAAGTGAAGGTTGCGTGTACGGTCACGCGTGCGATGATGACAAGCGTTTGTTTATTGGAAATCAGCTGTTTGGCACTTGATTGCATGGGGTGTTGAGAAGTTGGTGACATTTTAATTACGGATAATTGGATTAAATGGCGGTCTTTAATCCTACAACTGATTAGCACAGATATTTCTGTACATCAGAATTTGATAATGCAGTGTTTTCTCACTGTGCGTTTCTTGCGGTTTTGATGAAATGAAATGGCTAGAGACGCAATGAGAATCATTGAATGCGTTTTCTGTGACGCAACAATATTTTGACAGCAGATTATATGGACCTTTCTGCAGGGATAAAATGTACAAGATCACCGCGTACTTGTTCATTGACGAGACGCTTTTACTTGTTACATTTATGTACAACGAAAAGCGTTTAGATGATACAGATAAGTAAGTACGTCATATGTCGGGAAATTCCCACTACTGAAATAGGTTTAGTTTCCAAGCAGAATAATTCTGCTAATCCTGAAACCCCAGAATATGATTCAGCCCAGACAATTTCCAATCATGAAAGTACTGAAACACCTTCAGTTTAGCGATATGACTAATAGTCCCTGCAAACGTAAAACTGTATCAAAACGCAAATTTAGAACTTAATTGGTGCAATAATATGCCTAGTTAGTCTTAGTGCATTTTCCAAATTTGATTTTTTATGATTGGTAGGTAATAAGTTACACAGTATTTATTTATTCATAAGTGCATGTAGACAACTACAGCAGAAGTACAAGTAATTAACAGTAGTACATGCACACAAGTTGACAACTTGTTTAACATCAGCACATACCAGATGTCCGATTGAATACGGCACTATAGACTGTTGGCTCCAAGATTGGAGCCATTGGCGCAAACTTTTTCTGATTGGCGAATTTGCTGGCGCAAACTAAAATTGACCCAGAGGAAACCCTGGGAAACCCCACCTGTCCGATTTGGCAATCACAGTACCATCCCACATTCATCCAAGTCCGAGGATCGAACCCGGGTTGCATTGGTGAGAAGCAAGCGTGCTAACCACTGTGCTAATCAGACAGCCAATCAATGCGGCGTTTTAGCGCCATTTAGCGCACTATTGCATTGTTTTCTAATCACAAAAAATGTTCAATATATAAAAAATATGTTTATTTAATCGAATGCTCGATTTATATTTCGCTCATGAACATAGAATGCCAATATTTGTTTTTTGTCGCAAATGGCGCCAGACAGCAGGAAGCCCGAGTTGCCTCGATGCTTTACACCAAGTTTCATTAAAATGACTAAGCAAATTCAAAAGGAGATTGATGAAATTTTCTGTAAACTGTTGACAGATACAGGATGAACCATCTATACCAGCATAATGCAGGTGAGCAAATAAAAGTAACGGTAAAGTGTTTATTATAGTGTGACTCAAATAGAAAGGGCCAGCCATTACAGACTTATGAAGACACCTCTTATGAACATCGGTACCAAATCCTATCCTTGTAGACCAGGCGCCAGGCTGGTAACCATTATTTAACTAGCTGGCAGCTCACCAACCAGTCCTATCAGAATGAACCCCTTACAAGGTTTGAACCTACAACCTCCTGCTCCATAGCCTTACCACTAGGCTACCGCGATGCTAATAATATATTTTGGCTGCCCTATTAGCGCAGTGGTTAGATTGCTCACTTATCACCAATGCAACCCGGGTCCGAGGATAGAACCGGGAAGTATGTGATATAGTATGGTGGTTGCCAGATTGGACAGGTGGGTTTTCTGCCACACAAACGAAGAGAGATTATTAGTAGAGGAAAGCCCTGTTGCCAAGCAGTATTTCATGCTCTCACGGGCACTGAGTAGGTCTCGTGTAAGCTAGTCATCTGTCCTTTCTCCGTGTTTACCTCTATTTTGATCTATGACCCATCATGCAGTCAATTACAGTAATTTACTTACATGTATCGAAATAATAAAATTATTTTACAGAAATAGTCTTGTGTATATGTTTGTTAAAATAATTAATTGTTCAATTAATATATGTTTTATAGTGTTACGTAGGTGTTTCAGAGTTGCAAAATATATTCCAAAACACACCTATATCTATCTAGAATATAAACTAATCAGTATGCAAAACACACCTACATCTATCTAGAATATAAACCATCAGTATGCAATAGCAACACTCAACTTAATTAAAGCATTGTTCATTTGATATTGAAATATCACCAGAATGCACCATTTGCAGGGGAGGCCCCTTAGCCCCTAGCTGAAGGGGTGCAGCTGCCCCCCACTCAACTCTTCGCTCCTTGATTAGTGCATACCCTGAAAATAGGCTGAGGCCCACCCGTGAGTTTGATTATTTTTCATGCTGTGACGCAAGTTGTCTCCCCATGAGGTCTCGGACACCATGATTACAATCAATTGATGTCTGTTGTATAGTGGTAGGGCATCGGATTTGGAACTGAGGGTCCGCGGGTCACTATTTAGAGGCTGGGGTCAATAGCATGTGACACATGGATCGATACTCGGTCACAGATTGTATGTAGTGTCCTTGAGGCTTCAGCATGGCACCTCACACACCTTGCTTAGTACTGTTTAACATGTCTGCTGAGCATTCCCAGGAAAGAATTCCTATGTTCATGAAGGGATTAATATACATATATCATCTAACAGAGTTAAGCACAACACAGACAGATCTGTAATCCAGGGATCGCAGGTTCGACCCCCCGTCTGACCCTAATAAATTTAACAGTCTTTCAGATGGGACATTAAACCGAGGTCTCGTGTCGGTGCTGTACACCGTGCACGTAAAAGAACCAGAGGTGACTCTGCAATGGGTCTCTGTCTGTATCATTGCACTATCCTCCAAAAATCTAAAATGACTCATCTCTTCAAGAGGCGTCGCTCATATTGGCAACCGGTAGCGACGATAAATAAACGTAAAACACATACTTAAGCACAACATACTTCATGATTTTATATCGGAATAGGCCTACATCATTTTGAACAGATTGACTTTGTACGATAATGTTCCAGAGTGGGCCCAGTAAAATAGCCTGGATGGAAGGAAAGGCCCATGCCAGCAGACTATCTCACTATATTCCTCTTGCAACCAACCATAACCAAGCAACGAGAGAGCAGAAAAGTTAGTAAACCTACGTGTGGCTTAACCCTTTCAACACTAAGTAACTCACATGGACTGGTCCATGATATTCATAAACCAATAAATGAATCAGAAAATCACATTTGGACAAGTTCATTTATCAAAATGGGTAATTATGGCTAAAAATAGTAATATTACTGGCAAAAAGTGCAGATCCTGATGAGACGGCTCGTCACGAGCCGGCTCATCTGGATCTACACTTTTTTGTAAGCCAATTTAGAGGTATGTGGTGTTGAAAGGGTTAAACACATGTCATCCCAAACACTAACAGCTCTATCAACTTAGTTAGCCGGGGTGATGTTCTACCCATGCCGAAATACACCAAAAACTATGTTGCCATGTATTTTTTTCACTGAGGTGTTGGATTTAATTGTGTTGTGGGGTCATATTTGATCCCTAGAATTAGAAATTTTCAATGGCTGGCTCTGCGAGTCTGACCAGATGTAATTCACTTTTTCAGACATTTTTCCCTTTGTCTTACATTTGTTATAATCTCCCTTTCCCACACAAACAATACCACTATATATTTTGTGGGGGGGGGGGAAGGCATTATCTAGAAATCATACATGTAAATATCAATTTAGGGGCACCTGTTACTTATTGCAATACACTAAATGTTTGACACTTTCGTCGGTTTGAATGACTGTTGTGCATCGGCAATCTTGAACAAAATGCGAACAAATCAGTGAACTCTTACCGTCCTTCAGTTCGTGCGTGACTAGGCGAGGGTTCCGTGAGGAGGCATCTTTCGGTCTGGGCGATGCCATCACCCTAGTTTATGCAAAATAAACACAATAAAGTTCGCTACACAGGTGTCTGTACTTCGTAATTGAACTTTCCCCACAATGCATTACGTTTACACGGAACTGTCACGTTCGCGCTATAAATAGTAACAAGACACGTGTTTTTGTTTTCATTCTGCCAGCTGTTTAGGCTGTTTTCGGTACCAGGGTTTCAGTTTTTAAATAGTGAGGGTAGTGCTAGTTGAAATAATTGAGAGTGTATAACAAACTCGATGAAATGTGTTGCGGTCGCGTTCTTTCACGATGATTTGACAATGATAAATGTCAAATTGAAAACGAATTAATTAGGTCACAGACTAATGGGTCATGTATATCGACAATACTGTCTGAATCTGAATTGAGGTATAATCCTTGTGGCATGTAGGCACGTCGTAGTGCCACCGTCATTTATTTCACAGTCGTAATTATGACTTTCAATACAGACTAACCTGTCAATAGTGACCACCGTACAGACTAATTAATATATATATCTATCTTCCTTTAATGTCGAACCCCTCGCGGGGACGTAGACATGTTGCGCGTCAAAAACCGCTAAGAAGTTAAAAGTATGAGTAGTTAAAAGTATAATTTAAAAAGGTATGAAAGTAAGTTGTGGTAAAAGTTTAAAAGCAGCTACGCAGAACAACTAGGGACTGGCATGTTCAATATGGCAAACTGCCGTATTGAATTGCTCTATGGTAGGGAGATGGACAATGTCAGGAGGGAGGTGGTTCCAATGATAGATTGTTCTTGGAAAGAAGGAGAACTTGTAGTAGTCTGTAGTTGCTGTAATTAACCTATAGCTTAAGGAATGGCAATGGCGAGTAGGACGGGAGAGGGGAACTAGGTAATTTTCAATGGGAATAGCAACAAGATCATTATGAATTTTATACATAAGGGATAACCTATTGTCAATACGCCGTTGATCTAGTCTGCGTAGATATAGGGAATGTAGCATGTATGTAACATTAGAGGTACGATAGCAGTCCGCCTTTATCCAACGGGCTGCTCTTCGCTGGACACCTTCAATTTGGTCTATCAATGTTTGGGTGTGGGGCGACCAGATCTCGGAGCCATATTCAAGCTGGGGTCTCACTAGTGTCTGGTAAGCCATGGTCTTAAGGGGTTCAGATTTGACCTGGAGGTTTCTACGTAGAAATCCTAATGTTTGGTTTGCTTTCTTTGTTGAGCTTTTTATGTGGGTGTCCCACGACAGGTTATTTGAGATATCCACGCAAAGGTATTTGGCTGAGGTGACCGACTCAAGTAGGACTCCATGGAGTTATATGCCTAGGGTAACCACCATACATACTAACCTGTCTTATAGCGACCACCATACATACTAACCTGTCTTTTAGCGACCATCCCACATACTAACCTGTCTATAGCGACCACCATACATACTAACCTGTCTATAGTGACAACCATACATACTAACCTGTCTATAGCAACCACCATACATACTAACCTGTCTATAGCAACCACCATACATACTAACCTGTCAATAGCAACCACCATACATACTAACCTGTCTATAACGATCACCCCACATACTAACCTGTCTATAACAACCACCATGCAGACTAACATGTCAAGACAACAAAACGCAGATCGACAGACTAGAACACAACTCGTCACAACATTACACAACAGTAGGCCTACATACTGCACTAAAATATAACAAAAGTCTAAGATTTGCCATATTTATAATTATATGAATACATAATTAAGCATAATTATGCTGGTAATTATATACTATAATTGATAAGTTCCTTATTTGCAGTGTGATTTTAAAAAGTATTTCATAGCATTTTAGGTTTATTCTTCAAGATTAACATTATTCATATTGATGTCTTCCGTTACGAATATTAATGGTTGTGATACTGTCCACACACCCACATGTCAAGGATTTAGTTGAAGAGATCATGTCCATGGATCCGGGGCTATTTTCAGCGCCCTGGTCAACCAGTTGTGCCCACAGCTAACACCGAGGTGCCGCCAATTGAATGGCTGACACAACACTACAAGCTATCCATCCTGCTAATGAACCGCCAGTTGCAGAACTAGCTCTAGCCTCGGAACAGGCATTGATATATGTTGCCTGGTCAGTCATATAAATATTTTTTTAACACCGAGACTATTAATTGAGCCGTATTGAAAATTTTGATAATATCAACTGTCATTTTGCCAGAAGTAAATTGGTGAAAACTCGACAGACTGGAACCCAGACTAGACTAGCTCATGCAGGCTCATAGCGTACCACTTCTACTACAGCTTGTGCTTGTTCAAGGCCAACATTCTTTACTTGATGCACACACTGCACTTGTGTTGGCGAGAAGGAGAAGACGGAAAAGGAATATAAGACAACATAGATCCTGTTGGGTGCGCCCTTGGCTTTCTGTTGGAAAAATACTTCAATTTTGCCATTATGACCGACTGTTGGAAGAATGGAAAATTAACAGTCATTCTTCAATTTCGTGAGGATGCCTCCTGAGATGTTTGATGAATTGCTGAATAGAGTTGGTCCTAGATGTCACAAGATGGACACCCACTTCAGGAAAGCACTGGAACCAGGCCTGAAACTTGCTATCACTATACAACACTTAGCATCTGGTGACAACTATCCAATCTTGCAGTACGACTTCAGAGTTGCCCGCAACACCATTTCTACATTTATTCATGAAGTGTGCCAGGGAATTGTTGAAGTATACAAAGATGAACAGATATCCTGTCCAACCACACAAAAAGAATGGCATTTCTGTGCTGGTGAATTACAGAGGAAATTGTATGCCCCTCGATGGAAAGCATGTTGCTATTAAGTGTCCACCTAACATTGGCTCATTTTTCCATAATTACAATGGTTTTTTCGGTGGTGCTTCTTGCTTTGGTTAATGCAGACTATAAGTTTCTGTGCATTGATATTGGTGGACACGGGTCCATGTCTGATGCGCAGATCTACAAAGAGTTAGAATTGAAGGAGTATTTGGAAGATGGAACAATTGGGATTCCCAGATCCCGTGCCTACTTGCGTGATGATGCCTTTGGGTTGAGGTGATATCACGGTTATTATGATCTCGACCCCCCACTGCACTGGTCTCTACAGGCTGTGCCACTCTCGGGTCTCTAAATGTGTGGCGTCCGTGGTTCAGTGGTAGAGCGTCGGATTTGGAATTGAGTGGTCCCGGGTTCGATACTCGGTCAGGCCACGTATGTAGTGTCATTGAGCAAGGCACCTCACACACATTGCTTAGTACTGGTTAACCACTTAGGTGGCTAAGCCTGTCCAGGAAAACATGTCTAGGTCCTCGTAATGGGTTTGACATTAATGGAACATACATGTATACATAAATGTCTCCGAGTCTGGAGATGGACTCCTGGACCTGGACCTACCCTTCCCCTGGTCCTTGCCTTTTGCACCCCTCTCCTATATATCTTTGGTGGCATACGTTATGACTGTAGCTTTTTAAAACTTATTTAAAGATCTTCACACAAGACAACTTGCAGAACGAATGAAACAGCGCCGGTAATGTTTTTGACTGGATGCACGCATCTTTCACGCATCTTACTTACGAACGTGGTAAACGCGCAGTGCGAATCGATTGGTCGTAGTAAGAACGTAGCAAGGACGTAGTATAATAACGCATTGGACGTGGTGCGGGCGTGATCATGCGCGTGATAAGAACTTAGCGGAAACGTGTTGCACGCAGTGAGAACCTGACAGGGACGTATATTAAATACGTAGTATGAGCTTGAAAACTGAAACTGTTTCGTATTAGACCACGTCCCCGCTGCGTCTATCAACATTTTCAGGACGCAGTGTGGTCTTCATGGTCTTCGTCTGGTGTGATGGCAACATTATGGAGCAGCCAGTCTGCGTCTTGCCACGATCTTCGTTAGATGACGAACACGTCAATGTTGTGCCAATAGACTAACTATAAAGAAAACGCCCTATTGCAGATATCGTGAGGAAAAACCAACTGGCATAATGTTATGAACGACTAATGAAAACAAACATGCCGAAATTTCTCCATGAAATGGGAATAAGTAGGTCAGAAACGGACGAATACGTGACGATTACTGTCATTAATAAATTCCGATGATTGCTCTTGGCATTCTCATATCAACTCAATTAAAGAGCGTGCCTGGAAAATAATACACATCATGCGAAAACTCAAGTTCCAACTAGATAGAAGATCTCTAGAAGTGATATATGTATCCTTCATTAGACCTCATATTGAATACGCGGACGTTGTTTATATCAACTGCACACACTATGAGAAATCGGAACTCGACAAAATTCAGCATGAAGCTTCCCGTATTGTTTCTGGAGCTACCAAACTTGTATCACTTAACGAACTCCATAGAGAAGTTCCATGGGAATCCCTTGAACGTCGAAGACACAACCATAAACTAATTATGCTGTACAAGATGAAGAACGGCCTAACTCCTGATTATCTTTCTTCTCTAGTCCCACCTACTGTAGGAGAAACTTCTAGGTATAATTTGCGCAATGTCGATGATATCCAAACCATACGCGCAAGAACATCTATATACAACAATGCGTTTCTGCCATCGGCTCTGAGAGACTGGAACAAACTATCAAATGTATTACAAAATTCACCATCCCTTTCCTCATTCAAATCGCAACTAAAGAATGACGTCACAAAATGTCCAAACTATTTTTACTTAGGTGACCGCAAATGGCAAGTCTATCATGCTCGACTCCGTACTAATTATAGCTCATTAAACCAGCATTTGTTCACAAAAAACATTTCTCCATCACCACTCTGCCAATGTGGTCTTCCTGAGAGTAATCATCATTTCTTCTTTGAATGTGTCTACTACAATGACATCAGAGTTCGTCTCTTAGCAACTACTTCTAAATAGTGTACCATAACACTATACACTCTATTACACGGAGACCGGAACCTTAGCGATGATCTCAACGCACACATATTTGAAGCAGTCCAAAACTACATCCGGGAAAGCAGACGATTTTCATGAGCATCTGTTCACTAAATGTAGCAAGTTTGCTTCTCCCATTGAACTATCCGAATGAATACATCATGTTCCTCCATCTTCTATCCTTTTGCCTATCTTCTTAGTCAATCTTAATTTCAACTTACTAATTTAATTACTATGTGTATTTCTATCACCTTAATAATCTCATTATATTATTGAGATTATAGTTTACAGTTCATGGTTAATATCATTTTATACTTATCTTTATCGAATTGCAATTAATAGTTCAGATACGATTAAAACGCTGTCATACTGTAATTACAATATACATCTAAATATAGGAGAAGACCTCTATAAGCTATAGCTTTCGGTTCTAATCCTTTTTCATACATGTATGTAAATAATTGTGTAAATTGTACATTTGTATATGATGTATCATTGTTTGAAATAAACTATGTTTAAACTAATTAATAAATTCAATAAACTAATTATGTTTTGCCTTCACCATATAGGCCTACTCCAGCTGTTTATTATATGCAGACGTTGAGAAAACACCTATGTTATGTGCATTCTCTGTCCTCCGACCTCAAATCCCACGTCTGTCCGCACATCATTTTAAAACAGGGGCGTGTCTAGGCATACGCACTTACGGACGTGCGTACGCCGAAAAATATATCCCCCAAAAAATGGAAACGGTTTTAGCTCGAAAAATGAAATAAAAATGGTCTCGTAGGGGGTACGATGCTTGCTGGCACATCGGGAAATTACATAGTATGCTAGCTCAGATCTGTATATTCGTGACAAGTCTCCAAAATTGCGAAATATATCAACTGGCGCTACTTGTATTGTTGTCGCATGTGACTCTTTGTATAATACTCCGGAGCAAAGGGAAGCAATACAGTTTACTCGAATACACAGTGTAGAGTAGTCCGATGAATGTTTACAAAGCGGGAATTTCAATATGGCGGACCGATTTTAACCGCCCCCCCCCCCACATATTGATGTAATCAATACACCCAGCATTGATGACACAATGAAGATTGGTCTCCTGACTTTGAAATGGGAGCGTTCAGGAGTTTACTTATCCAAGCAGGTATTTTCACTCTTTATTCTGAAATAAGGTTTTTTTAAAATATTAACTCCCAACTCGTTTATTTACAATGATCAATCCTGTCTAAAACGGAAAACCTCTGTGCTGTTCTCAGTTTCTGTCAAGTTTAAGACAAGTATAATTTAGTCGTTGGTTCGATCCCCACCATAGGAAATTATTTTAATTAAATATTTTATATATATATAAATATACTATCTACAACTTTGTTGTTACTTTCAGATGTTGGCGGCAAATTCAGAAGAATCCAGAGTCACTGGTTCATAACAAATACTTGGCTGAGATATAGCAAGAGTACCGGTGGGGTGTTTTGTGGACCATGCTGCGCATTTGCTGCATGTAAGGACTCCTTGTCGTTAGCCAGTGCCCCTGCCACAGATCCCAGCAAAATTGGGAAGATATTAGAAAAACATTCCAAAAATACACGCCATATGGAATCCCTGGAAGCTGCCGAAGACTTCATGGCCATCATGAGAGGAGAAAAATAAACATTGCCTGTTCGGTGTTCTCGGCCTACAATCAGGTGGAGGAAAAGAACAGGAACGTTCTACTGAGTATCTTGGCCACCATTGTGCTCTGTGGGAAACAGAACATTGCACTGAGGGGACATGATGAACAAAACAGTAACTTTATAGCCCTGCTGAACTACCAAAGTAAGCACAATGCTGCATTGAAGGACCATCTGGAGAACGGTGACCCTAGGACGAAGTACGTGTCCAACATTATTCAAAATGAATTGATTGACATATGTGGTAATTTGATCAAGACTGGTATTGTCACAACATGCAACGCAGCCCCTTGCTTTGGGTTTATAGCAGATGAGGCCACAGACGCCAATACTATGGAGCAGATGGCTCTGTGCCTGAGATATTTTGATGCAGAAACTCAAATGCTCCGTGAGGACTTCGTGAACTGTTTCGGGAGTGTGAGAGGACTACAGGTGAGTCACTATCAAGGGCATTCCTGGATAATTTGCGAGAGGCCGGTGTAAATATAGAACAGATGAGGGGACAGGGGTATGACGAAGCCGCGAACATATCAGGTAAAATAAGAGGGTACAGACACCTATAAGGGTTGTGGTACCTAAGGCAGTTTATAACCATTGTAGAGCGCACAATCTAAATTTAGCCATTGTTCACGCATCCACTGAGCCCTACGTAAGAAATATGATGAACACTGTGCAAGAAGTGGCCTTCGCTTTCAACTACTCTGCAAAGCGTCACCTACGGTTCAAGGAAACACTCAACAACGACCCAACACGCAAGGCATATATGGGGAAGAGGACGAAGCTGCAATCTCTCTGTGAGACTAGGTGGGCAGCGAGGGCTGACGCTTCATACGTTCAAGGCTACCTATGGAACAGTGATCCACAGAATGGCAATTACTCAGTTTGGGTTCAGTGTTGCCCTCGTTGATATTGAGCATGCACTCTCGGCGTTAGTGTGTCTGTCTTTACTGCTACAGAAGAAGTCATGCGACTTGATAGAAGCTGTGTCAGAAGCTGCCATCATCAAACAGCAAATCACAGATGAGCACAATGACATCTCTGTTTGGGACACGCTGTACAACGAGGCCGTAGAGCTAGCAGATTCTGTTGACGTAGAACCATCTCGTCCAAGGGCTGCTGCAAATATGCGGCAACAGAACAGGCATAATGCACCGGCAGATTCCACCTCAGACTTGTGGAGGCGAAACATGTACTTCCCCTTCATTGACCATCTAACTGAAGAAATCTGTTCACGGTTACTGCAGGATGGAGACAGGCTCAAGGCTCAGTATTTGATCCCCAAACAAGCACACAAGTTAACCAAAGACATACTTCGTGATCTATATACAGCGTTTGAAGATGACATGCCTGCAGAAACTGTGAATATCTGTCTTCGGGAAGCTCAGCGATGGAAGCGTCGATGCGCTACTGCAGCCATGCCCAGCGAGTGTATTGTCGACACACTTGCCAACATCAGCGCAGAGCTGTATCCAAACGTCACAAGATGTCTTCATGTCCTTCTAGCCATGCCAGTGTCCACTGCATCAGCAGAGCGGTCGTTTAGCTCCATGAGACGCCTGAAAACATACCTCAGGGCAACGATGTCAACAGAGAGACTGTCTGGATTGGGATTGATGAACATACACCGTGACAGAGAAATCAATGCTGAATTAGTAGTAGATGCATTCGCGAGGAAGAAAGAGAGGCGTTTGACACTGTTGTTTCGTGTTTAAACGTTAAATCCACATTAATCTGATAACAACTTTATGACAGTAATTTACAGGAAGTTCCTTTATAACAGATGTGATACATAAAAGAGTTGTGTACTTGATATCATATCACAGACACGCGAATGTAGTAGTTGGTGCCAATATCGAACTCCACACTTTATAACTTAACAAATTTGATCGTAATGTGAACTCGACCATTTGCAATATCAGGTATTATTCTTTGAGCAGAAATATTTATATCGTCATGTATAATTAGTACACTTTCATTTCGAGACTGAATTAAATATGCAACAGATTTTGAGACCCAGGGTCCACTTTCTCATTTAATTTAGCCCAATTATCCACGGATGCCCAAATCTTCGTGGTCATGTAAAGTGTATCAAGTTGAAAACTAGTAGTGACATAGATATATCTCTGATACAACTATGTATTAAAAGTAAAATCAATATAGATCTACCATATATATCTACAAAATTATGGATTATAAAATAATTTGGTATAATAATAAAATAAATGAATTATTTATGGGTATAATTGTGTTAATAATTACCTCGAAAATAGTGCTGGAAATAGCATAGAATGCACCACAGGACGTCTAGATTTCAAATTTTTTATGGGGGGGGGACATGCCCCCACACCCCCTAGCATGTTCGCACCTTCGGCGCTCGATGCAATGCGCATAACGAACAATGGGCTAGAAATGCCCCTGTCATGTCTCTTACAGGGAGAGCCAGAACATTATTTCCTCCAGTAGGGAGAGCCAGAACAATATTTTCTCCAGTAGGGAGAACCAGAACATTGTTCCCTCCAGTAGGGAGAGCCAGAACATTAACACAGTATTTATTTCCTCCAGTAGGAAGAACCAGAACATTATTTCCTCCAGTAGGGAGAGTCAGAACATTATCACATTATTACCCCCACCCCTCCCCCTGATTGACCGCTCATGTCTAAATTCAATTCATCAATTCAAACTGTATTCATTGTCGGGGGCTTTGCAAAACAAATAACATTAGCATGCATTAGCTATTTACCCACTCACCACATACCCTCACTGGCTTACCAACGACTGTCCACATGTCTCTTTTTTGACTGATCACACATGTCGAGAATGTCTGCTTGCACGACTGTTCAGTTGTAATTAGGCTACAAAACACTGTTACATCTGATTATCTAATCGACACTTACAATGTGCGTGCACTCGGTTAACATGGTGTAAGGATGGCTAATTGGCTATAAGGTGACATTGAAATTGGAGGCCATTTCCCGTGGTCAATCTCAGTAGTGAATTTCTCACTGACTACACAGGTGTCACTCTTGACTGACCACACATGTCTGACTAACCACACACATACATGTCTTACTCCCGATGGACCACAAAGATGCAATCCTTGACTGTCAAACAATTCTCACTGTTATGGTCCGCACATATTTCACACCTGACTGACTATGCAATTATCATCAAGCTCTCACACCTCAATTACGATGTGGAGTATGTGTGTTTTACGTTTATTTATCGTCGCTACCGGTTGCCCATATGAGCGACGCCTCCTGAAGAGATTAGTCATTTTAGATTTTTGGAGGATAGTGCAATGATACAGACAGAGACCCATTCCAGAATCTCCTCTGGTTCTTGTACGTGCACGGTGTAAAGCACCGACACGAGACCTCGGTTTAACGTCCCATCTGAATGACTGTTAATTTTATTAGGGTCAGACGGGGGATCGATGTGGGTCTCATTACTTATTGACTATATAGGTGTATTCATGCGTAGCCATGCACAGTCTCACACCCGAATGACCATATGCGAATATTCGCTCGGACGTCCGAATATCCGAATACTATTCCAGTATTCGAATATTCGGTAAAAATATTATATTTGCAAAAATGAAATAAACTGTCATAAATCAGATACTTTATTTTCCTTTGAAACCATCATAACACCTTCCAATACAAAAGAAATCGCTCCAGGAGGTAGGAATAAATTGTGTTATGGATTCAGCCATGGCAGGTTTTAATAGATATACCATGTAATCTGATAAGTACAGTAGGTGTTAAGGTAGATATTATTTAATTATGATGTCAAAACTGTTTAGACAGAGAATGACATATTATAGACACATTGCAACAACATCTACCCACACGTACCTGTATCATACAATTTTAAATAACGTGTGGTTTTATTTGTGAAAACACCCATGAATGTATATCCTATTCAACCACTTTTCTTTATACTAATATCTTCTTCTCGTGCTCCAATTTTATATTTCACGTTTTTGAGCTTTCTTTAAATATTCCTTTAAATACTAAGCATTTTCCTTTTAACATCCCAAACTATATTGACTCACTAATACAATAACTCCTGACATTCTCTAGCATAGATTTCACGTATATTCATTGTTATATATATTATTCTCCTGCCTTTTTGTATATCAATCAATTGATAGGGAAAAGAACTATGCATGTTTTTTCTTTCGTTCTAGTCCCTTTCAGTATACTGCTTTTAATTTATATGTAAAATGTTAGAATAAACAATGTTTAAACCAATGTACAGTGCCCGATAACAATAACTGAATGAGTCGTCGTCATATTTGCATGGCCTTACTGGAAGATGACGTTTACGCAATTTTTATAAGAGTTTGAGTGATTTTGAGTATTTGAATATTCGAATACCTACCCGACCGAATATTCGAATACCAAAATCGCTATTCGTTGCCATCCCTAAATTCTTATTCCTGACAGACCTCTAGGTACCAGGCAGATCTCGCCGCAGAACAGCTGACGTCACATTGCTCTACAAAGTCATGAACAATCGTGTTGCTGTCCCATCCTGTTACTGTCCAACACTTGCGACAGTCAGATCAACTAGGCACAGCCATCCGATGAAAATGAACACATTCCATTGTTCAATTAACGCATACCGATACTCATTCTTCCCACGAACTGTTAACTTTTGGAACCAACTTCCGGAGACCGCAGTGACAGCCACCAGCCTGGATGACTTCAAGACAGCCATCCAGCTCCACGCCTTCTAAACTATCATGAACTGTACAGTGTAAATACACGTTGACATTTTAATTTCACCTGGGAGCGTTTTACACTACACGTATGCACAAGTTTTCCTCCATAGTTAATGTCTGCTTGCGGATTTTGTGGAGTATTTTCATTGAAGTGAAGTTGAAATAACTAAACAATGTCTCATTTTTTCTGTGCACACAAGTCATTGCTGGCTGAGTACACATATGTCACTCTTGACTGACCACATGGTTTACCTCTGTTAGATTTTACAGTCTCAGCACTGACTAACCACACTTGTTGGATTACCAGTGACTGTCCTAATGTCTCACTCCCAACATATCCTCACTGACTTACCAATGACTGTCCACATGTCTCACTCCCAACAAATCCTCACTGACTTACCAATGAATATCCGCATGTCTCACTCCCAACAAATCCTCACTGACTTACCAATGACTATCCGCATGTTTCACTCCCAACAAATCCTCACTGACTTACCAATGAATATCCGCATGTCTCACTCCCAACATATCCTCACTGACTTACCAATGATTGTCCACATGTCTCACTCCCGACAGATCCTCACTGACGTACCAATGACTGTCCACATGTCTCACTCCCAACAGATCATCACTGACTTACCAATGATTGTCCACATGTCTCACTCCCAACAGATCATCACTGACTTACCAATGACTGTCCACACGTCTCACTCCCAACAGATCCTCACTGACTTACCAATGATTGTCCACATGTCTCACTCCCAACAAATCCTCACTGACTTACCAATGACTGTCCACATGTCTCACTCCCAACAGATCCTCACTGACTTACCAATGACTGTCCACATGTCTCACTCCCAACAGATCCTCACTGACTTACCAATGATTGTCCACATGTCTCACTCCCGACAGATCCTCACTGACTTACCAATGACTGTCCACATGTCTCAATCCCGACAGATCCTCACTGACTTACCAATGACTGTCCACATGTCTCACTCCCAACAGATCCTCACTGACTTACCAATGACTGTCCACATGTCTCATTCCCAACAGATCCTCACTGACTTACCAATGACTGTCCACATGTCTCACTCCCAACAAATCCTCACTGACTTACCAATGACTATCCGCATGTCTCACTCCAAACAAATCCTCACTGACCTACCATGCAATGACTGTCCACATGTCTCACTCCCAACAGATCCTCTCTGACTTACCAATGACTGTACACATGTCTCACTCTCAACAGATCCTCACTGACTTACCAATGACTGTCCACATGTCTCACTCTCAACAGATCCTCACTGACTTACCAATGACTGTCCACATGTCTCACTCTCAACAGATCCTCACTAACTTACCAATGACTGTCCACATGTCTCACTCCCAACAAATCGTCACTGACTTACCAATGACTGTCCACATGTCTCATTCCCAACAGATCCTCACTGACTTACCAATGACTGTCCACATGTCTCACTCCCAACAAATCCTCACTGACTTACCAATGACTATCCGCATGTCTCACTCTCAACACATCCTCACTGACCTACCATGCAATGACTGTCCACATGTCTCACTCCCAACAAATCCTCTCTGACTTACCAATGACTGTACACATGTCTCACTCTCAACAGATCCTCACTGACTTACCAATGACTGTCCACCTGTCTCACTCCCAACAAATCCTCACTGACTTACCAATGACTGTCCACATGTCTCACTCCCAACAAATCCTCACTGACTTACCAATGACTGTCCACATCATTACATGTCTCACTCCCAACAAATCCTCACTGGCTTACCAATGACAGTCCAGATGTCTCATTCCCGACAGACCCTCGCTGGCTTGTAATGACCTATATACTCAGCTGTCGTACCTACTAGAGACAAACCGTATTCCTAGCATGGCGTTGTTCTCAGTAATCGGTCATGTTCTGCCTACAGAAGTTACAGCATACACTGTAAACCGTTCTAGAGCTCATGGAAACATTTCTTACTGCAAAGTCCATCTTTTAAAATATTTAGAACAGAATATGCCAACACGGGCAATAGTTCTCAAGTAGGATACATTTGTATTTTGATGAAATGAACCGTCCACCTAGTGGGATACTTCACAGTCGTCATGATTGAGGGACATACATAGGCCTACAGAGACAGCTTCCATATCTTCTCATCCAGTTAGCAAGTTCATCTGAAAAATGGAATTGGACAAAAGCAATATATTTAGATCGCAGTTTTTAGCTCACCTGAGTAAATCTCATGTGAGCTATTCTTACTGCAATGTGTCCGTCCGTCGTCGTCCGTGTGTGTCGTCCGTACCAATAAAATGGTAGGCCTACATAATTTCGCTAAAAGAACAATCTAGGGTTAGTGTTATGTGGCTACGAATTCCGTTTATATGACTATAGAGAACAAAGAATAGCCACTTAATATGCAATTTTGGTTACGTCCGTCATCGTCTGTGAACAACATCATGGTCCTCAGGTTGGGGGTTACAAAATTGTTAAAATGAAGTCATTACGCAATCAACGAATGTCGTTGTCTTAAAATAGCACACATTATTACGTAACCATGCATGTCTATATATAGTATGCATTTATGGACAGGTTAACTGATAAGAATAAAAAAACCTATGTCCATTTCTCATTTCAAGAATGTATCTTGTATATTTTTGAGAATTGAGATTGTTTCTTCAATTATTATGTTCCTTTTAAAATATGCGACAAAACAGACGTCAGTAGGTATAGTCTAGCCTGGGTGCCAGTCTATCGATTTTTCACTTTTTAACTTCTGGCAAAATGATCAGAAGCGCAATACGGTCCAATTAATAGTCTCGGTGTTAAAATATATTTATTTGACTGACCAGGCAAAATATATCGACGCCTGTTTCAGGCTAGGTATAGTCTTCTCACGCTTGCATTTAATTTAGCGAGTAGTATAATATAATGTATGTTCATTTCATATACAATGCTATGGTGTCTGAAATATATTCATAATTAACTTGTGCCAAAATATGTTTGCTACACTGATCTTAAAAATCGGTTATTTTAATCCAGAAATCCTGTATACAAATGGTATTCCCAAAATATATGATAGTTAGAATCATTTTGCATTATGCAATTTAGTCGCAAAGTTGTGATGTAACCAGGCCTAGATTGTGTGCATATAAATAGGAAAACGTTATTCGGAATTATGTACATTTAGTATTTATATCGAAATGCTCTCAAGTTAGTTTCCATAGTTATTCTAATAGGTTGTGGGAATATTTTGATAAAAATATTTTCCCATTTTTCAATTTGCCTAATAATCTTTGGTTTAGAATTACTCGTTAAGACATTCTCTGTAAGATAGTGTAGTATCGGCATGTTTTTTTATGTTCGAATTATTCAACAGGATTTGTTTGGATATATATTCGACATTTTCCCTATAATTTACTCTGGACCATACTGTTAATATTTCTTTTATTATTTCGAGATATTCAATGTCGTTGCAACTTACATTACATTTACTGACACATCAACTCCATGTTTATCTAACATACATTTGTACCAACTTTAATTCTTGTCCGGGGTGCTTTAATTCCAGATATGTTATTGTTAATGTTGACTTCTATCATGGATAGCAATTCAATACAAAAAGGTAAGGTGGAAGTGGGCATCCTTGACGTACTCCTCTTTTAATATTGAACTATTCAGATCTATGTCCACCATTGCTTATGCAGGATTTAGAGTAAAATAACTTAGCCCAGTCAATTGTGTCATTGTTAAAGCCGAAATGTTCGAGACATAAAACTATGATATATTATGCTGTCGACAGCTTTATTAAAAGTATGAGGAGAATATTAAGCATGGTTCATTGTTTTCAATAACATAGTTAATTACCTCTTCAATTGTTCTGACATTTTCATCAATATATCACCCCTTTATGAATCCGGTTTGGTCAGTACTTATAGTTGTATCTAAAACTGGCTTAATTCTGTTCGCAATGGTCATAGTTGCTATTTTGTAATATAGGACCTAAATTTAGAAGTGATATAAAATAGTATGTCGCCAGTTGTTAATTGATAAAATGTCAGTATCCTTTTCTTTGTAGGAGTATAATTATACCCTGATTTTGGAGTTCCGACAAGTCGTTATTTTCTAACGAATAATTTAAAGAATTAATTAGGAACGGTTTTACTTCTGACTAGACTATTCTTTATAGAATTCATTTGATAAACTGTCTGAGCCTGGATTTTTGTTGTTTTTCATATGTTTTTAAAAGTGCAGTGGTACATTCATATTATGTTAATATTCCTTGTTCTTCTTCTTGTTGTTGTTGCTCTTCTTCTGTCAATGGTGTATGTGGGTTGTTAACGAATTTGTTGTTACAGCTTTCAATTACCATGTCTTGCTTGTATAGTTCTTCAGATAAAGATTTTGTATATTCGAGTATTTTCTTAGGGGGTTTCTCGATGTTATTTTGGTGTGTATTAAGCTGCTGTATTGGTTTTTGTTCTGCTCGCATAATGTCTAGGTTAGGAAACAATTTGGATTATTTTGCGGCTGTTAGTGGTTAGAATCAGTGCAAAAGTAGCCAGATCGGACACCAAGATTCAACAAGTTTTTTACGGCAGTGATTTCTAGGAGAGGCCTCCGTTGCTGATTGGTTATGGTCGCCGACTTCAAATTGCTCACCCCTCAATACTGTAGATTCGAATACCACTAGGAGTGTCGAATATTTTCATGTGAGGAAGCGATCCAAGTTGGCTTGCGGAAGATCTACCCGGATATAGTGCTTAATGGGGCATCCTGGGTCTTCATCCACCATTTACAACCAGAGCATCGCCATATGACCAAAGCTGTTTATGCGACTTTTAGCCACAACCAAAACCCAGTGTATTACTATGTGAGTTAGGCTTGCAAATGAGGTGTCCTGAGTATCTTGCATGGGACCAAGATGAGCGATACAGGCCTGTTGGTTTTGGACTTGTGTTTCCGCCTGTCTTCCATATGTTCAAAATGCTTGAATATCTCCAGCACTCTGCCCGACTGGCATGGATCCTGCACACAGCCTGACTCTGGCACAAACCCTACACTCTGCCTGACTCCTGCACTCTTCCTGACTCTGGCACAAACACTGCACACTGTCTGACTCTGGCACACAAACATAGCACACAGCTTGACTCTGGCACGAACCCTGCACTCTGTCTGACTCTGGCACACAAACACTGCACACAGCTTGACTCTGGCACGAACCCTGCACTCTGTCTGACTCTGGCACAAACACTGCACACTACTGACTGGCACAGACACGGCACGAACCCTGCACTCTGTCTGACTCTGGCACACAAACACTGCACATAGCTTGACTCTGGCACGAACCCTGCACTCTGTCTGACTCTGGCACAAACACTGCACACTGTCTGACTCTGACACACAAACATTGCACACAGCTTGACTCTGGCACAAACCCTGCACACTGTCTGCCTCTGGCATAAACCCGGCACACTGTCTGACTCTGGCACAAACCCTGTACACTGTCAGACTCTGACACAAACCCTGCACTCTGTCATAAACCCTGCATAGTCTGACTGGCACGAACCCTGCACACTGTCTGCCTCTGGCACAAACCCTGCACACTGTCTGACTCTGGCACAAACCCTGCACACTGTCTGACTCTGGCATGAACCCTGCACACTGTCTGACTCTGGCACAAACCCTGCACAGTCTGACTCTGGCAAAAACCCTGCACAGTCTGACTCTGGCACGAACCCTGCACAGTCTGGTACGAACCCTGCACACTGTCTGACTCTGGCATGGCACGAACCATACACAATGTCTGACTCTGGCACAAACCCTGCACACTACTGACTCTAGCACGAACCCGGCACACAGCCTAACTCTGGCAAGTACCATGCACTCAGCCTAAGCTGACAACGGCATAATTTTCAAACAAAGAGACACACTTGTTGCATTATTCATTTTTAATAGAATGTACTGGCTGTACATGAAAAATAAATCATAACTAAGTACAATATAATCATGTAAATCACAGTAATCAGCTACATTTCAAACACACCTATGTCTTAAAACAAGTCTTACACATTCTAAATGGCCATCACAAATATATCTTATTTATCAGGCACGGTGTGTAAAATATGAATCTGAATTGGGTCTTTAAGAAAATCCTGTTTCATTAATTTCAATTTTTTTAGTTGAGTTTGTCGATAGTGCCTACATTACCTGGTAAGATGGTTTTTATAACTAATTTCCAAGAAAATGATGGTAAGTACCAGAAAAGGGGTCATTTTAATCAGTTTAAGTAATCGATTATTAATCATTACCTTCTGAGCAAGTACATATTACATTCTGGGCATGTACATGTTTTTGTAATTGAAAATAATCGGTTAATTTTGAGTAATCATTAAAAAGTTGAAAAGGCACGTTAATATTACTGATCTATTTGTTTACATTTTTATTTATTTATTATTGTAAATGTATCGCATTAAGATATTCTAAGCTGATTTGGAATTGTGATTATTTACTAATAAATGTTTTGTCTATTTTTAACAAGAAGTTTTTCTGATTTTTCGCACAATTGTGAAGATCTGTCCACAAATGAAGTGTTTTTTGTGACATTGTTCTTTGTAAATGACCTCCCTTTATGAATATTTTTTTACAAAATCACAAATATATTTGTAAATGGTTTAATAATATTTTCCCTTAACCCTTTCAACACCACAGACCTCTAAATAGGCTTACAAAAAGTGTAGATCCAGATGAGCCGGCTCGTGACGAGCCGTCTCATCAGGATCTGCACTTTTTGCCAGTGATATGACTATTTTTAGACATAAATACCCATTTTGATAAATGAACTTGTCCAAATGTGATTTTCTGATTCATTTATTGGTTTAAGAATATCATGGACCAGTCCATGTGAGTTACTTAGTGTTGAATGGGTTAAAAGTCACATTCCTGGTCATTGTTTGCGAGTGACATCTATGCCAGCACTAAAACATGATAAATATACGAGCTTACTCTCGTGCTGATTTCATGAAACGAGTTTTCCAATTTGGGTCATTTAACCCATTCAACACCAAGTAACAGACGTGGACCGGTGCATGATATTTTCAGACCAATAAATTAATAAGGAAATTACATTTGGACCAGTTCATTTATCAAAATAGGTAATTTTTGTCTACAAATAGTAATATTACTGGCAAAAAGTGCAGATCCTGATGAGACGGCTCGTCACGAGCCGGCTCATCTGGATCTACACTTTTTATAAGCCTATTGAGAGGTCTGTGGTGTTGAAAGGGTTAATAGCAAAATTCCAAAACGAGTTTCACAAAATTTGGTACGAAATCACCGAAAGTGTAAGATCCTTTTATCACATTACCATAGTAACCATAAATTTGTAAAAGAAGCGTTTCTGGTTGCCTGTATACGTTGAGCCTTATTACATCTCAAGGAAATTAGTATGGTGCATTCGTACACGGTAGTAAATAGTCCTCGATAATCAAACAATCAAACAATTCCGCGCAAAAGACGTGACACAATACGTCTATTCATTATACATAATGTATCTATCTCACTAGTCCATATTTAACATTTTATAGATTTTCAACGGCAAAAATGCAAAATGTGTCAAAAGCAAAAAGTTGTCATGTCGCTACCAATCAGAATCCTTCCCGGTGTTATTACACGTGTGTTGATAAAAGAAAATATGTAATGGCTGTATCACTGGTTACAAGCAAATTAATGTGATAAAAATGATTACGTTACATCAATTTCTTTGTTATTAGGATCTGCTGTGGAGAAATGAACGTTCGGTGAACGCAAAAAAAAAAATTCCTGGTTAAAATACGACAATATAGTGTTCAAGTAAAATTACCACTTTGGTAATGCATGTACATGTACTGGATTTCTAACAAATCCATGATAAATATTCGCAGAAATGTGTCACATTCATTTTGAACAGCACTATGAGTTTATGAACCATACAAACGTATAGAGAGACGTTAACAGATATTGCTTGGCTTCAGCCAAATTGGAAGTCCACGTACTCTTGTAGTGTATGGTCAATATATGCAAAAATGTTATTAAGAATGTTCACAACACCGAAACACGGACGGATATCAGGATGGCTATTATGCAAATTAAGCTGATAATAATAGTAAGATCTCCATAATTCAATTGTGTAATGTATCCACTGTGTAAATTGGGGTATTGCCCCCCCCCCCTCCCCCCAAAAGAGAATTTTTTTATTTAACCCTTTCAACCCCAAGTAACTGACATGGACTGGTGCATGCTATTTTTAGACCAATAAATTAATAAGAAAATTACATTTGGACCAGTTCATTATCAAAATGGGTAATTTTATCTAAAAATAGTAATAATTATTACTGGCAAAAAAGTGCAGATCCTGATGAGACGGCTCGTTACGAGCCGGCTCATCTGGATCTACACTTTTCATAAGCCTATTTAGAGGCCTTGTGGGGTTGAAAGGGTTAATGACAGGAATCTAAATGCTACTCCATTGCAACTGGTTTAACCTTGGTTTATTACCTTTTAAATATATAAATTGTAATATTTTGACAAAATTATCTATATTTGTTGCAAAAACCTTCAAGAAAAGAGGGCCATTATTCTATATTAAGCACTTTTCTCGGCACATATTGTAGTAACGGGCACGTCTACACCCCTGATATCTTTGAGAATATTCTTTGATATACCGCTGACCATCAGGATTGTAAAATGTTTTGTATTTAAGAAATTCGACCTCCACACACTTTAACAACGCCCAATATAGTTCATACCCCGATGGAAACTATTAACCCACGATTCATTACTTACATTTACATTAATTTTTCTTTTCAATAACGTTCCTTTACGTGCACAGTGTCAAACACCGACACAAGACCTCGGTTTAACGTCCCAACGAAAATATAGCACACTTTGCATTTAAAAGGTTTTTACTACAGATTTGCAACTTGCCGTGTGCCGGAACAGGTAAATAGATCGTCTTTGCAACAGCGTAAACTACAAGACACGCCTTTTCTCACGACGAACGTTGCCTAATAATGCGAATGCACATGCCCGTAACTGCGAGTGCGCGTGTCAGCAGCATATCATTAGATAGGAACCCTCATGCGCAATTGTATGCAATCAGGGCACATACGTTCATCAAAGGAAATGCAATAGCGATGTAAATATATTTAATTGTGAGCTCACGTATATTATTGCCTTCTGTTCAAATCGGTGTACCTAGCTATATATACAGGTAAAACTCTCCCCAACAACTGAAGTATGACCAGGCCCCATGCTGTGATATAGATACAAAGTATTGTCTGTGATAGCGCAGTGGATGCACGTTCGCTTCAGGTGCGAAAGCTCCGGAGTTCGAGTCTTGCTGGAGCCGTTACGATTGTGCCCTTAGGCAAGGCATTTAAATTCCACGTTGCCTCTTCTCTCTCCCTCGTGGCGATGGATTCCATCAGGAATGAGGTCTCGAGAGTGATTAATATAAGTTGAAATAACTTGTTTCGCAATCGAGCTAAAATAAATTTGTATAAGTATTGTCTGTTTCTTGCAGGGGAATAATTTCTAGTTTGGGCAACCTAGAGCCATACAATAGTGGTACAATGAAGATAGATAATGTTTAGTGGTGTAAGGCACAAGTTGACAAGGCAGAGTGTATCACACGTCTTCTCATACATTTTCTACTTGGAACATAATGGTAAACTATATAAAGTCTGTTAAACCATTGCACGCTGAGTAAATAAAATCACATTTGCAAATAACACATATCCAGATCAGTCGCGGCGTTACGCCACGTCTGATCAGGATCTATGCTGTTTGTTATTCAGCCAAGTGCTTTAGCTCCACTATCCGCATAGCAAACAGCATAGAGCCTGATCAGACGGCACGTTCTGTGCCGTCTGATCTGGCTCTATGCTGTTTGCAATAGTGATTTTATTTACTCAGCAGGCAAAGGTTAAAGTCCTGCTGCTTACACTTTACTTATTTATTGTATCTGCTAACTCTACATAAATATATGTTCATAAACTAATAATCTTTCCAATGGCCACGGGAATATCAAAATTTAGGTATTTACTGCCATTATCCCGATATACAGTTTTTCAAGCACTGTATCTCAGCATCTACCCACAGGCAGACATAACAGTACTTTGATAGTTATAATTACCGGGTACGGCTTAAAAATGGAGAAAAAAATATACTTTATATATATAAAAATTGTATGAACATTTTTGGAAAATAAATATTATCTAAACGAACGTTATGTTCTTTCTGACAACACTGATGATATTGATACAATCAGGCATTTGTTGTCAGATTAACCCTTTGCACACTAGTGACAAATAAAATCGTTTGCAAATAACATAGAGCCAGCTGATCTGGATCTATGTTGTTTGCAAATGTGATTTTTTTTTACTCAACAGGCAAAGGGTTATTGTAAACAATTTACCATTTGTTTGTAAAACTTATATACCAAAAAATAGTTTTCATGCGAATATTGCTTCTTTGGCAGGTCACAGGTTCAATATTTCATCATGTTTATTTCATTCAAATTTTTTTAATAATGTAAGAAAAACATCATATTATGTAAAAACCGGATTATCAAAATAGACCGTACGTAGTCTACATAGATTAGTTCAAAGGCACATTCATTTGCTTTAATCACATAATTATCCATAGTAAATCTTGTGTTTGCTATAAAAAGTGTACATTTTGCAAAATGTATGCATAAATGAATAAATACACATGACTTTGTACTAAATGAATATACAGTTCATTCATGTACAGATATTAACCCTTTCAACCCCACAGGCCTCTAAATAGGCTTATGAAAAGTGTAGATCCAGATGAGCCGGCTCGTAACGAGCCGTCTCATCAGGATCTGCACTTTTTTGCCAGTAATAATTATTACTATTTTTAGATAAAATTACCCATTTTGATAAATGAACTGATCCAAATGTAATTTTGTTATTAATTTATTGGTCTAAAAATATCATGGACCAGTCCATGTCAGTTACTTGGGGTTGAAAGGGTTAATTCTTGCTTATTTCAACAACATATTTATTTTCAACATTTCATATAATAATACAACAAGCATATAATAGAAAACATTGTTCCTCAAAATAAATGCAATTTGCACAACACGTACATGCTAGAAAATGATAATGCCAACATCAATTTCATGAAAAATCATGTTAACTAGAATATTAACTACCGGGGGGGGGGGGGAAAGGACTGCACAGTTGCAAAATAAGATATATGTGGTAAACATACATCATGGATGCTCAACAATCATGTTTTTCAAATTTGATATGGGAGTTAGGGCTGCCCAATCCCCGACCAAACTGATTCCAAACTGACACCTAGGTAATATGCCACGATTACTAATGATAATTTAATAGTAGCATGAGCTTTTATTTTGCAATTTTCCAGAAGTCTTAAATTTGCGTGTGTGGAAAGTTAAATTCACAATTCAGCTATGTAAACGACTATCAATTATAATTTAGCGTAACATTGAATTCACCAGGATTTTGCTGGTTTGTTTTTGGGGTTTACGGTAACATAGACAGCTTAGGTCATATTGCGACTCTCTAGTTATTAGTGGTGGAGGAAGACCCTGGATGCCCCTCCGAGCAGTATTGCAGGCACGGACGGACACCCAGGTAGAACCACCAACTTTCTGCATGGAAACTGGATAACTTCCTTACATGAAAGAATCCGACATCCCCAGTTGGAATGAACCTCCAGCAGTGAGGGTCAAGCGATTTGACGTCAATGACCGTAACCATTCAGCAATCGATGGAGACAATGGTGTTCTTCCGTAAATGATCATGTAGATAAAACTACACAAATAAATAATAATTTTGTTTGTTTTACGTTTATTTATCGTCGCTACCGGTTACCCATATGAGCGACGCCTCCTGAAGAGATTAGTCATTTTAGATTTTGGAAGATAGTGCAATGATACAGACAGAGACCCATTCCAGAGTCTGCTATAGTTCTTTTACGTACCTCGGTTTAACGTCACATCTGAAAGACTGTTAATTTTATTAGGGTCAGACAGGTAATCGAACCTGCGATCCCTGGATTACCAGTCCAACGTGTTAACCACTGGACTACAGATCTGTCTGTAAAGTAATGATTAACTATACTAGTCCGTAGTTCACCGAGAGTAAATATACGCCCAATCATCATAAAATGGTGTTCACTTTGCTCATACCCCACCCCCAACACAAGACGTAGGCCCAACTACAACAGGATATAATGTGATAATGCACACAACTAGACAGGGTACTCATCATTTCCACCAATCATTTTAACATCAGGCCAGGAGTAGTCCAGGTAAGCTTTGTTCCAAGTTCCATAACTCTATCAATAATCTACCAAGCAAAATGCCAAGCTGAAATTGCACAACTAGCCTTGGTAATGGTCTCTATCCAAAGTAATGTTGAAATCCGAGCAGAGGTTTAGCAGAACTACGGTAGACAGGATAAATTCAGACGACAATAACTCGATTAAAACTCATCTGAGCAAGACAAAAAGAAGATATACAGGAGGCTTGGAAATACACGCGGCATGGTGTTATTTATTTAAGAATTAATGACATACAAGGGATCAGCAGAACTTAGTTTTGGATAAAACAATTGGTCCTTTAACCCTATGCCTGCTGAGTAAATAAAATCACATTTGCAAACAACATATATCCAGATCAGTCAAGTGTTTTATCTCCACTATGCGAATAACAAACAGCATAGAGCCTGATCAGATGGCACGTTCTGTGTCGTCTGATCTGGCTCAATGCTGTTTGCAAAAGTGACTTTATCTGTCGCTAGCATACAAAGAGTTAAAAACCAAAATCACCAAATTGGAATGTGACAAATCTCCAATCGAAATTGAGGCTTCAAACCAAATTTCATGAATATCCGACGCAGGATCATTGAGAATATCGGCAGTATGACAGATGGGAAACCGCTACATTCACAGACAATTAATAAATGCACAATACTTTTCAATAATGCACTGCAGAAACTGAAAGATGCACATGTTGCATAATGGTTTTGATTTCGATGATAATCCAAAAACTTTATGTAAATGATCAAAACACACTTGTATATTCAAAAAACAAAATTTATATGTCATAAGTGGGAAAACCAAACACAAATTGGTAAATACTAGTATATTCTTTAGTCGGTTGAGGTACTTGTAGTAAAGTATGAGTAGAGTATGAGAGGATTTTGAAACATATAAAACATATGACAAGATAACAAAATCAACGACATTATAAGCACCAAAATAAAACAAAAACAAAATATTTCAGGGGGATGGAGGGGTGAGGTTATGGTAGACGGCGATGCAAATAACAATATCACAATATATAAATACACAACTGATGCAGACAACACAATAGCTACATAAATAGCAATAGACATGGCCACTAATACGCTTTGCTTTAATCCAGCTTAGCTAATACCACATTTAAATTTACAAACATCTATCATTAATCATTCAGACCTGGAGGTTATAAATTTTTTCGCCAATCTCAAATCCATTCTCAAGCCTCTGATTGGCTGAACCAAGGTCAAATCTCAGACTCGACCAATCAAATTTCGTTGAGCTCGATTTTGAGATCTGAGAAAAGTTGTGTAACCTCGGGCCCTCATTGGAAATTGAGAAACGAGAGAGCTGGTATGATTTGAACAAAGAAAGCTTGTATCTAGTCGATAAAATTTAATATTGTGATTTTATAATAATATTGAATGTCTATCGCAAAACCACTGTATCTACATATAAAACTAAAGTGAGCAATACAATAGTTTTGCGATGAACCCTATATCATACTGGCATTTTGAAACGACCTGAGAGGTCAGAGTCGACCTCTGCTCAGGTTATTGCGTATTACAGGAAAATAGATGTGGTCGGTGAATTATTATTAACTACCAGACAATTCCCCTACCTATCAAGCATTAAACTAGTGTCATCAGATATACATGTATAACGGTTTATACACATCCCCACTATATTTATTATGTGGAGAATTTTGCAACTACCGTAAATAAAAATGCACAAACAATCACTACACTGTTCCCCAAAGAGTACAGAGCATGCTCTCTCACCTAGTTTAGTATAACAAATTCTTCATCAGAACCACACCCTCCGAGGTCGCTTCAAAGGACAGGGCCAATAGTATATCACCAGCGCAGTTGGTGTGGATTCATCTCTGTATTTGTTACCTAATATTTGCATATATTTAACCATTTCCCACTTATAAGCACCTCCAGATAGCATTACCCATTCCCACATAGACGCGCCGCGCCCACTGATGGTCACGAGTTTGTGCCCCACTCAGGCAGTGTCTCATTTATATGAAAAAGTTGAGTTTCTTACAGAGGTTGGTGCACTAGTACTGGTTAACCGCTGGAGTCTGCCCAGGAAATTTGTTAGGTAAACTGCCCACCAGCGATATAGCCCGAAATGGTGCTGATGCAGGCGTAAAACCCGAACAAACATAGACGCACCTCTTGAAGCCATTACCAATGCCATACATTGACACATTAGCTGTCAAACAAACGGAAATATAGGTCAGAATAACACAGTGGATACACACCCCTTAAACATTGCCAGTAACCTTGATGGAGGTGCGGTAGAGATGTTCATTAATTACCCATTGATTACGATAGGTAAATGACAGTGGTATGTCTGGAGATATATATAGCATATAAGCCTACGTATCTATGGGGGAGATAGAGGCTTAAGGCAGCATAGGATTTATTTATGGATAATTTGTAGATTCACACGAGAACGTGTGGAAGAGTTTTACAGTTAGTAGACAATTCCTTGTTATTATCAATAGACTATGCCGTATGAATATTTGTACGACCCCCCCGCCCGTCCCCCCAAAAAAAACTGAGAGGTCAATCTACACACGCTACACCTGTATTATATAAGTCTGTTACGGTAAATTTATAATAATTATATTCTAAGCATATTGTTAGTACAGCTGGTTATGCTATATGCTTAAAGAAGTACATTTAACATTCATGCGTGGTGTGTTACAGCTATACAAGACGCTACAACATTATTACATGTCTATCATTGCATTCTACGACAGTAACAAGTCAAAAATAGGCACACTGAAGGAAACCATGGCAACAGATGTATACGAGACAGTAACGATACACGTCCACACAGCAATTTGTTTGAACACATTTACTACCATCTACTAGTTTGTCATTAAAACCAGGTTCCCATACTGGTTTATACTGCTTCGTATTTGGTTCCCATACTGGTTTATACTGCATCGTATTTGTTTATGCTGCATCTACAACTCCATAATACACTCACACCCCAAGCAATATCATACTAGTAAAACAACATGCAATACCATAAATACTCAACCATAGGTCAACATTTTATACCAGGAAATGCAGCTGAAAGTTGCAGTCTAGACGTATGACCGGCCAATGTCGACTAATGGTCATGATTGATTGGTAGTTTGTTGGCTAATGGCTGTGTTGGCCAACAGTCAAGGCCAACAGTCAAGGCAAACAAATGGTTGTGGTTGGCTAACAGTCAAGGTCGACTAATGGTTGTGGTCGGCTAACAGTCAAGGTCGACTAATGGTTGTGGTCGGCTAACAGTCAAAGCCGACTAATGGTTGTGTTGGCTAACAGTTGAATCCAACTAATGGTTGTGGTCGGCTAACAGTCAAAGTCGACTAATGGCTAGACTTACGATTCTGGTTGATTAACGGTTTTAATCGACCAATGGTTGTGCTAGACGTACGATTCTGGTAGATTAACGGTTTTGATCGACCAATGGGTGTGCTAGACTTACGATTCTGGTAGATTAACGGTTTTGATCGACCAATGGGTGTGCTAGACTTACGATTCCGGTTGATTAACGGTTTTGATCGACTAATGGTTGAATATATATAGTAATATTCCTTGAACTTTCTAAATGCGGTTGTATATAAACCCCAACCAAAGCTACAGCTACGACATTGTTAGGCACGTTCAGTAGGTTACTTCCAGTAGATGATACAACACTGTTGGCTCCATGCACTATGTACGCGCAGGGTCCTGTAAGGGGAGACAATAACATATCCCAAGCCTTCCATGCACACTTAGTCAAGCAGAATGGGCCACCTTTAGAGTCGTGTCGCAGTCCTGTCGAAAAATAGAAAATACCACACCTATATCAAGTGCACTCATACAAAGGAAAAAATCAGTGAAAACAGTAACTTTAATAAACATTTTATATTTACTAGATATGTGAGAAGGGCTAAACTAATAAATGAAATAGTTAATAAAGATTGAAAGTACAACAATAAACACTTAATACAAATTTAAATGTATAAAATTTACAATATTTCTGAAATATTAATGGATTCTCGACTGCAGCATGCTAATACAAGGGGTTACCCACAAGTTTGTTGCTCAACAAGTAGGATGAATGAAATATTATGCAATGGACACCACTTGTTTGCTCACAACCTGCAGATCAACATATTTCCTGTTGATTTTAAAAATTGTAAATGCTCGTAAAAATGATGTCACACTTGACATTACGCGGTAAACCATAGTTTATTGCAGATTTAAACACGGTAAATTCCTTGTTTGTGTATACAGACAAAATGTCGAGTTATGTTAGAATAAGTAATAATCTTGAGCATGGACACGGAACCATCAAATGACTACGGAACAATTTGTTCAACCCTTTGCCTGCTGAGTAAATAAACTCACATTTGGAAAGACCATAGATCTAGATCAGCCATGGCACTATTCAGCCAAGTGTTTTAGCTCCACTATCCGAATAGCAAATAGCATAGAGCCTGATAAGACGTCTCATCTGGCTCTATGCTGTTTGCAAAAGTGATTTTTATCTGCCGCTAGCGTGCAAAGGGTTAAACCTTGCGAAACAAGATTCTAAAACATTAGATTAATCGTTCTCGAGACCTCATTCCTGATGAATTCCATCTTGATGATGGATAGAGAAAGAGGAAATGTGGACGTAAGTGTGTTTCCTAAGGACACCACTAATAATGGTTCTGATGGCACTAAAACAACACTGATCACTTATCTGCCTGTTCTCTCTACCATTACATCATGCCTCTGTTTCTACTTGCTTCGAGTATTTCAATCCGACTATTCTGATCTGCAGTGCCATGCAGATGATGAAATGATTGTTGCCGGGATGTGCACCAGAAAATGTTTCTAATGAAACCCGATTTTATTACAAGCTCAAAAATCAAACGAAACCCGATTTTATTACAATTCAAAAATCAAATGAAACCCGATTTTATTACAAGCTCAAAAATCAAATGAAACCCGATTTTATTACAAGCTCAAAAATCAAATGAAACCCGATTTTATTACAAGCTCAAAAATCACATTAAAAACACATTGACATACATGTTGTGAGGACATTGATATATATACCACATACTATGTGTATATACATAGTATGTGGTATATATACATAGTATGTGATGTGGTATATATACATAGTATGTGATGTGGTATATATACATAGTATGTGATGTGGTATATATACATAGTATGTGGTATATATACATAGTATGTGGTATATATACATAGTATGTGATGTGGTATATATACATAGTATGTGATGTGGTATATATACATAGTATGTGATGTGGTATATATACATAGTATGTGGTATATATACATAGTATGTGATGTGGTATATATACATAGTATGTGGTATATATACATAGTATGTGATGTGGTATAAATACATAGTATGTGATGTGGTATATATACATAGTATGTGGTATATATACATAGTATGTGATGTGGTATATATACATAGTATGTGGTATATATACATAGTATGTGATGTGGTATATATACATAGTATGTGGTATATATACATAGTATGTGGTATATCTCATTCATGTCATGTGACTTAAGGATAACTCCTCGTATATGGGTACATGCAAGGTTTCTAGTAGGGACATGCAAGGATATAAGGAACAGATAGATTTGTTGGATTTAGTTCCAGGAAATTCAATAAATAACATTACAGCGTTGAGATAAGAGGTGTAAATATTTATAAGGAGTATGAATACTGGTTAGGATTGGATCATAGTAACATGGAAATGTTGATAAACGAACTACGAAGAGAGATAGTGACTAAAGACTAAAACACTATAGAAACATTTTCAAATTAAGTTTTCTGCACTAATCTGGTGTGAAATGGGCCCAAGATTACTATCGATCAAAAACAAATAGAAAAAACGGAATACCTGTGCGTATATCTACACGAGGTAAACTTTATCCGTTCTATTTTCGTCAATGAAATCGACACAAAAATTAAGCACTGATTTCGAATTCTAATGTATAACTATTGGTTCTTTTACGAGCACAGTGTAAAGCACCGACACAAGATCTTGGCTTAAAGTCCCAGTTGAAAGACCGTTAATTTTATTATAGTCAGACAGGTGATCGAACCTGTGATCCCTGGATTCCCAGTCCCTCGTGTTAACCACTGGACAACGTATCTGTTTATGAAGAGGCATGCTCTACAGTAGATAGTTATTGTGTTCTTTGTTACATAACCACAACTGTTAAAAACAGAGACAACTAAACAGCAATTCCGCAGTGAAGTGAAATCTACTATAATATTATGAAGTCCAACACAGTTTAGGAAGTTTGAGATTTTTTTAAAACTTTATTTATTTATTGATATTTGCGTAAATTATGTATATTGTGTAAATCTTGATGAATAAATATGTTTTGACTAACTAAACTATGGCTCTTTAAAAGTTTAAACTTTATTTATTTTACAACGATTGCGAAGCAAGTTTTAACAACTTATATTAATCACTCTCGTTGTCGAGGATGAAAACGTAAATGTGGTCATTCGTGTGGGAGGAAACCGGAGTACATGGAGAAACCCCACCTGTCCGATCTGGCGACTACAGTAGCATCTCACATAGTTCCCGGTCCGAGGATCGAACCAGGGTTGCATTGGTGAGAAGCTGAGATTGTTAAATAAAACAGACAATTACTACAACAGCTCTCTAAAGGTGGTAGGTTCTGCTTACATAATTATACTACGGCATTCCATGTTATACCAGACTCATATCTACTCACATACTATGTAACTACATGTACACAGTATGTAAACAAGAGACTGGATTACATGTACACAATATGTAAACAAGAGACTGGATTACATGTACACAATATGTAAACAAGAGACTGCATTACATGTACACAATATGTAAACAAGAGACTGGATTACATGTACACAGTATGTAAACAAGAGACTGGATTACATGTACACAATATGTAAACAAGAGACTGGATTACATGTACACAATATGTAAACAAGAGACTGCATTACATGTACACAATATGTAAACAAGAGACTGCATTACATGTACACAATATGTAAACAAGAGACTGCATTACATGTACACAATATGTAAACAAGAGACTGGATTACATGTACACAATATGTAAACAAGAGACTGGATTACATGTACACAGTATGTAAACAAGAGTTATGTTATGTTATATTTCGGGTTTTACGCCTGCATCAGCACCATTTTGGGCTATATCGCCGGCGGGCAGTTTACTTAACAACACCTTTCCTGGGCAGGCTCCAGCGGTTAACCAGTACTTGGGTGCACCAACCTCCGTAAGAAACTGCCAACTTTTTCATATAAATGAGACACGGTCTGAGCGGGGCTCGAACCCGTGACCATCAGTGATGATAGGTTACAGTGGTATACAAGTCAGCGACCTTAACCACTCGACCACGGAGGCGGACTTTTGTAAACAAGAGACTGCATTACATGTACACCGTATGTAAACAAGAGACTGCATTACATGTACACCGTATGTAAACAAGAGACTGCATTACATGTACACAATATGTAAACAAGAGACTGCATTACATGTACACCGTATGTAAACAAGAGACTGCATTACATGTACACAATATGTAAACAAGAGACTGGATTACATGTACACAGTATGTAAACAAGAGACTGGATTACATGTACACAGTATGTAAACAAGAGACTGGATTACATGTACACCGTATGTAAACAAGAGACTGGATTACATGTACACAGTATGTAAACAAGAGACTGGATTACATGTACACAGTATGTAAACAAGAGACTGGATTACATGTACACAATATGTAAACAAGAGACTGGATCCAACGCCTTATGTACTGACTGTTAGCCTTTTCGCCACAGAGGCACCCCTCAATGCCATTACCGATTCCGCATTCATCGCAACATTTAATAGTCAAACAAAACAGAAAGCCTATAATAAAGGTCAGAACTAGAGTGGGTACAACCTTTAAAGCGACATTATATCGTATGGAAATTTAAAGTTTATACAAATTTATTTTAGCTCGATTGCGAAACAAGTTCTTATAACTTATACTAATCACTCTCGAGACCTCATTCCTGATGGAATCCATCGCCACGAGGGAGAGAGAAGAGGCATGTGGAATTTAAATGCCTTGCCTAAGGACACAATCGTAACGGCTCCAGCGGGGCTCGAACTCCGGGCCTTTCGCACGTGAAGTGAACGCGCTACCACTGAGCTATCACGACTTCCACTGAGCTATCACGACTTTCATGTGGAAATTTAAAAATATAAAATTTGAAATTTTATGACCAAGTGATGCTACTTACATAATTTTCCATTTGAATTTGATTAACTATTTTTAGTTGGTAAACAATGTGCAATAAAACAAGGTGAATGTCCAACTTTCCTGAATAGGTTATTAACGTGTGTGGATATGCACTATTGCCAAAGCTAATCTCCATGGGGGAAAGGTTTTTTAAGCCTCAAATGAAAATCTGTAGCATTTGTAAGCAGATATGTTGTTGTCATCAGTCTGTGCAGCAAACAAACAAAAGAGCTACAGTTACATGTAATTGTTAACTGATACTGCCATGTGGCTGCAGACTCATCTCGGACGTGATCTCACTAGAACATTGTAATTTGTATGAATTATTTATATAGAATATTTATTTATCAGATTAAATAAATATTTTATGTGAATTATAAGCATTTTATGAATTAACAGTTTTTGTGTATTTATGTTAGTAGTAATTGCATACCTGCATACCTCACTTTTTATGCTTGAAATGGCAAAACTTATCAAATTATCTCCCTTTTAAAAATTTGTATTCACAAAATACTTTTAATTATCTCCCTTCCTTATATTTCACAGGATGTCAATGAATTGTCTCCCTTTATAGACATTTATGGTAGGAAAATCATTATGGTAGCTTGTCTCCCATTTAGAAATCTGTATTTGTAAAATCAGTGAATTTCAACATTCAAACCTTTACTTTTAAAAAGATGAATTGCCAAACATGTTGAATTGATCTCCCAGAAGTGTACAGTAATGTACTGATAAAAACATTTGCACAAAACATTCGCAATCAAACTACTAGTAATTTCTATAAGATTGGTGCCACTTTTCTGAAAAGATGTAAATACGTAACTTCTCTCCAGGACAACACACTAATTAATGGCCACTTGCACATCAGTTATATGTCGCGAATTTCCCAATAAAATATAACAGTGCAATCTTCACAAGAGTGGTACACAAGCACCAATAAGAGAGACCAGTCTAGCAACTACTGGCAGTGATGATGTGATGAGAAATACACCAAACCCCCAGAGGATTATACGCAGCAACAGAAAACAGTGACTATACGATACAACACTGGGTTTCACACCTGACTGTCCCGGGCCGTCACCACAGGTGCACGCTATACTTCGATACTAGAGGTGTATATGCTTGAAAAGGTGGAAAGAAACATGAACACAAGGTTAGGTTTATCATAAAGAGAACAAGTAATCTGTCTTGTCATAATCAAAGTTCTACGCAGTACAATCACAGCAGTTCACAAATAATGTGCATTTAACTCTTTGCATGCTGGGTAAAATAAAAGCTATAAATAGATCAAAATAACTATAGCAGCAGTCAATTCATAACAGTGTTTTTCTTATTTGTAACTGAAAACTCTGGAAATATTGTCATGGAATTTCATTAGAATGTTGTTGTTTTGACTTGTTTTCACTATTATAGTGCAAATAGTTCCAATGCGAGTATTTCATACACGATATTAAAAAGGTAAAACTCTTTTCAAATGCATGAAATATACTTTTTTTCTGTCATACATATATACATGTACATATCTAAACATTTAAATACTTTTATATTATAACCTAGATAAAGCCAAGACCAATGTGCAGTTTCAGTTTATTAATATGTTTCAAAATGCAAATGGCATTATGCTATAAAGGGACACTACTTCTGTAGAATCTTCATTAAAACTAACATGATTCTTTCTTTCAGGTAAAACTGTCACTTGAAAGTGATGCCAAACTTTCGTCATATCATTTACATCATTCTGGCAGGTTTTACACAACATGAAAAATACACATTCAATTGTACTGCTGATCAATATTGACTTAGTTTGGCTAAAGCAAGTTTGTTTTCAAAATGGTCGTAGGTGCAAGTTCATTTTTCTCTCAATACTTTGTATGATACAGGAGAGCATTGATTATGACACTTCAGCTATGTCCAGATTATTCCCTGTAAAACAAGCGGTTCCCATTCATGCATATCTTTATATCCACACATGCATGGGAGAGATCTCAACAACAACGCAACAAATACCATGCCCAATAACATGTCCCTGACAAATATATACCAATAACAGGTCCCTGACAAATATATAATAATCCAAAGTCCAGGACATATGTATGCCAATACCAAGTCCCTGACAAATATATATACATTTGTACCAATACCATGTAATTCATCCTCCAGCCAAAGTTTGCCTGTTTTGAGAGAATATCTTTCAAAATGATTTCTCAAGGCAGCAAGTGTACATGTAATCTTAGGGCATGTTCTTGAAAACAGTATCGCAATGGTTTCTAATGTGGTTCTTTGGAAATTAACAGTGATTTTTTCACTGTGCTTATTTTGAAAACATAACCGGTCATACTAAATGCACAGATTTTATTGAGGTCAATAAAAACATATCTGTTCCGATTATAATTGATCCAGACAAATCCAACCAATGGTTAATGATCTCAGCTGGATGCTGAATGTATGTTTGAGAGAGCCTATATTGCTATAAGATCACACAACGTCCCCGTCTCCCACCCACTTACTGGTCCAGCTCTGATCTCCACCTGCAGCCAGTGATAAAACAATCATAATCACTGTTACTCAAATGGAGATAAATAACGAATAAATGCAATTTGGATAATGGAAGAATTTTAGTGTAGCAATATTTTCACTACTATGATGAAATATGAACGAGTTAATGAATGCATGCTGGTATGATATGATGTGTTAAACCGTTGATGACTAGAAACAATGTAGAAACAGTGTTCCGAGAAAAAATAGACGTCTCCCGCCCATGCGACTTGAAGTGTAGTGTTCCAAGAATAAATAGATGCCTCCCACCCATGCGACTTGAAGTGTAGTGTTCCAAGAAAAAATAGATGTCTCCCGCCCATGCGACTTGAAGTGTAGTGTTCCAAGAATAAATAGATGCCTCCTGCCCATGCGACTTGAAGTGTAGTGTTCCAAGAAAAAATAGATGTCTCCCGCCCATGCGACTTGAAGTGTAGTGTTCCAAGAATAAATAGATGCCTCCCGCCCATGCGACTTGAAGTGTAGTGTTCCAAGAAAAAATAGATGTCTCCTGCCCATGCGACTTCAAGTGTAGTGTTCCAAGAAAAAATAGATGTCTCCCTCCCATACAACTAAGTGTAGTGGTCATCTATTGACCACAACCAATGTTCCTACAATGCTTGACTGTACACCCAAACACGTACTACTTATTGTGCAGAAATGGATATTGAACTTGAGGTAGAGCGACCTTGAACGTTGACCCCAAAAATCAACAGGGTACTCGAAGAAGAGGACAACCATAAGCTGTATAGCTTTCTGTCCAATTCCTTATTTCAATTGTTGTAAATAACCATGTACATGATAGAAAATAAATATGTTTAAACCAACAGAGTACTTCTACCAGCCACAACCAATGTGTACACAATGTTTGAAAACTCTAAATGTACACCTAAGTTATCAAGCAAAAATGGATTTTGAATTTAAGTTACAGTGACTTAGTACCAATTTTTGAAGACCAAATCAATGACTGGCAAGTTATTGAGCAAACATTGACTTTGAAGTCCAATGACCTTGACCGTAATTACCCAACATCAGCGGGGTACTCCTACCGAAAACAATGTGCATATAAAGCTTGACGACTGCACACAAAATGGCTGGATTGCTATTGAGCTGAAATGGATTTCAAATTTGAGGGACAGTGACCGTGACATTTACCAACTACAACCAATGGTCCTACACAGTTTGAAGACTGGATAATATCTGTCTACAGTTATTGGCTGGAAATGAAGTGTGAACTGATGGACAATATGTGTATTCTCCGAGCGATAAACCGTACTGCTTTAAATTGGTGCTTACTATACAATAATGATAAAGTCCATTAAGTTGTTTTATCACCTCACCTCACACCGGACCTTACTAAGACTACACATTAACACAGGGTAGGAAACACAAGCACCGGTGGACCATGTTTATATGGGCAGTGACTATTGCTCATCTATACCTAACCCACAAACACATTAACACAGGGTAGGAAACACAAGCACCGGTGGACCATGTTTATATGGGCAGTGACTATTGCTCGTCTATACCTAACCCACAAACACATTAACACAGGATAGGAAACACAAGCACCGGTGGACCATGTTTATATGGGCAGTGACTATTGCTCATCTATACCTAACCCACAAACACATTAACACAGGATAGGAAACACAAGCACCGGTGGACCATGTTTATATGGGCAGTGACTATTGCTCATCTATACCTAACCCACAAACACATTAACACGGGGTAGGAAACACAAGCACCGGTGGACCATGTTTATATGGGCAGTGACTATTGCTCATCTATACCTAACCCACAAACACAGGATAGGAAACACAAGCACCGGTAGACCATGTTTATATGGGCAGTGACTATTGCTCGTCTATACCTAACCCACAAACAGAGCATGGCTGCATAGTGCGACAAATGTTAACCATAATTATTTTGAGACATTCCGGTAACAATTACACTAACAGAAGATATTTTTAAACCAGATAAACTCTTTGCATGCTAGCAGTGATTTTTTTTTTTGGGATTTAAAGTTTAAAGTCGTACCAACAGCTTAGTTCATATGGCGACTCTCCAGCTATTACTGGTGTAGGAAGACCGCGGGTGCTTCTCAGAGCAGTATTTAATGCACGAGTGCGCACCCGGGTAGAGCCAGCAGCCTTCTGCAAGTTTGCTTCCTCACTTGAAAGAAGTAGTAGGATCCAGTGGGATATTTCGAACCTGCACCGGTGAGTGATTTGAAGTCAACGACCATAACCACTCGGCCACAGTGCCCCCCCCCATCATGACACAATTCTAATAAAATTCAACGACATATTTCCAGAGATTTCAGTTACAAATAAGAAAAACACATTGATGAATTGTCAGCTGCTACAATAATTTGAACTATATATATATATATATATATATATATATACATGTGTTATTTTACCCAGCATGCAATGAGTTAAAACTGATTTTATAATGATCAAACAAGATAGAGTTGCAGCCTGCTCATGTCGTGGGTCGTTGTACACAACTTGCAGTTTATACCTTATACGCATGAATAAAGTGGCTAAAAGCGCATCTGGTAGGTCAGTATATGGAAGACTCTTGAAGTCTATCTATATCAAACGTTACCTTCTTCCCTCGCCTTCAACAGGAATGCACAATATATTAGCAAACACTACTGCCTTTAGTAGCTCCGCAACTATATACATTAACCCTTTGCACGCTAGTGGCAGATATATTCACTTTTGCAAACAGCATAGAGCCAGATCAGACGGCACAAAATGTTTCATTGGGACTGTGATTTCATTGGGACTGTGATTTCATTGGGACTGTGATTTCATTGGGACTGTGATTCCATTGGGACATTTTGTTCCGTCTGATCTGGCTCTATGCTGTTTGCTATTCGGATAGTGGAACTTAAACATTTGGCTGAATAGCAAACAACCTAGAACCTGATCAGATGCAGCGCTACGCTACATTGGTTTAGAGGCTTACCGACATTGGTGTCGATATCTCTGGCATTCCAAAATTAATCATTCTTGCTATTTTCATTTTTAGCGACTTTAGGCCTACTAGCTGCAGGTTTCACAGATTTACAGTACAGTAGTGTTTATTGTACACGCTCTGTAGCTGCAGGTTTCCCAGGTTTACAGTACAGTACAGTAGTGTTTATTGTACACACTCTGTAGCTGCAGGTTTCCCAGGTTTACAGTACAGTACAGTAGTGTTTATTGTACACTCTGTAGCTGCAGGTTTCCCAGGTTTACAGTACAGTACAGTAGTGTTTATTGTACACACTCTGTAGCTGCAGGTTTCACAGGTTTACAGTACAGTACAGTACAGTAGTGTTTATTGTACACACTCTGTAGCTGCAGGTTTCACAGGTTTACAGTACAGTAGTGTTTATTGTACACACTCTGTAGCTGCAGGTTTACAGTACAGTACAGTAGTGTTTATTGTACACACCCTGTAGCTGCAGGTTTCCCAGGTTTACAGTACAGTACAGTAGTGTTTATTGTACACACTCTGTAGCTGCAGGTTTCACAGGTTTACAGTACAGTACAGTAGTGTTTATTGTACACACTCTGTAGCTGCAGAATTCCCAGGTTTACAGTACAGTACAGTAGTGTTTATTGTACACACTATGTAGCTGCAGGTTTCCCAGATTTACAGTACAGTACAGTAGTGTTTATTGTACACACTATGTAGCTGCAGGTGTCCAAGGTTTACAGTACAGTACAGTACAGTACAGTAGTGTTTATTGTACACACTCTGTAGCTGCAGGTTTCCCAGGTTTACAGTACAGTACAGTACAGAACAGTACAGTAGTGTTTATTGTACACACTCTGTAGCTGCAGGTTTTCCAGGTTTACAGTACAGTACAGTAGTGTTTATTGTACACACTCTGTAGCTGCAGGTTTACAGTACAGTACAGTAGTATTTATTGTACACGCTCTGTAGCTGCAGGTTTCCCAGGTTTACAGTACAGTACAGTAGTGTTTATTGTACACACTCTGTAGCTGCAGGTTTCCCAGGTTTACAGTACAATACAGTAGTGTTTATTGTACACACTCTGTCATGCAAAATAGTTTTATAACCCAGGATTTATAATGGCTTTTATGCAAGAACCTGAATCACAGTCCCACTCCCAATGGAATCACAGTCCCACTCCCAATGGAATCACAGTCCCACTCCCAATGGAATCTCAGTCCCACTCCCAATGGAATCACAGTCCCACTCCCAATGGAATCACAGTCCCACTCCCAATGGAATCTCAGTCCCACTCCCAATGGAATCACAGTCACACTCCCAATGGAATCTCAGTCCCACTCCCAATGGAATCACAGTCCCATTCCCAATGGAATCTCAGTCCCACTCCCAATGGAATCACAGTCCCACTCCCAATGGAATCTCAGTCCCACTCCCAATGGAATCACAGTCCCACTCCAATGGAATCTCAGTCCCACTCCCAATGGAATCTCAGTCCAAATCCCAATCCCAATGGAATCACAGTCCCACTCCCAATGGAATCACAGTCCCACTCCCAATGGAATCACAGCCCCACTCCCAATGGAATCACAGTCCCACTCCCAATGGAATCACAGTTCCACTCCCAATGGAATCTCAGTTCCACTCCAAATGGAATCACAGTCCCACTGCCAATGGAATCACATTCCCAATGGAATCACACTCCCAATGGAATCACAGTCCCAATGGAATCACAGTCCCAATGGAATCACAGTCCCACTCCCAATGGAATTACAGTCCCAATGGAATCACAGTCCACTCCCAATGGAATCAGTCCCATTCCGAATGGAATCACAGTCCCAATGGAATCACAGCCCACATCCAATGGAATCACAGTCCCATTCCCAATGGAATCACAGTCCCAATGGAATCACAGATGAAATCACAGTCCCAATGGAATCACAGTCCCATTCCCAATGGAATCACAGTCCCAATGGAATCACAGTCCCACTCCCAATGGAATCACAGTCCTACTCCCAATGTAATCACAGTCCCGCTCCCAATGGAATCACAGTCCCAATGGAATCACAGTCCCAATGAAAGTCCCAATGGAATCACAGTCCCAATGGGACGATTTGAATGAAATAACAAGCCCTACTTTCTAAGTAAAATATTAAACATTTGTTATCTGCTCATTTCTACTACAGCGTGCTATAGGTTAATGTGTCTAGTTCTACCGGGGAAATCATACCATCGTTAACTTCTACCATCATAGTAATTGCAGGGCCTCCCTAGCTAGGCCTGCCAGTAACTATTGTCGTTAAATGAGAGATTCAGCATAGTGGTGAATGAATTTTGAATTTCAGCCAAACATTTCCGTTAAACCAGCTTGACAAACCATTTAACTACTTTTCAACTTATTACGATCAACAACTCATGCTAAATTACATGTATTAGCGAAATGCTTTAAAAATGCCGCCCGCCACTGTCTAACATCGGCTTCTGAACGAGACCTCAACATAGACAGAGTAATTCACAGCTCTACCACGAACATCTAGAGAATATCGAGTGCTATGCTGGAAAACATTCTGGTATAATACAATACCCCCACCCCTTTAACCCCCCCCCCCCCCCAACCGGGTAGGATTTTTAAACATATTGTTAATGTCATTCTAGCAAAATAAATATAAATCATGCATAAAACCACAGACGTTTGAAGTTGTTTGAAGATTTGTAATTTATATAAATACAGTAGAGAATCACAATTATGATAGTGGCAAAGAAATAATGATTTCCTAACATTATCTACCATTAATATATACTCTATTCTTCTTTATGTTATCGAATTAAGAAAGAATCTCTCAAAAGATCTAGTGTAAATCAGGTCTTCTTTTTATTTCATTACTGTTACAAGATTGATGATACTTCAAACCCCTGTGGTCAAGAACCATATATAATGAGGAACAATGTTTAACCCTTTCAACCCCACAGGCCTCTAAATAGGCTTATAAAAAGTGTAGATCCAGATGAGCCGGCTCGTGACGAGCCGTCTCATCAGGATCTGCACTTTTTTGCCAGTAATAATTATTACTACTTTTAGATAAAATTACCCATTTTGATAAATGAACTGGTCCAAAGGTAATTTTCTTATTAATTTATTGGTCTGAAAATATCACGCACTAGTCCATGTCAGTTACTTGGGGTTGAATGGGTTAATGTGGGTTTTATGCTGCATTCTACAATCTATAATATTCCTGAGTTCAAAATCCTATTCCTGTTCAAAACGACTGACACAATTTGCAAGGAGGTAAGTATCATGTAATTGCAAGGAGGTAAGTATCATGTAATTGCAAGGAGGTAAGTATCATGTAATTGCAAGGAGGTAAGTATTATGTAATTGCAAGGAGGTAAGTATCATGTAATTGCAAGGAGGTAAGTATTATGTATTTGCAAGGAGGTAAGTATCATGTAATTGCAAGGAGGTAAGTATCATGTAATTGCAAGGAGGTAAGTATCATGTAATTGCAAGGAGGTAAGTATCATGTAATTGCAAGGATGTAAGTATCATGTAATTGCAAGGAGGTAAGTATCATGTATTTGCAAGGAGGTAAGCATCATGTATTTGCAAGGAGGTAAGTATCATGCATTTGCAAGGAGGTAAGCATCATGTAATTGCAAGGAGGTAAGCATCATGTATTTGCAAGGAGGTAAGTATCATGTAATTGCAAGGAGGTAAGTAGCATGTATTTGCAAGGAGGTACGTATCATATTATTGCAAGGAGGTAAGTATCATGTATTTGCAAGGAGGTAAGTATCATGTAATTGCAAGGAGGTAAGTATCATGTATTTGCAAGGAGGTAAGTATCATATAATTGCAAGGAGGTAAGTATCATGTATTTGCAAGGAGGTAAGTATCATGTATTTGCAAGGAGGTAAGTATCATGTAATTGTGCATCTTACAAAACCAGCATTACCCGAGTGTTTAACGCTTTGCATGCTAACGTTGAAAATAACCATCAAATATGTCGTGCAATGTCATTAGAATCGTGTCGTAACAACATAATTCTAACGAAATTCCACGACATATTTCAGCTACAAATAAGAAAACCACATAAATACAGTGCCGTCTGCTACAATTATTTGAACTATATATAGCCTTTATTTTATCCAGCATGCAGAGTTAAGCAAAGAAATCCAATCTAAGACAATATAAATGTAATTGACAATTAAAAAATCTTATTTTGATTAGCATAGTGTTTTTTTGCGTTCGACTCTCCGCTTCTCCGTTTCTCCGCTTCTCCGTAACAAATCATAATAGTGCAGAAATGAATGTGCATAAGTTATTTTTAGCATGCTTTTTTAACATGTGCTGCTCTCACACACAACAATTTCATCGCTCTGAACAGGAATACGACTTTGTACAACTATACACATGTATCGCACTGTAACACATGTATCGTACTGTAACACAGTACATATTCGGAGACAAAAATAAAATCTTCGCGGAATGTATGTTACCTTAATCACAGGCTCTTTGCAGATCAAAGAAATAAACTACCAAAATATATGTCATGTACATAATTATGTCAATAAATGACTATACGATAATAAATTAGAGGATAAGGCAGGCACCGTATGGAACGTAATTCAGTATCATTTTAAATCGAGCTAAATTAGTCAATATGAAGGAACATTTTGTCAGCTTAGCGCGAGACTGCTCTAAGTGCAGAATATAGATAACGAAGATACATAAAACAGTCTCGCACTAAGCCCACAATTTGCTCTATGCTTTACTGTAAGCATGTAACTAGATGTATTGCCTATAAAGCATATATAGGGCACTCTGTTCTAAGATCAAACACAACCATATTCGTACCAGATCGAGTTGGCTTTCTGCTCTCCATCATCTGTATTCAGTGGTTTTGGAACGGGTGGTTTGCTGCCCGGTGACTTCGGTGGTGGCCCAATCCTCTGTGCCGATGTTGGATTCTGACCCCGCGGTCCAGCTGAGCCCACCGTGCCACTCGGACTAATGCTGTTGTTCCACTGACCTCGACTAGTGCTGCCGCCTAACACTGGTTTTATTGGCGACGATGGCTCACGGAGAACACTGTATCGTCCAGTTGATAAAATGTCTCGTGTTTTACGGGGAGGAGGAATGGGTGGGGTACCCTTACTACCAACGTGATTCTGATGCTCATTGTTATAACTAGAATCTGAGTCACTGCTCCCTGGCTGATTAAACATGGTCGGGGGAACCGACTTGGGACGTTCCATTCGGTTTGGCACAGTACGATGATTGACACTTGTATTATGAACTGGTCCGTTTATATGAGCACTATTTGGTCCGGAATGGTACGAGTCATCATAGGATGCACGGACGACATCACTATGACTTTGGTTTGGTAATGTGTTATTTAGTTCTAATCTGCTTGGCCTAGAATTATTAGTGGACGAATTCAATGACTGATCACTTTGGAATGAGTTGTTCATAGGTGCCCCAAAGGCACTTGCTGGTCTTGCTCGGGTGATATTTCTCTGAGCTCCGTAAGGCCTCGGACCTTGCCGTGAGACAAGAATATTTCCTTTTCTATGGGGTGTGGATGTGGGGGAAGTTGCATTTCTATTATCGTATGGCTGCTGCACTCTACCAGGGGAACGGCTGCGCGGAGGGTAGCCAGGATGTGTGGCCTTCACTGGACGCTGACCTGAACCCGATGCCGGTTGACCTTGTTGACCTCTCCAGCCAGGAGATGCTCCCTGACCCGATCTAACAGACATGTCAGCATCCTGTGACCGTGACCGTTGATCAGTCGGACTAGAATAATTAGAATGTGGAGACTGGCCACTTTGTGAGGACGTCGGCGAGAAAGCACTGCCTCCTCCGTGTGTCAACATTTCCAACCTTGCATCGGGTGTGAGTCTATTATCACGATCGGGCGTTGTCTCACGGCCATTTTTGTAATGTGGTGAGTCACTTACATCAGGTTTATACTGCTGTGAATGAGGTGAATTAACGTGTTCATAACCCAAGTTATTCCTACGTTCCTCAGCAACAGATACTCTAGAAAATGCTGAGGTATTGTTCATATCTTCGTATTGTTTGATTCTGCAGGAAGATTGAGGTCTGGCTGGTGTTGACGTGTTATTTGGCTGCATATGATATGATGGTGAAGAGATTTGTGTAAATGCACTAGTTTCCGGACGGACATCCTGGCTACTGCCACTGCTACCAGTTGAGACGCGAGACATTCTCGACATACTGAGATCTGGTTGAGATACTGCGGCCACATCGGGGATTGAACCTATACGATTACGATTCTGGTTAGGTGGTAATGGAGCTGGGCGTCGGCGTCGGGCACTACCATCGGAGTTCTCACTACTCCGAGACTCAGTATCCTCCGCCTTTAGTTCTATCTTCCTCTACAAGAACAAAACGTTTTATTTGCAATTTGTTCAACTCGTTCATAAATTGGTATATAGTCCAATTTTATTAACCCCTGCTGTTAGAAACAGTGGTTATTATTTTGGTTGCGTCTGTGTGCGTGCGTCTGTGTGCGTCTGTGTGTGAACAGTTGTTCATTAATTTTGATGTAACGTAGCGGATATATAGAGGGTTGTTCTAAGAGGAAGTGGGATATATTGGTCAAGGCCTGTAGTCAGTGATATATCGGTCAAGGTCGCCTGGCCTGTAGTCAATGATATATCAGTCAAGGCCTGTAGTCAGTGATATATCGGTCAAGGCCTGTAGTCAGTGATATATCAGTCAAGGCCTGTAGTCAGTGATATATCGTCAAGGTCGCCTGGCCTGTAGTCAATGATATATCGGTCAAGACCTGTAGTCAGTGATATATCGGTCAAGGCCTGTAGTCAGTGATATATTGGTCAAGGCCTGTAGTCAGTGATATATTGGTCAAGGCCTGTAGTCAGTGATATATCGGTCAAGGCCTATAGTCAGTGATATATCGGTCAAGGCCTGTAGTCAGTGATATATCGGTCAAGGCCTGTAGTCAGTGATATATCGGTCAAGGCCTGTAGTCAGTGATATATCGGTCAAGGCCTGTAGTCAGTGATATATCGGTCAAGGCCTGTAGTCAGTGATATATCGGTCAAGCCTGTAGTCAGTGATATATCGGTCAAGGCCTGTAGTCAGTGATATATCGGTCAAGGCCTGTAGTCAGTGATATATCGGTCAAGGCCTGTAGTCAGTGATATATCGGTCAAGACCTGTAGTCAGTGATATATCAGTCAAGGCCTGTAGTCAGTGATATATCGGTCAAGGCCTGTAGTCAGTGATATATCGGTCAAGGCCTGTAGTCAGTGATATATCGGTCAAGGCCTGTAGTCAGTGATATATCGGTCAAGGCCTGTAGTCAGTGATATATCGGTCAAGGCCTGTAGTCAGTGATATATCGGTCAAGGCCTGTAGTCAGTGATATATCGGTCAAGGCCTGTAGTCAGTGATATATCGGTCAAGGCCTGTAGTCAGTGATATATCGGTCAAGGCCTGTAGTCAGTGATATATCGGTCAAGGCCTGTAGTCAGTGATATATCGGTCAAGGCCTGTAGTCAGTGATATATCGGTCAAGGCCTGTAGTCAGTGATATATCAGTCAAGGCCTGTAGTCAGTGATATATCGGTCAAGGCCTGTAGTCAGTGATATATCGGTCAAGGCCTGTAGTCAGTGATATATCGGTCAAGGCCTGTAGTCAGTGATATATCGGTCAAGGCCTGTAGTCAGTGATATATCGGTCAAGGCCTGTAGTCAGTGATATATCGGTCAAGGCCTGTAGTCAGTGATATATCGGTCAAGGCCTGTAGTCAGTGATATATCGGTCAAGGCCTGTAGTCAGTGATATATCGGTCAAGGCCTGTAGTCAGTGATATATCGGTCAAGTCCTGTAGTCAGTGATATATCGGTCAAGGCCTGTAGTCAGTGATATATCGGTCAAGGCCTGTAGTCAGTGATATATCGGTCAAGGCCTGTAGTCAGTGATATATCGGTCAAGGCCTGTAGTCAGTGATATATCGTCAAGACCTGTAGTCAATGATATATCGGTCAAGACCTGTAGTCAGTAAAGTTCAATTTTCAGAACTGTGAGTTCTTGTGTCAAATACCATCACAGGATAGTGCCGGCCGGGTAGCCTGGGAACAGGCGTTGATATATTTTGTCTTGTCAGTCATATAAATATATTTAAATACCGAGATCATTAATTGGGCAGTATTGAGTTTCTGATAATATCAACACCTGTGGAAACTTGGAGGGTATTCCGTGTAAATATTGATTATCATTAATTCTATAAATAGGCCTATTAGCACGTGACTTAATTAATGACATACTTGAAACGAAATCGAGGCACTGCAATGTTGATAAAACTTTATAATTGGCCGCCATTGTTTACGGGTCAACGGAGTGATAAATAGTTTTAAAAAGTACAATGTGCGTTTGATTTGACATATTTACTCTACATTTAAGTCGTCCTTACTTCAATTACGCCAAATCGACCCGTTACCACCTACACGTAATAGTTAAAATCAGCCATTTCGTCGATATAACACAGAAACGGGACCACTGACAGGAGGGGACTGCTTATTTAGGTCAAGCAAAGAATTTGATATGGCAAACTATTGTTACAACTAGTTTGACAACAGGTTTGACCGCTACAACAGATTTGACCACTACAACAGGTTTGACCACTACAACAGGTTTGACCACTACAACAGGGTTGACCGCTACAACAGGTTTGACCACTACAACAGGTTTGACCGCTACAACAGATTTGACCACTACAACAGGTTTGACCACTACAACAGGGTTGACCACTACAACAGGTTTGACCACTACAACAGGGTTGACCACTACAACAGGTTTGACCACTACAACAGGTTTGACCACTACAACAGGGTTGACCACTACAACAGATTTGACCACTACAACAGGTTTGACCACTACAACAGATTTGACCACTACAACAGATTTGACCACTACAACAGGTTTGACCACTACAACAGGGTTGATCACTACGACAGGTTTGACCGCTACAACTGGTTTGACCACTACAACAGGTTTGACTATACTGAGACCTAGGACAGTATTTATTAATATATACATACCTTAGGTTTAGGTGAAGGCTTACTGTCCAGCCCCTCTGCAAGGAACTCTTCCAGTGTGAGGAACTCTGCTGACGTAAAATGGTTGTTGCGTTTGAACCCACCTTCATCGTCACTGGTTGGCCTACCCATACCTGCAACATGTATCATATCTAGTCATATCTGGCATGTATCACACATAGTCACATCCATGGTCACTAACTTTACATTTATTATTGCGATTTCAAATGCATGCGGTATTCATGTACAGTAAAACCCCTATAATAAGACCACCTATGGGACTTCCAAAAAGTGGTCTTATTAGTGGGGTGGTCTCTTTATCGAGCTTGGTCCAGAAGACCAAATTATGATAATGTTACTACATGTACAATGTACTTTCACATATGACAATTTCTTGGTGTTTCTGTTTTAATTACAGAAGGGTTGGTTGTTTCTATGGTTTAGGATTGTACTTCTGAAATCCATTCATAGACAACTGTATATCACAATTAATTAATTAATAATAAAATAAAGAACAATGTAAATGAGTTAATCCATTTATTTTCAACATTTATTTTCTTGTTTTCATTAATTATATTGTGTATACCAAGCACAGTAGTTTCCTTGAAAAGTACATATCATCATCAATCATTCATTATTTAAATAAATTCACGGGTTGACTGCTTATATAAACACTTCACTTTCACAGATTGTTTCTCGATCTCATCTTCGAGGTTTTAGCTAAGTCCTGTGACAGAGTGCCCAAGTCCTTGCACATGCAGCACAACTTTAGCTGCGATACTCCACTCCAGACAATATACAAAAGATTAAAAGCAATCAAAACCAATCATTTACAATCAACACTTCCATGTTTATCTCACTTAACCTTGACCGATACCATAAAGTGGTCGCTTAATTGTCGTAAAACAGGGACATAATTAAAAACGTTTATCAATGAAAGTGAGAAAATCGCCCGCGGTCGTATTAGGGGTTCAATTAGCATAGGATTAATGGCATTTGTCTGAATTAACTGGTCGTATTACGGAATAACGGGGTGGTCTGGTTATCGGGGTCAACGACCATTGAAATGTATAGTGAAATATTCCGTTCTGAAAAAAATCATTCGCAATAGCGGGGTGGTCTCGAAATCGGGGTGGTCGCATAGAGGGGTTTTACTGTAGTATTAACTAACACGAGAAAATATAATTAGAAGATGGCTGCTGCAACGGCCATCTTGATTTTCCAAATGATATTATTTGATCTAATTTTGATGATCAACACCAAGATTCGTTAAAATGACTGAGTAGTTGAAACTAGCTTTACAAGTTCAGATTTCAGACTGGAACAATTTTAACTATTTTTGATACATTAGTTGCTCTGATCGTTAGTTACGGTAAATCACGCCAAGTTTCATCAAAATGCACCCATTTCTGACATTTTATGGCACCCTAGGATTAAGGATCTGGGTTTTACGCACGACATGTCCCCTAAATATGGTGAACAATTTGTGTGAAGCTATTTCAAAACATGAAGAAGACACAAACAATTGCCCCATTTCTGACCTTTGGTGACAACATGAGACCTTCACCTTGCAGACATGAACCTCCGTCTGGCACACCACACTGCTCAGTATGATGGTGAAAGTGTATTCAAACAGGCTGATCAGTCAATGATATGAAGTGGTCACACATATATCGGACCATTGACAATGAGGTCACAAACCATTGACAATGAGGTCATAAACCATTGACAATGAGGTCACAAACCATTGACAATGAGGTCACAAACCATTGGCAATGAGGTCACAAACCATTGACAATGAGGTCACAAACCATTGACAATGAGGTCACTTGCAGATAGTCTGGGTCTTGTTGAGGATTTGTGTTGAGTTAATTGAAAAACGGACCAGTAGCTTCAAAGATATGGAGCGGATAGGAAAACAGGATGGACATCTGCAAAAGAATATACCCCCCTTTCTTTGAAAGTGGGCATAGCAAGATCTGAAATATGAAAAGCATGACAAACTGTTTCTTCAAATCTAATTATATGGGTATAATTGACTAGCCAGAATGGGTTTTAGCTACGATAACTAACTATATAACTTCAAGTATACTCGACACCATTATCACTCTGGCGAGTGAACGAGATATACCTGCTGCCAACTGCTTTATATATGTAGCTAGAAGCATTACCTGGGAGAAGCATGAAAGTAGAGTTGCTAAGGGAGACACTGTCTCCGTGACTACGTAGTGTATCGCTAAGTAAGTCATCCGTAGACCGCGCACCTAGACAATGGAGACAATGTAAAACACAACAATATGTGAGGATCTACAAAACATATTAGTTACTATAAGCAGGTTAAATATAAGCCAGGAAATCCGTTATTGTAAAACAAAGAGATGAAATATAGTCTAAGAGTCAAAAGATATTAGCATTTATTATTTCTTTCAAACTTTTACAACTGCTCTGAGCGTATGTTTACATAACATTATGTCACAGAGAAAGAAAAATGCTCAGTTAGGGTGGCTTGAACAAAGGACATCTTGCTAAAAGGGCAAGTTAGCCAGCCTGGGGGCTGTCGGTGGCTTGAACCCAGGACACCATGCTAAGAGAGCAAGTTAGTCAGCCCGGGGTGGGGGGGGTTTGACCCAAGGACATCTTGCTTAGAGGGAAATTATATCCTGTAGAAATTTACTTTTTCACTGATGTAGCATTTTTAATCAATTGATGTGCTTTCTTCTTCAATTCCTATTTAATTATAAGTAGGTTAAATCAGACGTGAACAGAAGCAGAAGTGGCCATCAACTAGTGAAAGTCTGTTATAACAATGGCTGAGCAGAAGTGGCCATCAACTAGTGAAAGTCTGTTATAACAATGGCTGAATAGAAGCAGAAGTGGCCATCAACTAGTGAAAGTCTGTTATAACAATGGCTGAATAGAAGCAGAAGTGGCCATCAACTAGTGAAAGTCTGTTATAACAATGGCTGAATGCAAGCAGAAGTGGCCATCAACCAGTGAAAGTCTGTTTATATAACAATGGCTGAATAGAAGCAGAAGTGACCATCAACCAATGAAAGTCTGTTTATATAACAATGGCTGAATAGAAGCAGAAGTGGCCATCAACTAGTGAAAGTCTGTTATAACAATGGCTGAATGCAAGCAGAAGTGGCCATCAACTAGTGAAAGTCTGTTATAACAATGGCTGAATGCAAGCAGAAGTGGCCATCAACTAGTGAAAGTCTGTTATAACAATGGCTGAATGCAAGCAGAAGTGGCCATCAACTAGTGAAAGTCTGTTATAACAATGGCTGAAGAAAGAGGTCATTTAGTTACAATAGCCAATTGCTACCCAACAAATATGTACATGTACTGTGAATAGAAATTGAACAAGGAAATGTACTAAATGGTGAATGGGGCATAATTCATACCCCTTCTTGACAATGTTAAATCGACTAGTTATATTGACAGAGTTGTCATCCATAGTCTGCCAAGTTTTAAAATAAATATTTTTACTTCTCTTAGAAAAGTCGTTCCAACTACTAAAATAAATTTTAAAAACTACGGCCATATATCTTCTAAGAGGTTTATGTGCTTACTATCAGATAATGTTAAATGTCACACACCAAGATAGCAACATAATGCATGTAGGATTACAAATTCTGTAAAGCAATGGCAAGTTTCGTTAGATCTCTTGTAATTTTTCATTTGAAAAGTGAACAAGTCAAGGTCACAATAAGTCAAGCCTTACCACCTGACTGCAGCCTGTAACCAGCAATTAAGTTTTGGTACGAGACATGTGAATACTGTAGCCTTGTCAATTAACATTTGCATGACAGACTGCAGCCTGTAACCAGCAATTAAGTTTTGGTACGAGACATGTGAATACTGTAGCCTTGTCAATTAACATTTGCATGACAGACTGCAGCCTGTAACCAGCAATTAAGTTTTGGTACGAGAATGGGAATACTGTAGCCTTGTCAATTAACATTTGCATGACAGACTGCAGCCTGTAACCAGCAATTAAGTTTTGGTACGAGACATGTGAATACTGTAGCCTTGTCAATTAACATTTGCATGACAGACTGCAGCCTGTAACCAGCAATTAAGTTTTGGTACGAGAATGGGAATATCGTCGCTAAATAAATTTCCAATCTCACGACTAGACTGCATGCAGTCTGTGGCATGTATTTAAGGTTTGGTACGAGACATGGGAATACAGTAACTAAATAAATCTTCTGTGACAGACATGGCCACTTCAGGCTTCAACAGATGTGTTAGGTTATGTAATAATAAGTTAATTCCACATAGTGATGGTTTAACCCTTTCCTTCATAGAGATTTAGGTTAATATACTATTATATCTCCATACAAACGACAGCCATTTAGCTATCATGCAGTGGATAAGTAGTTGCCATATCTATCCAACCTCTACATGAGATTCTGGCCTTTATTCATTGGTTTGGCTACTACATTGTCAATGTATGTCGTATTGGTAATGGCGTGTAGAGGTGCTTCTATGAGGGAAAGGGTTAAGAAAGAAGTTTAGAGCTCCAGTTTCCCAACGCTCATCTGTATTACCATAATCCTGTGTGTATAAGACGCACGGTTTTTCATCCAAAATCTTGTTCTTATGCTTTAGTTTAGAACTCAATCGCACACTTTTTCAAGGTCAAAATCGGTAATATCTATCTAATGGTATATTGCAATAAAGGGAAATAAATCATTCATAATGTTTCTCTAAAACTCATACAGAGTATAGACACCTATGTGAGTTTGGAAATCATTCAAAATTAAAATATTATTTAATTTTATGATAACAAAAACAAGAAAATAATGCATAATTTCAAAATAAAAAATATAAATAACTATTTTTTTTTATTGAAAAGCAAATAACAATTGTCACAATAAACATTTTTAGCAATATTTCCAAATAACAAATTACCGGTTTTGATGTTTGCTGCACCGTTTATTACAAGAACCTTGAGAAGGTGTTGAGAATGAGATAACGGAGGAAGGATGCCAACCAAGCTATGACAACAACTCATCATGATTTTTCCGAAAAGAGCCGAGCGAAAAGATGTTATATGTAACAGTTAATGAATTAAATACCTCTCAACTCTGAGTGCGACAGACTATATCTATCCGTACTAGGGCTTGTATTAATGGCTGTCGTAGATTTGGCTAGCTCTCGATTTTGATTTGATAATTTTGGACTATCGCTGTTGGCAAGGACACCAGTGTTACTGCCTCGTCGCCGCCGATATCGCCGCTTGTCTGTGCAGGTGGGGGATGGAAAAATGTGCAACATTAAACCACAATCAAACTGGGTTAGTAAATTAATAATGGAATAACATGTGCACAGGATATACCATTGTACAGTTATTTTAGTGAATAAACGTGCATAGATATAAGTCCCTTTGTGAGTAAGTTAATGTGCAATACATCCGCTCCCTTAGGTATTTTACAATCATGAAAAAATGAATTATCCATCTCAGTAACGGTATATCTAGGAGATATACAGTCGAACGTCGTTGCCTCAAACTCGACGAATCCATGAATAATGGTTCGAGTCATGGGTGGTTCGAGTCAAGGATAGTCTTAAAAGGGCACAGATTGTCGTCTGCTTTGCCGTATTATGTTTATTGTAGTGGTATTTGAGCAACAACCTGTATAAGGAGTACATTGATTGGTCATGGTCACTTTCCTTTTGTGACTCAATTCCAGAGTTCAATAAGTGTGTAACTACGTTTGTTCTGTACATAATTATGTTTAACACCAATGAAAATAAATGTCAATCATATTAGAGAAAGGTGAGAAAACTTTTGCCTTTGCGTACATTTTCTGAGATACGCAGACCTGGGCACTCGGCTGATTGTGTTTGACCAAACGGTGTTAATTGTAGTAGTAATTTATTTGTGAGACAAATTATCTGGGTCGAGAATTCCAGTTATCCGTGTTCGAATCATCGAAGGTAGAACAATATGCATTATATAGAGATTATTGCCGGAATCAGACAACGTGTTCAAGTTAACCAAGTTTGAGGCAAACAAAGTTCGACTGTACATAAATAATACAATACATGCAAACAATGACAGAATGTTATACATATAATACATGGGGGCCATGCAGGAACATACAACACATGAAGCACAGATCTGCGTTACATCCAGAATATTAATCTTAATTGGCTTCATATTTCTGAAGGACAAACTTCCTCATTATCAATGAATTATTGACAGATTATAATTGAGTTTAAACATGTGTAACATGTTTTGTAATTATATGGTCTGATGGACTAAACTGGTCTAATGACGTTATTGAAATAAATCAGAACAAATTTACCATAAAACCCCGTCTGACCCTAATAAAATTAACAGTCTTTCAGATGGGACGTTAAACCGAGGTCTCGTGTCGGTGCTTTACACCGTGCACGTAAAAGAACCAGAGGAGACTCTGGAATGGGTCTCTGTCTGTATCATTGCACTATCCTCCAAAATCTAAAATGACTCTCTTCAGGAGGCGTCGCTCATATGGGTAACCGGTAGCGACGATAAATAAACGTAAAACACACACATAAAATCACAGGCGCTTGTGTTTTTGCAATAAAATTCCCTATAAAGGAATACAAATAAATTTGATGCAGACTTAACATAAGGCTATGTGGATTGTATCGATCTCATATTCTGATGTTTTACAGCAATGTGGAGCTAAAATGCAAGCGTTAGAACATCCAAGCACATATATACAACATTGAAGCAACACAACTTTACTTTCATGCCAGCAGATTATCTGTACAAGGCTAGTGTTGGGGAGGCATGCTTCTAGCTAATAGTGAACTTAAAATCTTCTAACTGCCAACATATATATTGTATGTGCCTTCCGAATGCAGGACATTTAAATGGAATTGGCAAATAGTGGCTTTAAACTAGTGTAAAACCATGTGTAAGGGTAAGTCATGTTTAACAGAGACATAGAGTTTTTTCTTTTATGTTTTCCAATGAATGATTGAATTTTCTCTGTGAAAGAAAATGCTATCATTCATTATTTTGAAACAGTGGAAGATGGCATTTGCTTTTCCACTGCTTGTGCTTGGTATTCCACTTTTTACCACAACTGTTTTGTATTGCCTACGTTCACACTAAGTGGTTGTGCAGTTGTGTATTGTAGTGAAATGAGGATTTGGGCAGTAAATATGAATACAAAGTGAATACAGTATATATTGGAAACCATAAAAGAAAAAGAAGATTTGAGTTTATGAGTTTATAAGTGTAACTGTTTATTGGCGATTAAAATATCGTTTGGAGTTCTGACGTGTAGGAATTAAGGCCTTTGTGGTTAATTATGGTGCTCAGAATGACAAACATGTTTATTTCGACTATAAAATTAACAACGCAAATACAAATATTATTTTGATTCTAACATGACCAATCTAATCTACAAAGCGCAAAAATAGTTGGTGTGTCTTTTTAGAAAGCCGCAAATGACGTCACAAAATTACAAATTACAAAAATGACGTCACCTTTGACATCATGCGCTAAGCCATGTTTAACCCTTTCAACACCAAGTAACTCACATGGACTGGTCCATGATATATTTAGACCAATAAATGAATCAGAAAATCACATTTGGACAAGTTCATTTATCAAAATGGGTATTTATGTCTAAAAATAGTCATATCACTGGCAAAAAGTGCAGATCCTGATGAGACGGCTCGTCACGAGCCGGCTCATCTGGATCTACACTTTTTGTAAGCCTATTTAGAGGTCTGTGGTGTTGAAAGGGTTAATGTAGATAAAACAATGTTAAAGTCCTTCTTTGCAGACACAGGCACAATTTTATTTACTCAGCAAGCAGAGTTAATATTACTAGGATCAGATCCCTGGATTAGCAGCTCAACTTCCTAATCAGTGGATCACTGATGCCTCTTTCAAGGAATATGAATGGGGAATTGTAGGAAGTTTTGTTTGTTTGTTTCTTCGGGTTTTTACACCTGCATCAGCACCATTTTTGGGCTATATTGCTGGCGGGCAGATTACCTAACAACACCTTTCCTGGGCAGACTCCAGCTGTTAACCAGTGCTTGGTGCACCAACCTCCGTAAGAAACTGTCAATTTTTTATATAAACTGAGCGGGGCTCGAACTAGTGACCATCAGCGATGATAGGTTACAGTGGTATATAAGTCAGTGACTGCAACCACTCTACCATGGAGGCGGTCTGTAGAAAGTTAATAAGACAGGTATGGTGATTGCATAGACATGTATTAACAGAGAAATGCGGTGAAGCGCTACAAAAAAACTAGTTTGGACGAACTATGTTCTTTACAATCTTCAAAGGGTCGGGTAACCTATGTACCTAAAATCTTCAAAGGGCAATAACTCTGTAAATAATGAACAGAGCAGAATGCTACGATGATATGCACAACTAGACTTAGTACAAATCATAATATGCAAATATTGTCGAAATCTGGCATGGGGATTAGGGTATTAGTAAAACTAGACATGACAAGCTTTGTTTTCTATATCTTCCAAGGGAGATCATTCTGTAAATATTCAACTGAGAGGAACACGGTGAACATATGCACAACTTAACAAAATCTCATTCAAATCCAAACCCAATTTATCTGCCAAACTATCTGAGGAACGGACAAACAGAAAGAACAAAATCAAAACATTGTGCAATCATAGCATGCAGTGGCATCGTCCATAACCATAGTAATAAGTGTCCGTAACCATAGTAATAAGTGTCCGTAACCATAGTGATAAGTGTCTGTAACCATAGTAATAAGTGGCCATAACCATAGTAATAAGTGTCCGTAACCATAGTAATAAGTGTCTGTAACCATAGTGATAAGTGTCTGTAACCATAGTAATAAGTGTCCACAACCATAGTAATAAGTGTCCGTAACCATAGTGATAAGTGTCTGTAACCTTAATAATAAGTGTCCATAACCGTAGTAATAAGTGTCCATAACCATAGTGATAAGTGTCTGTAACCATAGTAATAAGTGTCCATAACCATAGTAATAAGTGTCCATAACCATAGTAATAAGTGTCCGTAACCATAGTGATAAGTGTCCATAACCATAGTAATAAGTGTCCGTAACCATAGTGATAAGTGTCCATAACCATAGTAATAAGTGTCCGTAACCATAGTAATAAGTGTCCATAACCGTAGTAATAAGTGTCCGTAACCATAGTGATAAGTGTCTGTAACCATAGTGATAATTGTCTGTAACCATAGTAATTAAGTGTCCATAACCATAGTAAAAAGTGTCCGTAACCATAGTGATAAGTGTCTGTAACCGTAGTAATAAGTGTCCGTAACCATAGTATGAAGTGTCCATAACCATAGTAATATGTGTCCATAACCATAGTAATATGTGTCCATAACCATAGTATGAAGTGTCCATAACCATAGTGATAAGTGTCTGTAACCATAGTAATAAGTGTCCATAACCATAGTAATAAGTGTCCATAACCATAGTAATAAGTGTCCGTAACCATAGTGATAAGTGTCCGTAACCATAGTGATAAGTGTCTGTAACCATAGTAATAAGTGTCCATAACCATAGTAATAAGTGTCCGTAACCATAATAATAAGTGTCCATAACCGTAGTAATAAGTGTCCGTAACCATAGTGATAAGTGTCTGTAACCATAGTGATAATTGTCTGTAACCATAGTAATTAAGTGTCCATAACCATAGTAAAAAGTGTCCGTAACCATAGTGATAAGTGTCTGTAACCATAGTAATAAGTGTCCGTAACCATAGTATGAAGTGTCCATAACCATAGTAATATGTGTCCATAACCATAGTAATATGTGTCCATAACCATAATATGAAGTGTCCATAACCATAGTATGAAGTGTCTGTAACCATAGTAATAAGTGTCCATAACCATAGTGATAAGTGTCTGTAACCATAGTAATAAGTGTCCATAACCATAGTAATAAGTGTCCGTAACCATAGTAATAAGTGTCCATAACCATAGCATACAGCATCATGTACATAACCATAGCATACAGCATCATGTACATAACCATAGCATACAGCATCATGTACATAACCATAGCATACAGCATCATGTACATAACCATAGCATACATCATCATGTACATAACCATAGCATACAACATCATGTACATAACCATAGCATACAGCATCATGTACATAACCATAGCATACAGCATCATGTACATAACCATAGCATACAGCATCATGTACATAACCATAGCATACATCATCATGTACATAACCATAGCATACAGCATCATGTACATAACCATAGCATACAGCATCATGTACATAACCATAGCATACAGCATCATGTACATAACCATAGCATACAGCATCATGTACATAACCATAGCATACAGCATCATGTACATAACCATAGCATACAGCATCATGTACATAACCATAGCCTACATCATCATGTACATAACCATAGCCTACATCATCATGTACATAACCATAGCATACAGCATCATGTACATAACCATAGCATACAGCATCATGTACATAACCATAGCATACAGCATCATGTACATAACCATATCATACACCATCATGTACATAACCATAGCATACAACATCATGTACATAACCATAGCATACAACATCATGTACATAACCATAGCATACAACATCATGTACATAACCATAGCATACAACATCATGTACATAACCATAGCATACAGCATCATGTACATAACCATAGCATACACCATCATGTACATAACCATAGCATACAGCATCATGTACATAACCATAGCATACAACATCATGTACATAACCATAGCCTACAGCATCATGTACATAACCATAGCCTACAGCATCATGTACATAACCATAGCATACAGCATCATGTACATAACCATAGCATACAGCATCATGTACATAACCATAGCCTACAGCATCATGTACATAACCATAGCCTACATCATCATGTACATAACCATAGCCTACATCATCATGTACATAACCATAGCATACAGTGTCATGTACATAACCATAGCCTACAGCATCATGTACATAACCATAGCATACAGCATCATGTACATAACCATAGCATACAGTGTCATGTACATAACCATAGCCTACATCATCATGTACATAACCATAGCATACAGTGTCATGTACATAACCATAGCATACAGTGTCATGTACATAACCATAGCATACAGTGTCATGTACATAACCATAGCATACAGTGTCATGTACATAACCATAGCATACAGTGTCATGTACATAACCATAGCATACACCATCATGTACATAACCATAGCATACATCATCATGTACATAACCATAGCATACAGCGTCATGTACATAACCATATCATACACCATCATGTACATAGCCATAGCATACACCATCATGTACATAACCATAGCATACAACATCATGTACATAACCATAGCATACAGCATCATGTACATAACCATAGCATACAGCATCATGTACATAACCATATCATACACCATCATGTACATAACCATAGCATACAGTGTCATGTACATAACCATAGCATACAGTGTCACGTACATAATCATAGCATACAGTGTCATGTACATAACCATAGCATACACCATCATGTACATAACCATAGCATACAGTGTCATGTACATAACCATAGCATACAGTGTCATGTACATAACCATAGCATACAGTGTCATGTACATAACCATAGCATACAGCATCATGTACATAACCTACATAACCATAACATACAGCATCATGTACATAACCATAGCCTACATCATCATGTACATAACCATAGCCTACATCATCATGTACATAACCATAGCATACAGCATCATGTACATAACCATAGCATACATCATCATGTACATAACCATAGCATATAACATCATGTACATAACCATAGCATACAGTGTCATGTACATAACCATAGCATACAGTGTCACGTACATAACCATAGCATACAGTGTCACGTACATAACCATAGCATACACCATCATGTACATAACCATAGCATACAGTGTCATGTACATAACCATAGCATACAGTGTCATGTACATAACCATAGCATACAGCATCATGTACATAACCTACATAACCATAGCATACAGCATCATGTACATAACCATAGCCTACATCATCATGTACATAACCATAGCCTACATCATCATGTACATAACCATAGCATACAGCATCATGTACATAACCATAGCATACAGTGTCATGTACATAACCATAGCATACAGCATCATGTACATAACCTACATAACCATAGCATACAGCATCATGTACATAACCTACATAACCATAGCATACAGTGTCATGTACATAACCATAGCATACAGCATCATGTACATAACCTACATAACCATAGCATACAGCATCATGTACATAACCTACATAACCATAGCATACAGTGTCATGTACATAACCATAGCATACAGCATCATGTACATAACCTACATAACCATAGCATACAGCATCATGTACATAACCTACATAACCATAGCATACAGTGTCATGTACATAACCATAACATACAGCGTCATGTACATAACCATAGCATACATCATCATGTACATAACCATAGCCTACATCATCATGTACATAACCATAGCATACAGCATCATGTACATAACCATAGCATACATCATCATGTACATAACCATAGCATATAACATCATGTACATAACCATAGCATACAGTGTCATGTACATAACCATAGCATACAGTGTCACGTACATAACCATAGCATACAGTGTCATGTACATAACCATAGCATACAGCATCATGTACATAACCATAGCATACAGTGTCATGTACATAACCATAGCATACAGCATCATGTACATAACCATAGCATACAGTGTCATGTACATAACCATAGCATACAGCATCATGTACATAACCTACATAACCATAGCATACAGCATCATGTACATAATATATGTCAGTTGTGTCTGTCTTAGTCATTATTATGTCTATTATTTATTTATTTTTAAATGCAAAAAGTTACGATTATTTTTTGTGTGCAGCAATATTTAATAAAAAAAGAGCATAGATTCATGCAGTGACATACATTAGTACATTATTATACTGTGCATATATCTTATATCTCTTCATTCTTACATTTATAAAAGAAAAATGTACACAATTATACAAATCTTTATTTAAATTTAATAAAATATGGACTTATACATGGACAAATACATCAGAATACTGGACAGGAATTGTACCAATTGCTACAGATGGCATGAGCACATAGACTGAATGATGACATTCCACACTCACGACAAACTGGCTGTATTTCTTCTCCAAGACATATACAACCAGTAGTACATATAGCACGATTCCACAATTACATTGTCTAGCATGAACATTCTACATAATAAAATCTCACAGCTTTACATTTAATATTCTAAGCAGCATCTAGCACACTAGTATTTATCATCTATATGACGTATCTTCTATTAACGCTTCTTAAGCAAACTCTTACCTAATTTCTTGGAAACTTCTCCATCAGGGTCTGCGAATGATCCTGAGCCTAACGAGGAGTTGTCCGGACTGCCCTCCAGAAGATTTGGTCGTGACTTAGTTCTCTGTATATAGAAAGTACAACTTTGATTATCTGCATATGAGTTCTAATGGAATATATATTTACATAGTAGGTAATGAACAAGGTGATTCATCGTGAGAACTCTCTAATACAATGTCAAGGTCACACTACTAGGTGTTAGGAGCCTCTGTGGCGTAACTGATATGGTGTCCGCCTTGGAACAGAGAGGTTGTGAGTTTGGGCCACACCAGACTCACTATGGTTGTGTCCTTAGACAACACACTGAAATCCACATTGCATCTTCTCTCTCCCTCATGGCGATGGATTCCACAACACACTGAAATCCACATTGCCTCTTCTCTCTCCCTCATGGCGATGGATTCCACAACACACTGAAATCCACATTGCATCTTCTCTCTCCCTCATGGTGATGGATTCCACAACACACTGAAATCCACATTGCCTCTTCTCTCTCCCTCATAGCGATGGATTCCACAACACACTGAAATCCACATTGCATCTTCTCTCTCCCTCATGGCGATGGATTCCCCCAGGAATGAGGACTCAAGAGCGATAAGATTGATGTAAGAACTTGTTTCACAATCGTGTTAACAGAACTTTGTGAAACTGCATTAATGGAGAGTGTATACAGACCATGTAACAACCGAAGTGGAAACATTAGTGAAGTTCTATTACCGGCAATACCACGATGGACATTCGGGGTTGAGAAATCTTCTGATACAGGTATTTACACTACTCATACACTATACCTTTAGTCCCCCTCGAACTTTCTGCAACAACATGGCACCAAAGCTTTTGTTCTTCTTCTGTTTATCTCTATTCTTGTAATGTTCCATGATCTTCTCCTCTAACCGTTCCTTCTGTCTCCGTAAATCGTGCAGCTGGTCCCTGTACAGCAAGTAAAGCAACATAGTTATATTGTTTACCTCAGCCAACTTAAAAATAAAATTTCTTAATATAATAGCCCATGTAAGAAACAATGAGGAAGGCGGGAAACAAGAGAATGGTGGGAAACAATGAGGAAGGTGGGAAACAATGAGGAAGGTGGGAAACAATGAGGAAGGCGGGAAACAATGAGGAAGGCGGGAAACAATGAGGAAGGTGGGAAACAATGAGGAAGGTGGGAAACAATGAGGAAGGTGGGAAACAAGAGAATGGTGGGAAACAATGAGGAAGGTGGGAAACAATGAGGAAGGCGGCAAACAAGAGAATGGTGGGAAACAATGAGGAAGATGGGAAACAATGAGGAAGGCGGCAAACAAGAGAATGGTGGGAAACAATGAGGAAGGCGGGAAACAATGAGGAAGGCGGGACACAATGAGGAAGGCGGGACACAATGAGGAAGGCGGGAAACAATGAGGAAGGTGGGAAACAATGAGAAAGGTGGGAAACAATGAGGAAGGTGGGAAACAATGAGGAAGGTGGGAAACAATGAGAAAGGATGCCAAATTCATGAAAATAAATGTTGAAGTTAATGAAATAAAACAATGCCTTTCTTTAACCCTTAAAATGCTGAACAAATTGGAAGGAATGTGCAAACAACATAAATCCAGATCTCAAAGCCGCATCTGATCAGGGTCTATGTTGTTTGCTATTTAGCCCATTGTCCTAGCTCCACTATCCGAATAGCAAACAGCAGAGAGCCTGATCAGATGGCACAGAATATGTGTGTCTGAGTCTATACTGTTTGCAATAGTGAGTTTAGTTGTGATTAGCAGGTTACTGGTTAGGAGACCACCACCATTTCAAGGATGTCCTTATCATGGTCAGTACACAATTTGCATTAACACAATATGCAAACTATAAACCCCGAATAAAATATACACAATTTTAATTGACTTTATCTCTGTTTTAAAGTTGTATCTCTTTTTATGCCAGAAATTTTAATTAAACATGCTAAAGGTGCTTTACACACATTCATTTTGTGCTATTTGTCACCACCCTATGTCACGCTACCCCGCAACACCCCACCACACCCCACTCTACTTCTATCCACCCCGTACCATACCATACAACACATATATACACACTCACATATAAGATTTTTCCTGCCCTGCCATCTGATCTTTGTTATTTCCATACCTGTACCATACCATACCATACAACACATATATACACACACACACACTCACATATAAGATTTTTCCTGCCCTGCCATCTGATCTTTGTTATTTCCCTACCCGTACCATACCATACAACACATATATACACACTCACATATAAGATTTGTCCTGCCCTGCCATCTGATCTTTGTTATTTCCATACCCGTACCATACCATACAACACATATATACACACACACTCACATATAAGATTTTTCCTGCCCGGCCATCTGATCTTTGTTATTTAGAACGTAACTAAGCAGTTCCTGGTTCTTCCCTATTAACAGTTCCACTTGATTCATCAACTGTTCCTTATCCTCCAACGTCTTCTGGTGAACATCATATAAACTCTGAAATACATAGTGGTGAACATCATATAAACTCTGTTATACATAGTGGTGAACATCATATAAACTCTGATATACATAGTGGTGAACATCATATAAACTCTGAAATACATAGTGGTGAACATCATATACACTCTGATATACATAGTGGTGAACATCATATAAACTCTGTTCAAATACATAGTGGTGAACATCATATAAACTCTGAAATACATAGTGGTGAACATCATATAAACTCTGAAATACAAAGTGGTGAACATCATATACACTCTGATATACATAGTGGTGAACATCATATAAACTCTGAAATACATAGTGGTGAACATCATATAAACTCTGAAATACATAGTGGTGAACATCATATAAACTCTGATATACATAGTGGTGAACATCATATAAACTCTGAAATACATAGTGGTGAACATCATATACACTCTGATATACATAGTGGTGAACATCATATAAACTCTGAAATACATAGTGGTGAACATCATATAAACTCTGAAATACATAGTGGTGAACATCATATAAACTCTGAAATACATAGTGGTGAACATCATATAAACTCTGAAATACATAGTGGTGAACATCATATACACTCTGATATACATAGTGGTGAACATCATATAAACTCTGTTCAAATACATAGTGGTGAACATCATATAAACTCTGAAATACATAGTGGTGAACATCATATAAACTCTGAAATACATAGTGGTGAACATCATATAAACTCTGAAATACATAGTGGTGAATATCATATAAACTCTGAAAAAATACATAGTGGATGAACTGGGAATTTAAGGCTAGCATTAAATGTTGATGAAATGAAATAAGGGAGAACTTGGAATGGCACTGTACAAACGATCAACTGCACAGTCTGTAAGCAAACTCACTCCATAGTAATTGATGTATATGTTTATGAAATTGTGACAGTTTATTGTAGATATTGGCAACAACCAAAGCCAACTGCTTAATCTGACCAAACACTACCATTCATTCACTTACACAATACACATATCTTCTAATATAAACATAATACTAACAAATACGGACAAAATTACCCTCTACTTATATGAACTTACATCGTGTTTATCTGCCAGGTAGTTAAACTCTGTTTCAATCAACTTCAATTTCTCCTTGTATTCTGTATAATCTTGTTGTAGGTTGTTATACTCTGTCTTTAACTGCTTGTTCTCATATACAACATCTCGGTGCTCCTTGTCAATTGCACTATGAGCAGCTTTCAGTTTATCATATTCGTTTAACAATCTATCGTGTTCGTCTTGCAGCTTATTGTAATTCATTTGCAGATTTCCTAACAACTTCTTTTCTAACTGTAACTGTTCACGTTCACGATTTAACCAGTCTCTAATCTTACTATCATCGTCCTTGATGTGAATCAAGTTATTCAACTGTTGCTGTAGGTCTCTAATTTCATTTTTGGCTGATTTATGAATGGATTTAAGTGAGCCGTGCTCCGAGATTAATGCCTCGTACTCGGACGTGGACTGTTCGTGAATCTTCTGAAGCATCTCATGATCTTGTATCAACAGATCGTGAGCACTTCGTACATCCTGATACAGCTGGTTTATCTTTCTCTGATCGCGCTCGACATTGGACGTTTGTGCCTGCAGCGATGAGTTTTGAGCATGTAAGGAATCACATTGTGCTTTGAGTGTAGCATTCTCCACTTGTATCTTGGCATTCTGGGATTGCAGAGAGCCTCTCTCACTCTGACCTGATGCATTATGGGTTTGTAGAAGGGAATTCTGGGATTCAAGTTTCTTGATTTGTTCATTAAGACCACTGTTGTGAGATTTGAGGTTATCATTCTCCACTTGAAGACTCGCATTCTGTAAAACACACAAAACAATGAGAACATCTCTAATTTTCTATTACCTCCCTTGGCAGATAAAGTCTGATTTATTCCAAAATGTGAATAGGTCCTTTTAGTTGGAATCCTTTGTTTTTTCTGTTGTTCCCTAACCAGATGTTGCAGTATAATAATTGTGATTTTATCAAAATCATGTTAATTAACTGATAGCATTGTTTTACAAATAAGTAGCAATGCATATACTGTAGGAGATCTGTTGAGATATAGTAATTTAATAATCATATAAAGCGATAGTGGAATAAAATTGCTAGCATACAGATGGATCTGTAGTCCAGTGATAACACGTTGGGCTGGTAATCCAGGGATCGCAGGTTCGATCCCCCGTCTGACCCTAATAAAATGAACAGTCTTTCAGATGGGACTTTAAACCGAGGTCTTGTGAAGGTGCTTTACACTGGACACGTAAAAGAACCAGGAGACTCATTGCACTATCCTCCAAAATCTAAAATGACTAATCTCTTCAGGAGGCGTCGCTCATATGGGCAACCGGTAGCAACGATAAATAAACGTAAAACACATTGCTAGCATGTTGTGCAAAGGAAACAACAATAAAAACAGAGGAAAATACTTAATAGGACCTATCTATTTTAGGTAGGGAGTATTCAGGGGCAGTAACTGACCGATGTCTCTCATTGCATAACATGTCAGCTAACCATTACCTAAAGGCCATTATAAATTAATTGCAAGTTTCATCCTAATTAAATCCAAAATGGTGGACAGATGGAGAGCGACTATTGTATTTTACTGTTAGAAAAGTGACATGATTTGTTAACCCGTTGCATGCTAGCGCTAGATAAAATCACTTTTACAAACAGCATAGAGCCAGATCAGACGGCACTTAATGTGCCGTCTGATCAGGCTCTATGCTGTTTGTTACATAACATGCCGTCTGATCAGGCTCTATGCTGTTTGCTATTCGGATAGTGGAGCTAAAACACTTGGCTGAATAGTAAACAAAATAGATTCTGATCACACGCAGTGTTACGCTGTGGCTGATCTGGATCGATGTTGTTTGCAAATGTGATCTTATTTACTCAGCAGGCAGAGGGTTAATAACTTCATTATACTACATAAACTTCAGAACACGGAGCCAAAAGAGGCCACGGGCAAGTACGAGAATGTAGCAATTAATGCATAATGGCCTCCACATCTTTATACGACTTATACTACATACATATACACCATAAAAGAAAAGCAAACTGGAATAAGTTCTGTTAACAAAGTCCTTCCTCGCAAAGTATGAAAATATTGAGTCACGTTTTACTTAGAGTCAGCAAGGCATGCTTGTATGCAGGTAGATTGTAGATATCAAGCTGCGATCTAACACTCTATACAGCCTAGGACAACAACTGTACACAGATGCATACTTACATTTCTCTCCAGTTTTACTAGATGGTTTGTCTGGTTTGGATCGAGGCTATTCTTCATAAACGGACTGTTCTTCACCAGACAAGTTTCTTGTCTGAAATGAAAAGAAATGTGTAAATTCAATGCCGTGGCCTAGTGGTTGAGGTGTCCGTCTAGAGAGCGGGAGGTCAAAGGTTCAAACCTTGTCAGGGGTTCATTTTGATATGGCTGGTTGGTGAGCCACAAGCTAGTTAAATAATGGTTACCAATTGCCTATCAGTCAGATGCCTGGCCTTCAAGGATAGGTAGTCGTAATAGCGCAGTAGTAGCACGTGGTAGGCCTGGAGTTCGAGCTCCGCTGAAGCCGTTACGATTTTGCCCTTAGGCAAGGCACTTAAATTCCACATTGCCTCTTCTCTCTCCCTCGTGGCAATGGAGAGTGTGAGAACTAAAATAAATTTGTATAAACTAAGGATAGGATACGGAAAGTACTGATGTCAATAAGAGGTCTCTGATAAGTCAGAAATGGCTGGCCCTTTCAATAGTGGTGACATTATAATAAACAAAACAAACACTATATTGGCAATCCTGCTATTATTAACCCAAATGCATGCCTAAAACTTCAAGATTACTACAGAGAATTCTTGACTTCTGGAAGCTCAATGCATGCCCAAACATTTGCAGCATTACCGTAAAATCAAGTTAAATACACCGTATATGTGACAATCAGTACTGACCTTTCTCTCTCCTTCCCCATAGATTCTTCCTCCATTCTCTGTTTGAGAGACTCGCACTCCCGCCGTGTAATACGCAGTTCTTCCTGCAGTCTCATATTACGGTTCTTCGACTCATCCAGTCGGCTCTCTAGTGCCTGGATCTTGTCCTCCTTGATTGACAGAGACTTGTTCAGCGTGTCCTCCATCATTGACTCCAACGCCTTGAAGCGGCTGAAATATACATGGCAAGACTCCGATAAAATACATGCCCCCTTACAAACACATCAACTTCATATTACATAGAGAATCCCTCTTATATACATCAACTTCATATTGCATAGAGAATCCCTCTTATATACATCAACTTCATATTGCATAGAGAATCCCTCTTATATACATCAACTTCATATTACATAGAGAATCCCTCTTATATACATCAACTTCATATTGCATAGAGAATCCCTCTTATATACATCAACTTCATATTGCATAGAGAATCCCTCTTATATACATCAACTTCATATTCCACAACTGAAACATACGTTGAACCACAATATGACAAATACACGCAAACATGATTCAAAATCTGAAACATAAATAGCAAGTATTCTTATGTAATATATCCGTTAGTCATGCGCAGTATATCCATTAGTCATGCGCAATAATGTCCATTAGTCATGCGCAATAATGTCCATTCGTCATGCGTAATATATCCATTAGGCATGCACAATATATCCATTAGTCATGCGCAATATATATATATCCATTAGTCATGCGTACTATATCTGTTGGTCGTGCGAAATATATCCATTAGGCATGCGCAATATATCCATTAGGCATGCACAATATATCCATTAGCCATGCATACTATATCTGTTGGTCGTGCGAAATATATCCATTAGTCATGCGTAATATATCTGTTGGTCGTGCGAAATATATACATTAGTCGTGCGTAATATATCCATTAGTCATGTGCAATATATATATCCATTAGTCATGCGTAGTATATCCATTGGTCGTGCGTAATCTATCCATTGGTCGTGCGTAATCTATCCATTGGTCGTGCGTAATATATCCATTGGTCGTGTGTAATCTATCCATTAGTCGTGCGTAATATATCCATTGGTCGTGCGTAATATATCCATTGGTCGTGCGTAATATATCCATTGGTCGTGCGTAATATATCCATTGGTCGTGCGTAATATATCCATTGGTTGTGCGTAATATATCCATTAGTCATGCGTAATATATCCATTGGTCGTGCGTAATATATCCATTGGTCGTGCGTAATATATCCATTGGTCGTGCGTAATCTATCCATTTGGCATGCACAATATATCCATTTGGCATGCACAATATATCCATTTGGCATGCACAATATATCCATTTGGCATGCACAATATATCCATTAGTCATGTACAATATATCCATTTGGCATGCACAATATATCCATTAGTCATGCACAATATATCCATTAGTCATGTACAATATATCCATTAGTCATGCACAATATATCCATTAGTCATGCGCAATATATCCATTAGTCATGTACAATATCTCCATTAGTCATGCACAATATATCCATTTGTCATGTACAATATATCCATTAGTCATGCACAATATATCCATTAGTCATGCGCAATATATCCATTAGTCATGCACAATATATCCATTAGTCATGTACAATATATCCATTTGGCATGCACAATATATCCATTAGTCATGTACAATATATCCATTTGGCATGCACAATATATCCATTAGTCATGCACAATATATCCATTAGTCATGCACAATATTATCCATTAGTCATGCACAATATATCCATTAGTCATGTACAATATATCCATTTGGCATGCACAATATATCCATTAGTCATGTACAATATATCCATTTGGCATGCACAATATATCCATTAGTCATGTACAATATATCCATTTGGCATGCACAATATATCCATTAGTCATGCACAATATATCCATTAGTCATGTACAATATATCCATTAGTCATGCACAATATATTCATTAGTCATGCCCAATATATCCATTAGTCATGCCCAATATATCCATTAGTCATGTGCAATATATCCATTAGTCATGCACAATATATCCATTAGTCATGCGCAATATATCCATTAGTCATGCGCAATATATCCATTGGTCATGCACCAAACTTCATTCTAGGTTGGTCAAAACCACAGACATGCGAATACGATGCAGGATTATATATCTACATGTACTTGATTCAAGAACATACCTATATAGGCCAATGTAGATATCAACATAATGCAGGATTATATATATATTGGATTCAAGAACATACCTATATAGGCCAATGTAGATATCAACATAATGAAGGATTATATATCTATTGGATTCAAGAACATACCTATATAGGCCAGTGTAGATATCAACATAATGCAGGATTATATATCTATTGGATTCAAGAACATACCTATATAGGCCACTGTAGATATCAACATAATGCAGGATTATATATCTATTGGATTCAAGAACATACCTATATAGGTCACTGTAGATATCAACATAATGCAGGATTATATATCTATTGGATTCAAGAACATACCTATATAGGCCACTGTAGATATCAACATAATGCAGGATTATATATCTATTGGATTCAAGAACATACCTATATAGGCCAATGTAGATATCAACATAATGCAGGATTATATATCTATTGGATTCAAGAACATACCTATATAGGCCAATGTAGATATCAACATAATGCAGGATTATATATCTATTGGATTCAAGAACATACCTATATAGGTCAATGTAGACATCAACATAATGCAGGATTATATATCTATTGGATTCAAGAACATACCTATATAGGCCAATGTAGATATCAACATAATGCAGGATTATACATATATTGGATTCAAGAACATACCTATATAGGCCAATGTAGATATCAACATAATGCAGGATTATATATATATTGGATTCAAGAACATACCTATATAGGCCAATGTAGATATCAACATAATGCAGGATTATATATATATATCAGATTCAAGAACATACCTATATAGACCAATGTAAAAATATCAACATAATGAAGGATTATATATAAATTGGATTCAAGAACATACCTATATAGGCCAATGTAGATATCAACATAATGCAGGATTATATATCTATTGGATTCAAGAACATACCTATATAGGCCAATGTAGATATCAACATAATGAAGGATTATATATCTATTGGATTCAAGAACATACCTATATAGGCCAGTGTAGATATCAACATAATGCAGGATTATATATCTATTGGATTCAAGAACATACCTATATAGGCCACTGTAGATATCAACATAATGCAGGATTATATATCTATTGGATTCAAGAACATACCTATATAGGTCACTGTAGATATCAACATAATGCAGGATTATATATCTATTGGATTCAAGAACATACCTATATAGGCCAATGTAGATATCAACATAATGCAGGATTATATATCTATTGGATTCAAGAACATACCTATATAGGCCAATGTAGATATCAACATAATGCAGGATTATATATCTATTGGATTCAAGAACATACCTATATAGGTCAATGTAGATATCAACATAATGCAGGATTATATATCTATTGGATTCAAGAACATAACTATATAGGCCAATGTAGATATCAACATAATGCAGGATTATACATATATTGGATTCAAGAACATACCTATATAGGCCAATGTAGATATCAACATAATGCAGGATTATATATATATTGGATTCAAGAACATACCTATATAGGCCAATGTAGATATCAACATAATGCAGGATTATATATATATATCAGATTCAAGAACATACCTATATAGACCAATGTAAAAATATCAACATAATGAAGGATTATATATAAATTGGATTCAAGAACATACCTATATAGGCCAATGTAGATATCAACATAATGCAGGATTATATATCTATTGGATTCAAGAACATACCTATATAGGCCAATGTAGATATCAACATAATGCAGGATTATATATCTATTGGATTCAAGAACATACCTATATAGGCCAATGTAGATATCAACATAATGCAGGATTATATATCTATTGGATTCAAGAACATACCTATATAGGCCAATGTAGATATCAACATAATGCAGGATTATATATCTATTGGATTCAAGAACATACCTATATAGGCCAATGTAAAGATATCAACATAATGAAGGATTATATATAAATTGGATTCAAGAACATACCTATATAGGCCCATGTAGATATCAACATAATGCAGGATTATATATCTATTGGATTCAAGAACATACCTATATAGGCCAATGTAGATATCAACATAATGCAGGATTATATATCTATTGGATTCAAGAACATACCTATATAGGCCCATGTAGATATCAACATAATGCAGGATTATATATATCGGATTCAAGAACATACCTATATAGGCCAATGTAAAGATATCAACATAATGAAGGATTATATATAAATTGGATTCAAGAACATACCTATATAGGCCCATGTAGATATCAACATAATGCAGGATTATATATCTATTGGATTCAAGAACATACCTATATAGGTCAATGTAGATATCAACATAATGCAGGATTATATATATATTGGATTCAAGAACATACCTATATAGGCCCATGTAGATATCAACATAATGCAGGATTATATATCTATTGGATTCAAGAACATACCTATATAGGTCAATGCAGATATCAACATAATGCAGGATTATATATATATTGGATTCAAGAACATACCTATATAGGCCAATGTAGATATCAACATAATGCAGGATTATATATAATTGGATTCAAGAACATACCTATATAGGCCAATGTAGATATCAACATAATGCAGGATTATATATCTATTGGATTCAAGAACATACCTATATAGGCCCATGTAGATATCAACATAATGCAGGATTATATATATCGGATTCAAGAACATACCTATATAGGCCAATGTAGATATCAACATAATGAAGGATTATATATAAATTGGATTCAAGAACATACCTATATAGGTCAATGCAGATATCAACATAATGCAGGATTATATATCTATTGGATTCAAGAACATACCTATATAGGCCCATGTAGATATCAACATAATGCAGATTATATTATGGATTCAAGAACATACCTATATAGGCATGAGATATCAACATAATGCAGGATTATATATATATTGGATTCAAGAACATACCTATATAGGTCAATGCAGATATCAACATAATGCAGGATTATATATCTATTGGATTCAAGAACATACCTATATAGGCCCATGTAGATATCAACATAATGCAGGATTATATATATATTGGATTCAAGAACATACCTATATAGGTCAATGCAGATATCAACATAATGCAGGATTATATATCTATTGGATTCAAGAACATACCTATATAGGCCCATGTAGATATCAACATAATGCAGGATTATATATAAATTGGATTCAAGAACATACCTATATAGGCCCATGTAGATATCAACATAATGCAGGATTATATATCTATTGGATTCAAGAACATACCTATATAGGTCAATGCAGATATCAACATAATGCATGATTATATATCTATTGGATTCAAGAACATACCTATATAGGCCCATGTAGATATCAACATAATGCAGGATTATATATCTATTGGATTCAAGAACATACCTATATAGGTCAATGCAGATATCAACATAATGCAGGATTATATATCTATTGGATTCAAGAACATACCTATATAGGCCAATGTAGATATCAACATAATGCAGGATTATATATATCGGATTCAAGAACATACCTATATAGGCCAATGTAGATATCAACATAATGCAGGATTACACATCTATTGGATTCAAGAACATACCTATATATAGGCCAATGTAGATATCAACATAATGAAGGATTATATATCTATTGGATTCAAGAACATACCTATATAGGCCAATGTAGATATCAACATAATGAAGGATTATATATCTATTGGATTCAAGAACATAAGAATTCTTTTTTTTTAAATTATTTTATTAATTCGTTATACTATCGAGGTGATTATTAAAATTCATATAGAGCGGACAGGTGATTTTTAAAGCTATGAAAGTAGAAGATTTTGTTTTGAAGAAAACTGAACACGATAGATTAAACTTTAAGACGAAACTTACAAGTATGTTTCCACCTTAAACTTCTGTTCATCAGATTTCTGACGCAATTTCTCCAACACATTATACTCGACCACACATCTGGTACAAAAATTATCCACGAATAACTTCAAATCGCCTGCCTTCATTTTTGCTTCAATAAACTATTTATCCAGGAGGAAATGGTTTATTAAACCTCAGTGATGTCCTTATATTTTAGGAAAGACACGTAACTCCACGCTACATCATCTCATGCCTCACGGAGTTGCTGGCTTCCATAAGGAATGAACAAATGAAGGGTGATTACTCTAAGGTTGTAAGAACTTTGTATAAATTGAACGTTAAGAATTTGTCTCGTCAAATTGCCTTTCATAATTTGCAACTGAATTACATGCAAATATTTATAACAATGACTGTGAGACCGGAATCTTGTTATGATTGTTGTCTATGAAGTAAAATTTTGTAATTTGATCATTTACATTTACACCAGGTAGTTTGTTACTATTAAAATATCAAAATTGTGATTTGGCTTCAAAATAGGATCCACCACAAAACCTAGTAACTATATCTCCAGATATATTCAGTTATAAAAGTATCAATTTAAAAATACATGAATTGAATTATGCTTTAGATATTATGCTGCAGGCTTCCAAATCTTCACTCAAAGTTTAAATCACTTTAAAACTCTTTCTTACTACATATTCTATGTGTTATATTTATCACTGTATCCAAGTATAGAGTCTAAGATTCACTTTAAATAATTTCTTCTTCAAATAAAACAGATCACTTAATAAGCTTATCTGTCAAAGAAAGATTATATATTTGTGACAAGGTTTCTTTCAAATAGTGTATCAAATATATATCAAGTACCAGCCACTAATATTTCCACTAATATTTCCACATTGTAATTAAAATTGTTGTCTGTGAAAACAAATTATCCTGTAAGGCACACAGCAAACAAGGATTCATTCAATTTCCATTCATTTAACCTTCGGTCAATTTTTTCAAAATAATTACAAAACAGTTAGTTTAATTATTTAATGTATTCCCAAGATCCAGTTACAAAATAAACCATTCAAAATAAATAAAATTAATTCCGTAACAAGTTACACACACAGAAGGAAACATATTATTTGGTTCTCCCCATGAAAGCAAGAAAGGATAAATGCCCAGAGGAGGAATTAACGATTCCTTATTGAACAAGTTTTGTTGATTTAACACTTAGAATTTCAACATTAGCCATTTCTGTTTCAAGTACGTTGTCGCCAAACATTTCTTACAGAATTCCTTTCAAGACCGGAACAATGTAAGTAACCAATAGATCAACAAGTTTGTTTTACGTATATCTCTACAGCCAGATATTTCACTATATGCTGTTCTTATTTCAAAGATAACCAAACATTCTACATTCAATAAAGAATGCATATTTTCACAGTGGTAATTTGAATAAAGACGACTATTTTCTCATCGATTCCATCAGAATTTTCCCCAGGCCTGAAAGAACATTTGAGCTGCAATAATCCATATGGCATGCAATTTTAAACTATGGTCCAGATATCCTGGTACAGCAAAAGAAATAACAATCAATTCCTATACAATTTCTAAAACCTCAATGTAAAATGTCTTCTTTATTAATGAGCTTTGCTCAACAATATTTAAAACACTGTTGTGACGTCATACCTTTGTACTTGCAGTCCATTATTATTAATATTGGACTGCTGTCAAAAGGCCTGCGTATTATACTAAATCCTACTCGTACATGTACAAAATTAACAATTTTAATTAGTAGGATCTTCTTATATAACTGTGTGTTTTAAGTTAGATATAAGCATCAAACAGATCCAATATGTAAACTATTGGTACTGTCTTCAACGCTAAGCGCCTCACACAGTCCAATATATTACATATTGGATCATTTTTTTCGGCCTATATCCTATACATAAACAGAGTACCATCCCGACTATGCTATTTATAGATAATGTTATGATTCTTAGTTAACTACCACATACACCACCTCACATTATGGCTGTCCGATTAGCGCAGTGGTTAGTGCACTCGCTTCTCACCAATGCAACCTGGGTTCGATCATCGGACCGGGAAGTTTGTGAGATGGTACGGTGGTCGCCAGATCAGACAGATGGGTTTTCTCCGGGTACTCCGGTTTTCTCCCACACGAATGACCACATATACGCTTTCATCCGCGCCAACGAGAGTGATTAATATAAGTTATTAAAACATGCTTCGCAATCGTTGTAAAATAAATAAAGATTAAACCACCTCACTGATAAACCAAGCCTCTGTGGTGTAAAGGTTACGGTGGTGGTGCCCTTAGCCACGTCTCTCTCACTCATGGTGAATGGATTCCAGGCGGTATTGAGAGCGCTTAAACTAATGTTTCACAATCCAGCTAAAAGAATTTTGCTTAACCTTAACTAAGCTCATAAGTCTAACAAGTCAGCTGGATAGATTCCTCACAAGTGGGATTAAAACCTACAATGGTGGAGAGCAAGTGATTTGAAGTCGACAACCGTAACAAGGGAGCCCCCCCCCCCTCATGTCATATCAATATTGTATAGTATGGATCATGTGTGGGGAACTCGCTGATACTTGGTGGTAGGTATTATCCATATGGATCATGTGTGGGGAACTCGCTGATACTTGGTGGTAGGTATTATCCATATGGATCATGTGTGGGGAACTCGCTGATACTTGGTGGTAGGTATTATCCATATGGATCATGTGTGGGGAACTCGCTGATACTTGGTGGTAGGTATTATCCATATGGATCATGTGTGGGGAACTCGCTGATACTTGGTGGTAGGTATTATCCATATGGATCATGTGTGGGGAACTCGCTGATACTTGGTGGTAGGTATTATCCATATGGATCATGTGTGGGGAACTCGCTGATACTTGGTGGTAGGTATTATCCATATGGATCATGTGTGGGGAACTCGCTGATACTTGGTGGTAGGTATTATCCATCCCTCTGTACACACACGTACAAGAACAATGATATCAAATATACTTTCATAAACCATAATGTTTGCTTTAATTAGAATAATAGATATTTAGGGGAACCAGTATAAAGAACCAGATGTGGTACCGGTACAAGAATTTCCTCAAATATTGATATATGATAATGGTTATAATTTATCAAAATCATGTCGCCAAATTGAAATATGAAAGGGCGAAATTGTTAATTTATTGAATATTAATTGCATCTCATTTCCATATTCATACAGTCCAACGTAGCTACGGTTAAATGATTTATTCTCATACGCTTAAAGCAGCATTACATTGTATGAAATAAAAGATATTTGAAAAATTCAATTTTAGCATATGGGTAGCAATGCTGCTACACATTCTAACATTATACTTTGTATGCTTATGTTCATTTGGTAAACAGTGTTTTTTTGCGATAAAACAAACTCGAAACCGAAAGTAGGACTTTCCGAGTCGATCGGTCACGCACTTGTTTACATTCGGAACGCATCGTCCGCACTTGTTTACATTCGGAATGCATCGTCCCCATTTGTCCCACATTGTCTTTTTTAATTAAATTACTTGATATGTTGATTCATACCTCTGTTAGCTAAGTCTTTTAGGGACATTTCTACATCCCCGCGAGGGGTTCGACATTAGAGGAAGATAGATAGATAGTCTTTCATGTTCAAAATATATATGTTGTTTTCTACATCCTCTGTTGTTTCACGCATGCGCGCTGTGCGTGTTTACATTTCGTGTGTTGATAAACAAATTCGCGTATACGACGGTTTAAATTTATTGGAATTTTATCGTTTCTGAGTGACTATTTCGATTTTTGTAAACACACACATATTATTAGTATTTATATTTTATCCAAAACATCCTTTATTACGATGTAATGCTGCTTTAAGAAGATTTAATTTAATACCCACTCTATGGCTAGATAAAACATTGCATCAAACTATTTTAAAATTGATAAAAACAAGTTCATGTACTCTTTTTTTTTACTGTCTATTTATAAACTTCTTCTTTCCATATTTCCTTATTTTCTTCTCTCATTCTTTACAGTTCTAACTACAGGAGCTTGAAAATGTATCCGTGAGGCACTAAAAGCCTTGTACCTCTATCCTAGTACCTGTGACCCCACCATCCCATTTATATAGAAAATTATACATAGGTGGTGATCCAACATAGAGATACAAGTGGAGATCCTAACAGAGATACAAGTGGGCATCCTAACAGAGATACAAGTGGGCATCCTAACAGAGATACAAGTGGGCATCCTAACAGAGATACAAGTGGGCATCCTAACAGAGATACAAGTGGGCATCCTAACAGAGATACAAGTGGGCATCCTAACAGAGATACAAGTGGGGATCCTAACATAGAGATACAAGTGGGGATCCTAACATAGAGATACAAGTGGGCATCCTAACATAACATAGAGATATAAGTGGGGATCCTAACATAACATAGAGATACAAGTGGGGATCCTAACATAGATACAAGTGGGCATCCTAACATAGAGATACAAGTGGGCATCCTAACATAACATAGAGATATAAGTGGGGATCCTAACATAGAGATAAAAGTGGGGATCCTAACATAACATAGAGATATAAGTGGGCATCCTAACATAACATAGAGATACAAGTGGGGATCCTAACATAGAGATACACGTGGGGATACTAACATAGAGATATAAGTGGGCATCCTAACATAGAGATACAAGTGGGGATCCTAACATAGAGATACAAGTGGGCATCCTAACATAGAGATATAAGTGGGCATCCTAACATAGAGATACAAGTGGGCATCCTAACATAGAGATACACGTGGGGATCCTAACATAGAGATATAAGTGGGCATCCTAACATAGAGATACACGTGGGGATCCTAACATAGAGATACACGTGGGGATCCTAACATAACATAGAGATACACGTGGGGATCCTAACATAGAGATACACGTGGGGATCCTAACATAACATAGAGATACAAGTGGGGATCCTAACATAGAGATACACGTGGGGATCCTAACATAACATAGAGATACACGTGGGGATCCTAATATAGAGATACACGTGGGGATCCTAACATAACATAGAGATACAAGTGGGGATCCTAACATAGAGATATAAGTGGGGATCCTAACATAGAGATACAAGTGGGGATCCTAACATAGAGATACACGTGGGGATCCTAACATAGAGATACAAGTGGGGATCCTAACATAGAGATACACGTGGGCATCCTAACATAGAGATACAAGTGGGGATCCTAACATAGAGATACAAGTGGGGATCCTAACATAGAGATATAAGTGGGCATCCTAACATAGAGATACAAGTGGGCATCCTAACATAGAGATACAAGTGGGCATCCTAACATAGAGATATAAGTGGGGATCCTAACATAACATAGAGATATAAGTGGGGATCCTAACATAAAGATACAAGTGGGCATCCTAACATAGAGATACAAGTGGGCATCCTAACATAGAGATACAAGTGGGCATCCTAACATAACATAGAGATACAAGTGGGGATCCTAACATAACATAGATATACAAGTGGGGATCCTAACATAGAGATATAAGTGGGGATCCTAACATAACATAGAGATATAAGTGGGGATCCTAACATAGAGATATAAGTGGGGATCCTAACATAACATAGATATACAAGTGGGCATCCTAACATAGAGATACAAGTGGGGATCCTAACATAACATAGAGATATAAGTGGGGATCCTAACATAAAGATACAAGTGGGCATCCTAACATAGAGATACAAGTGGGCATCCTAACATAGAGATACAAGTGGGCATCCTAACATAACATAGAGATACAAGTGGGGATCCTAACATAACATAGATATACAAGTGGGCATCCTAACATAGAGATATAAGTGGGGATCATAACATAGAGATATAAGTGGGGATCCTAACATAGAGATACAAGTGGGCATCCTAACATAGAGATACAAGTGGGCATCCTAACATAGAGATACAAGTGGGCATCCTAACATAGAGATACAAGTGGGCATCCTAACATAGAGATACAAGTGGGGATCCTAACATAGAGATACAAGTGGGGATCCTAACATAGAGATACAAGTGGGGATCCTAACATAGAGATACAAGTGGGGATCCTAACATAGAGATACAAGTGGGCATCCTAACATAGAGATACAAGTGGGGATCCTAACATAGAGATACAAGTGGGCATCCTAACATAGAGATACAAGTGGGCATCCTAACATAGAGATACAAGTGGGGATCCTAACATAGAGATACAAGTGGGGATCCTAACATAGAGATACAAGTGGGCATCCTAACATAACATAGAGATATAAGTGGGCATCCTAACATAACATAGAGATACAAGTGGGGATCCTAACATAGAGATACACGTGGGGATCCTAACATAACATAGAGATACAAGTGGGCATCCTAACATAGAGATACAAGTGGGGATCCTAACATAGAGATACAAGTGGGGATCCTAACATAGAGATACAAGTGGGGATCCTAACATAGAGATACAAGTGGGGATCCTAACATAGAGATACAAGTGGGGATCCTAACATAGAGATACAAGTGGGGATCCTAACATAGAGATACAAGTGGGGATCCTAACATAGAGATACAAGTGGGGATCCTAACATAGAGATACAAGTGGGGATCCTAACATAGAGATACAAGTGGGGATCCTAACATAGAGATACAAGTGGGGATCCTAACATAGAGATACAAGTGGGGATCCTAACATAGAGATACAAGTGGGGATCCTAACATAGAGATACAAGTGGGGTTCCTAACATAGACCTGTGTATTATGGATACAATTTCAAACTTCTCTGCTGCTACAAATCCATTTTGGGTATTAAATCTTTGCACGCTAGTGGAAGATAAAATCACTTTTGCAAATAACATAGAGCCAGATCCAGCACAGAATCTGATCAGGCTCAATGATGTTTGCTATTCAGATAGTGGAACTAAAACACTTGACTGAACAGCAAAAAACATAGATCATGATAAGACGCAGCGCTATGCCACGGCTGATCTGGATCTATGGTGTTTGCAAAAGTGATTTTATTTACTCAGCAGATAAAGAGTTAATAGGATAACATATGTCATATTTCCTGGACAAGAACCAGCACCCCACCCATCCAACCTCAACATGCTTACTCGGTTTAATAGCAACATTTACCGTAATTCATCTAATATCAACTCTATCCTTCTAAACAATCACATTCTATGTTCAGTAGTTAGGCAGCAACCCTAAAATGCTGAGTAAATTGGAAGGAATGTACAAGCAACATAGATCCAGCACGGCACATTCTGTGCACGTTCTGTGCACGTTCTGTGCAATCTGATCCGACTCTATGCTGTTTGCAAAAACGAATATACTCGTTCAGGGTTCATTCTAGGTCAGAACTTTTGGGAGAAGTGAGAAAACGTGCGAGTGCATCCTTAAATGGTGTTATTTAATCAATTTCAACAAAATATGGTTAGAATGCACAGTATGACCTTTAAATACAACATTTGAATAGAAGTAGTGCTTTATGATGAATGGGCCAGTGTATCATACTAGACAAAATTTGGTATGAAAATATTTTAAGTCTTTTTTTTAAGGGAGAAATGGAACGCTCATGGGGCGAAGTCAGGGTCCCTAGGGGGACTATTTTGCCTAAATAGTCCCCTAGAATAAGCCCTGTCGTTTCCAGCACAGTAAGGATTAATATTCCTTACACTCTTCGAATGATTTTGATTTTTCATAAAAGAGTTAATAATTACATAAAGAGACATGGTTTGGCAAGGTAAGCAATGAAAGAGCACCATTGATAGATTGGGTGAAAACTTTGGTCCCCTAACTGCTTGATTTATACAGCTACTTAAAATAATATCAGCCCTTTCAAACAGTGATAGGTGGAGACGCAGTACTAGTTAAAGGTGGAGGTGCAGTACTGTAGGTGCAGTACTGTACTAGTTAAAGGTGGAGGTGCAGTACTGTACTAGTTAAAGGTGGAGGTGCAGTACTGTACTAGTTAAAGGTGGAGGTGCAGTACTGTAGGTGGAGGTGCAGTACTGTACTAGTTAAAGGTGGAGGTGCAGTACTGTACTAGTTAAAGGTAGGGGTGCAGTACTGTACTAGTTAAAGGTGGTGGTGCAGTACTGTACTAGTTAAAGGTGGGGCGCAGTACTGTACTAGTTAAAGGTGGAGGTGCAGTACTGTACTAGTTAAAGGTGGAGGTGCAGTACTGTACTAGTTAAAGGTGGGGGTGCAGTACTGTACTAGTTAAAGGTGGTGGTGCAGTACTGTACTAGTTAAAGGTGGGGCGCAGTACTGTACTAGTTAAAGGTGGAGGTGCAGTACTGTACTAGTTAAAGGTGGAGGTGCAGTACTGTACTAGTTAAAGGTAGGGGTGCAGTACTGTACTAGTTAAAGGTGGTGGTGCAGTACTGTACTAGTTAAAGGTGGGGCGCAGTACTGTACTAGTTAAAGGTGGAGGTGCAGTACTGTACTAGTTAAAGGTGGAGGTGCAGTACTGTACTAGTTAAAGGTGGTGGTGCAGTACTGTACTAGTTAAAGGTGGGGCGCAGTACTGTACTAGTTAAAGGTGGTGGTGCAGTACTGTACTAGTTAAAGGTGGAGGCACAGCATTGTACTAGTTAAAGGTAGAGGTGCAGTACTGTACTAGTTAAAGATGGAGGTGCAGTACTGTACTAGTTAAAGGTGGAGGTGCAGTACGGCTATTGTTGAAATTTTACTTTTTTCAATGTTACAAGTTCTATATATTTCAATGCAACAAAAACACCTTATGCAACACAATACAACATTCATCTTCTGCAACACAATACAACATTCATCTTATGCAACACAATACAACATTCATCTGATGCAACACAATACAACATTCATCTTATGCAACACAATACAACATTCATCTTATGCAACACAATACAATTAATTGAAATAATGGAGTGTTAAGTTACTTGTAGAGCGTTATGTTACTTGTAGAGTGTTAAGTTACTTGTAGAGTGTTAAGTTACTTGTAGAGTGTTAAGTTACTTGTAGAGCGTTATGTTACTTGTAGAGTGTTAAGTTACTTGTAGAGCGTCAAGTTACTTGTAGAGCGTTAAGTTACTTGTAGAGCGTCAAGTTACTTGTAGAGCGTTATGTTACTTGTAGAGTGTTAAGTTACTTGTAGAGCATTAAGTTACTTGTAGAGCGTTAAGTTACTTGTAGAGCATTAAGTTACTTGTAGAGCGTTAAGTTACTTGTAGAGCGTTAAGTTACTTGTAGAGCATTAAGTTACTTGTAGAGCGTTAAGTTACTTGTAGAGCGTTAAGTTACTTGTAGAGCATTAAGTTACTTGTAGAGCGTTAAGTTACTTGTAGAGCATTAAGTTACTTGTAGAGCGTTAAGTTACTTGTAGAGCGTTAAGTTACTTGTAGAGCATTAAGTTACTTGTAGAGCGCTAAGTTACTTGTAGAGCATTAAGTTACTTGTAGAGCGTTAAGTTACTTGTAGAGCATCAAGTTACTTGTAGAGCGTTAAGTTACTTGTAGAGCGTCAAGTTACTTGTAGAGCGTTATGTTACTTGTAGAGCGTTATGTTACTTGTAGAGTGTCAAGTTACTTGTAGAGCGTTAAGTTACTTGTAGAGCATTAAGTTACTTGTAGAGCGTTAAGTTACAGTTGTTTCAATTCATTTTCATGTTTTACTGTATTGCTGTTAACTGGACATAAAGTTTCAATGTCATCATGAACCAGAATCCATCGTTATTATGTTACCAGCCAAATGAGAGCTGTCAGACCAGAAACAGTTTTGTATACAAAAGAAAATATTTCTGTTCATCCTAAACTTTGTTGTTGCTGCAAGTACCGTGTTTGTTGTTGCTGCAAGTACCGTGTTTGTTGTTGCTGCAAGTACCGTGTTTGTTGTTGCTGCAAGTACCGTGTTTGTTGTTGCTGTAAGTACCGTGTTTGTTGTTGCTGCAAGTACCATGTTTGTTGTTGCTGCAAGTACCATGTTTGTTGTTGCTGCAAGTACCATGTTTGTTGTTGCTGCAAGTACCATGTTTGTTGTTGCTGTAAGTACCGTGTTTGTTGTTGCTGTAAGTACCGTGTTTGTTGTTGCTGCAAGTACCGTGTTTGTTGTTGCTGCAAGTACCGTGTTTGTTGTTGCTGCAAGTACCGTGTTTGTTGTTGCTGCAAGTACCGTGTTTGTTGTTGCTGCAAGTACGGTGTTTGTTGTTGCTGCAAGTACCATGTTTGTTGTTGCTGTAAGTACCATGTTTGTTGTTGCTGTAAGTACCGTGTTTGTTGTTGCTGCAAGTACCGTGTTTGTTGTTGCTGCAAGTACCGTGTTTGTTGTTGCTGCAAGTACCGTGTTTGTTGTTGCTGCAAGTACCGTGTTTGTTGTTGCTGCAAGTACGGTGTTTGTTGTTGCTGCAAGTACCATGTTTGTTGTTGCTGCAAGTACGGTGTTTGTTGTTGCTGCAAGTACCGTGTTTGTTGTTGCTGCAAGTACCATGATTGTTGTTGCTGCAAGTACCGTGTTTGTTGTTGCTGCAAGTACCGTGTTTGTTGTTGCTGCAAGTACCGTGTTTGTTGTTGCTGCAAGTACCATGTTTGTTGTTGCTGCAAGTACCATGTGTGTTGTTGCTGCAAGTACCATGTTTGTTGTTGCTGCAAGTACCGTGTTTGTTGTTGCTGCAAGTACCATGTTTGTTGTTGCTGCAAGTACCGTGTTATATGCACCGTGTCCATGGCCTAGTGGTTAAGGCATCCGCCTACAGAGCGGGAGGTCGAAGGTTCGAAACTCGTCAGTGGTTCGTTCTGATATGACCGGTTGGTGAGCTGCCAGCTAGTTAAATAATGGTTCCCGATTGCCTACCAGCCTGGCGCATGGCAAACAAGCATAGGATTCGGGAAGTACTGATGTTCATAAGTCATAAATGGCTGGCCCTTTTAATAGGGGCAACACTAAACAAACACTTTACTTTACTTTTATATGCAAATGTCTCCCCCAACATGAAAATGACAACATGGGGTATGGAATAAGCAATTTAATGATCTTATTATCGTATCACCTACTTGTTCAATCCTAGAATGGACACAGATGGTATACTGATAGACGAACAGACAGGATATGAACCATATAACCCTGGTTCTCCATGAGGCGGGTATAAGAAACAATTATTACTCACCTATCATCGTGTGTATTCGAAGCATCCAGTAGCTTGTCTGTTCTAATTCCAACTCTCTCCAGGTCCTCATGAAGTGTATCAAGTTCATTTTCAAGCTCCTGAGTTTTGATCTTCTCATTCACTAGATCCTATAACCAACCACGTAATAATATAAACTTGACAGTTGCAGATACACTGCTGTACAGCTAGTAGAGAAGTAATTACAGACAATATGCAAACGTTGCTATAATAATGCCTGTGCTTTTTACAGGAGACGTGATAGCGCAGTGGATGCCCGTTCGTTTCAGGTGCGAAAAGTCCAGAGTTCAAGCCCCGCTGGAGACGTTACAATTGTGCCCTTAGGCAAGGCATTTAATTTCCATGTTGCCTCTTCTCTCTCTCATTCATGGCGATGGATTCCATCAGGAATGAGGTATCGAGAGTGATTAATATAAGTTGTAAGAACTTGTTTCGCAATTGAGCTAAAATAAATTTGTATTTACAGGAGTCACACCTACAGCTATGCTCATACAGTGACCGTTCACACATTAAATGGCAGCGGAAGACTTCAGGTGCCGCTAAAGGGTGCATTATATGCAAGCACCCGGAATAGACCAGCAACCTTCCACAAGCCAGAAGGATAGCTCCCACAAAAGAAAGAAATCAACATTTAAATGACATCAACAACATCCCACAGAGCCTATGTAAAATTTACCAAAATTAAAAAGATTACTCACTGTTCGTAGGAGTGATATAGTTTGTTTTTCCATCTGTAAATTCTGAATCAACTCTCTATGCTCCCTATCAAAGTCTTTATTATGAACATCCAAATCTTTCTCCCTCTCAACTGTTCTCTTGAGCTCTTTATGACTTAACTCCAACAATGAATACTGTGTTGTTAAATCATCAATAGCATGTTCACGAGCTTCTAAAGTCACATTATTCCTTTTATTTTGCTTAGTCAGTTGAGAATTCTCCTTCTGACATTTCATACACTCCTTCTCCAGCTCAGAATTTATCTTCTCTAATTCAGACATGCGCTTCCGAGAAAACTTTGATGATTCAATCTGCTCCTGTAATTTCATATTCTCAGAATCAAGGTCTGTATTATCAGTCTCCAAATGCTGCACTCTATTTGTTGTAATTTCAAGCTGCCTCTGCAATTTCATATTTTCATTGTCTAAATCCATGAGATCTAATTCCATTTTCTCTAGTTTCACACATTGTGCTTTCTTTGCTTCAATCACTCGTCGTTGCTGTTGCAATTCTTTCTTCAACAGACTATTCTCATTTTCAAGTTCTGGAACTTTAGTTGAAGAATGTTTAATGTTGTCCAACATCCTCTGTAGTTTCTGATTTTCTACAGTCAGATTTATATGGTCTTGTTCCAACTTTTCTTTCTTTTGAATTGCAGTCTGTAAGTTTTGTATTTTCTTTTGTAACTTCTGATTTTCAATTTGTACATCTGAGAAGTCTTGTTCGACTCTATCAACTTTATCACAAGTGATTTCCTGAACATGTACCCGCTGTTTTAAGTCCACATTTTCTTTTTCTAAATTATCCTTTTCAGTTTCAACTTCATTCAATTTCTCCAAATTGTCTCTCACTTTATTATATGTTTTCTGCAATTGTCTACTGTTGAACTCTACTTTAGTCAATTGCTGATTTTTTGCTGTGAGCGTATCGTGTAATCTTTTATTGTCCCTTTCAAGATCTTTCAATTTTGTATCATTTGTTTGTTCATTTCTAGTCCGAATCACTTCCATAGTTTGGGACAAATCTTCATTTTGTTGTTCTAGCTCCCTCAACTGTCTTTCAGCACTTTCTTTAGTATATTCCAATGTTTGCACAAAGTTCACTTTATCACGAGTGAGTTCTCTAGTTCTCTCTTCAAAATCATAACACTTTTGTAACATTTCTTTGTTCTCATGTTGTAATTTCTCCATTTTCTTTGTGAGTCTCTGGTTTTCTTTCTCCAACTGAAGGTTAAGTGTGGTGTTCTCTATCAGAGAACTCTCTCTCATGTCCTCTACTTTCCTCAATAAATGTTGGTTCTCTAGTTCAAGTCTCAGGATTTTGGCATTGGTCGTTTCCTTCAACTGATCAGATATTGCCCCTCCTACACCTACAAAACATGCAAATTATGAAAGCAAATGTAATTTTGTTGAGTTACCAACTCACCAAACCAAACAAAATCATGAATAAAATTTCTCCATGTTCAAACATTAACATTTTATCGCGCAGTTCTAAATAGCACACAATCAAGAAATTAGCATTTCACACTTTTGAAAGGAAACAATTGTCATCTTTAATAATTTTGTTCTAAATCAAGTAGTTTCTAAACCATGTCTACAGTCTAGACCTATTCACAAATTTGGGGTAAATGGCACTGAACTACATGAATAGCATAAACTGATGAATAATAACAAGGATCTACTGATAGAATAAAACAATTTATTTAACATACCAACAAGTTTTGCCTTAGCAGCTTGCATTTCTTGTTCGAGACTTGAGCTGTCGTTCATATTAACTTTCTTATGGAATTGTAACTGAGCATTCTCCTCTACTAAACCTCGGATACACTCCCGGTCAGTATCACGCTCCTTCAAACAAATAAACATTACAGTATTACAGGCAATCTGAACAATAACACGGTAATTGATTAAACATGAACATAAATGTATTGAAGAAATAATGACAAAAAAATTACCTGTGTAAAACTTATGTTTTGTAAAAATGAATCCATTATCTAATACAGAAGAAACAATTGGTAGACAATATAATACAGTGGTATAAGATCTTGACAATAGGAGGAAAGTTTCTGGCATATTAGAGATGTAAAATGCTTGATGACTCAACCAACTGCCAATTGTGCCCTTAGGCAATGCATTTAAATTCAACATGCCTCTTCTCTCTCCCTTATGGCAATGGATTCCATCAGGAATGAGGTCTCCAGAGAGATTAATATAAGTTGTAAGAACTTGTTTCTCAATCGAGCTAAATTACATTTGTATAAACTAACCAATGGCCTTAAATATTCTAAACATTACTCGCTCAGTAGAAGAAAAAATATATGTTCTGTAGATCTATTGTTCTGATTGAAGTCTCCCTCCAGCTAAAACCCGGATACAAAAACAAAGATCACACACAATCTTGTCTGTTCACAATAAAGCAACAAGAATAAAATGTGTATACATACTGTTGACATTTCTTCTATCTGTTGACGGTACTTGATAAGCTCTTTCTCTAGCTGTACGACGGTCTCGATACGTTTGTGAGAACTCGAGAGTTGTTCCTCCATCATGCTTTTGTTCTCAAGCAGGATAGCATTGTCTTCACGTAACTCCTGCAATATTAACGAGATTGGAGGAGAGATGCACTCAGATTGCATGGCCTTTCATCTATACTGAAAGGCTTATTTGTTTTGGGGCTTAAATTAGCGCAGACAACTTTACCCATTCCCACCTAGTGCCTGCATTGTGTGTATGTTTGTATGTGGCAACGGGTTAAGTCATATGGTGAAAAGATGTGGTATAAGAAGTCAGGCCATTGCAAACTGAAGGTTGGGCATACAGTAATATTTTGGCGGAGGAATACAGTGTGTAAACACAGTGACATTATTCACAGGTGAGTACTGTCAATGCTGAACATTACATTTGTGATATATTTGCTGTTTTTCAGTTTGATTTGAATACCTCTTCACACACAGTGGATGTGGTATCAGAAGAAATGAAAGATTGGAAATATAAATGAACAGGCTGTATGTTTTTACTTTTTACTATGTATTTAATAGGCAATTTATTTGTTGTTTTACAACCTAAAGGAAATAAATGTGGTTACTCTTATGGCTGTCTCAAAATAAGTAAGGTAAACAATACATTAGAAATTTCTATATGTCCATTTTGATTATTTCCCTTCAATTCACAGTTTATGCCCATTTAACTAACAGCTTATTTTATTTTTGTTAAGTTATTTATCAATGTGAAAATTGTCACTGGAGTTAATTTTGCCAATTTTATGGCTAGATAAATGTCTGGTAGTACTTTAATGCATGATGTAACATTGTACACTGCAAACGTAATATCATTATATGTAGGCTTACTAAACATGCATGTCTTTACTTGATATTCATCAAATGACGGTATATGGTAATGACCATACAAGGAAAGAAGGATGATGTCACAGTGCCAATAATGACACAAAGATACTAAATATATCTCTCGAACTTTTGCATGTATTGTCCAATTTTTAAAACTCTTTCACATACCGTATACCATCGTATAAACGCCCCCCCCATCTTGAAGCGAAACAAAATAATGCTCACCTCAGTGTCCGGTACAATCATAGTTCGTAAAACAACTAGAATCACACAGTGCTTCATGTCTATACCCGATTCTGACAACTCTACTTCCATGGGAGCATGTCTGGCCTACTGAACAAGTGTGTGTGGCCCCTCAATCATTTCAGCCCATGTTGTCCTAAAACTGTACCATGCAACTTTCCATATATAGAAATTGATGCAAGGTTTAAACTGCTCTCATGTACTCACTACATGCTTGTAGTCACTACCAGTGAATAATAGGGACTGCTTCAAAAGGTATGAAGAAAGGAGGGCGTTATATAATTTGTAACAAAATGCCTCGATCCTGGGGACGTTTAAACAGGGGTATACGGTACTTTAAGCTGTAAAAATTCCTGCCTGATTAGATATGCATGAGCCGTCCCCGTTATCATACCTCGACTCGTGTTAACATACCTTGACTCGTTAACATACCTCGTCTTGTTAAAATACGTCGACTAGTTAACATACCTCGACTCGGGCTTTGTAGAATTCCATCTCATTTAACCTCTCCTTGTACTTCAGGATCTCTGACTCGTAGTTGTTCACCCTGCTAACCTGAAACACATGTACACCAATACAGCATCTCTCACCCTGCTAACCTGAAACACAGGAACACCCTGCTAACCTGAAACACATGAACACCCTGCTAACCTGAAACACATGAACACCCTGCTAACCTGAAACACATGTACACCAATACAGCATCTCTCACCCTGCTAACCTGAAACACATGTACACCAATACAGCAGTTCTCACCCTGCTAACCTGAAACACATGTACACCAATACAGCATCTCTCACCCTGCTAACCTGAAACACATGAACACCCTGCTAACCTGAAACACATGAACACCCTGCTAACCTGAAACACATGTACACCAATACAGCATTTCTCACCCTGCTAACCTGAAACACATGTACACCAATACAGCAGCTCTCACCCTGCTAACCTGAAACACATGTACACCAATACAGCAACTCTCACCCTGCTAACCTGAAACACATGTACACCAATACAGCACCACTCACCCTGCTAACCTGAAATACATGAACACCAATACAGCATCTCTCACCATGACACATGTACACCAATACAGCAACTCTCACCCTGCTAACCTGAAACACATGTACACCAATACAGCATCTCTCACCATGCTAACCTGAAAAACATGTACACCAATACAGCATCTCTCACCATGACACATGTACACCAATACAGCAACTCTCACCCTGCTAACCTGAAACACATGTACACCAATACAGCATCTCTCACCATGCTAGCCTGAAACACATGTACACCAATACAGCATCTCTCACCATGCTAGCCTGAAACTCATGTACACCAATACAGCATCTCTCACCCTGCTAACCTGAAACACATGTACACCAATACAGCATCTCTCACCCTGCTAACCTGAAACACATGTACACCAATACAGCATCTCTCACCCTGCTAACCTGAAACACATGTACACCAATACAGCACCCTGCTAACCTGAAATACATGTACACCAATACAGCAACTCTCACCCTGCTAACCTGAAACACATGTACACCAATACAGCATCTCTCACCCTGCTAACCTGAAACACATGTACACCAATACAGCATCTCTCACCAGGACACATGTACACCAATATAGCAGCTCTCACCACGACACATGTACACCAATATAGCATCTCTCACAAACACACATGTACACCAATACAGCATCTCTCACAACCACACATGTACACCAATATAGCATCTCTCACCACAACACATGTACACCAATATAGCAGCTCTCACCATGACACATGTACACCAATATAGCAGCTCTCACAAACACACATGTACACCAATACAGCATCTCTCACCATGACACATGTACACCAATACAGCATCTCTCACCACAACACATGTACACCAATACAGCATCTCTCACCACAACACATGTACACCAATACAGCAACTCTCACCACCACACATGTACACCAATACAGCATCTCTCACCACAACACATGTACACCAATAGAAATACAGCATCTCTCACCACAACACATGTACACCAATAGAAATACAGCATCTCTCACCACGACACATGTACACCAATAGAAATACAGCATCTCTCACCATGACACATGTACACCAATACAGCAGCTCTCACCATGACACATGTACACCAATAGAAATACAGCATCTCTCATCATGACACATGTACACCAATAGAAATACAGCATCTCTCACCATGACACATGTACACCAATAGAAATACAGCATCTCTCACCATGACACATGTACACCAATAGAAATACAGCAGCTCTCACCACGACACATGTACACAAATAGAAATACAGCATCTCTCACCACGACACATGTACACCAATAGAAATACAGCAGCTCTCACCATGACACATGTACACCAATAGAAACACAGCAGCTCTCACCACCACACATGTACACCAATAGATATACAACATCTCTCACAAACACACATGTACACCAATAGAAATACAGCAGCTCTCACCACGACACATGTACACCAATATAAATACAGCATCTCTCACCACGACACATGTACACCAATATAAATACAGCATCTCTCACCACGACACATGTACACCAATAAAAATACAGCATCTCTCACCACCACACATGTACACCAATAGAAATATGGCATCTCTCACCACCACACATGTACACCAATAGAAATACAACATCTCTTACCACCACACATGTACACCAATAGAAATACAGCAGCTCTCACCATGACACATGTACACCAATAGAAATACAGCATCTCTTACCACCACACAATTACACCAATAGAAATACAGCAACTCTCACCACCACACATGTACACCAATAGAAATACAGCATCTCTCACCACCACACATGTTCACCAATATAAATACAGCATCTCTCACCACCACACATGTACACCAATAGAAATACAGCAACTCTTACAACCACACATGTACACCAATAGAAATACAGCAACTCTCACCACTACACATGTACACCAATAGAAATACAGCATCTCTCACCACTACACATGTACACCAATAGAAATACAGCAACTCTCACCACTACACATGTACACCAATAGAAATACAGCATCTCTCACCACCACACATGTACACCAATAGAAATACAGCAAATCTCACCACTACACATGTACACCAACAGAAATACAGTAAAACTGCCACATGTAAAACACTAACTGCCACATGTAAAACACTAGCTGCCACATGTAAACAACTATCTGCCACATGTAAACCACAAACTGCCACATGTAAACAACAAACTGCCACATGTAAACCACAAACTGCCACATGTAAAACACTAACTGCCACATGTAAAACACTAGCTGCCACATGTAAAACACTAGCTGCCACATGTAAAACACTAGCTGCCACATGTAAAACACTAACAGCCACATGTAAAACATTAACTGCCACATGTAAAACACTAACTGCCACATGTAAACACTAACTGCCACATGTAAAACAGTAGCTGCCACATGTATACCACTAGCTGCCACATGTAAAACACTAGCTGCCACATGTAAAACACTAACTGCCACATGTAAAACACTAACTGCCACATGTAAAACACTAGCTGCCACATGTAAAACACTAACTGCCACATGTAAAACACTAACTGCCACATGTAAAACACTAGCTGCCACATGTAAAACACTAACTGCCACATGTAAAACACTAACTGCCACATGTAAAACACTAGCTGCCACATGTAAAACACTAGCTGCCAACTGCCATATGTAAAACACTAGCTGCCACATGTAAAACACTAACTGCCACATGTAAAACACTAACTGCAACATGTAAAACACTAACTGCCACATGTAAAACATAACTGCCACATGTAAAACACTAGCTGCCACATGTAAAAACACTAACTGCCACATGTAAAACACAAGCTGTCACATGTAAAACACTAGCTGCCACATGTAAAACATTAACTGCTACATGTAAAACACTAGCTGCAACATGTAAAACACTAGCTGCCACATGTAAAACATTAACTGCCACATGTAAAACACTAGCTGTCACATGTAAAAACACTAACTGCCACATGTAAAACACTAGCTGCCACATGTAAAACACTAACTGCAACATGTAAAACACTAACTGCCACATGTAAAAACACTAACTGCCACATGTAAAACACAAGCTGTCACATGTAAAACACTAGCTGCCACATGTAAAACATTAACTGCTACATGTAAAACACTATCTGCAACATGTAAAACAATAGCTGCCACATGTAAAACATTAACTGCCACATGTAAAACACTAGCTGTCACATGTAAAAACACTAACTGCCACTTGTAAAACACTAGCTGCCACATGTAAAACACTAACTGCAACATGTAAAACACTAACTGCAACATGTAAAACACTAGCTGCCACATGTAAAACACAAGCTGCAACATGTAAAACACTAGCTGCCACATGTAAAACACTAACCGCCACATGTAAAACACTAGCTGCCACATGTAAAACACTAGCTGCCAACTGCCATATGTAAAACACTAGCTGCCAACTGCCACATGTAAAACACTAGCTGCCACATGTAAAACACTAACTGCCACATGTAAAACACTAACTGCCACATGTAAAACATAACTGCCACATGTAAAACACTAGCTGCCACATGTAAAAACACTAACTGCCACATGTAAAACACAAGCTGTCACATGTAAAACACTAGCTGCCACATGTAAAACATTAACTGCTACATGTAAAACACTAGCTGCAACATGGAAAACACTAGCTGCCACATGTAAAACATTAACTGCCACATGTAAAACACTAGCTGTCACATGTAAAAACACTAACTGCCACATGTAAAACACTAGCTGCCACATGTAAAACACTAACTGCAACATGTAAAACACTAACTGCCACATGTAAAAACACTAACTGCCACATGTAAACAACTAACTGCCACATGTAAAACACTAACTGCAACATGTAAAACACTAGCTGCCACATGTAAAACACAAGCTGCCACATGTAAAACACTAACTGCCACATGTAAAACACTAACTGCCACATGTTAAACACTAGCTGCCACATGTAAAACACTAACTGCCACATGTAAAACACTAACTGCCACATGTAAAACACTAGCTGCCACATGTAAAACACTAGCTGCCACATGTATACCACTAGCTGCCACATGTAAAACACTAGCTGCCACATGTAAAACACTAGCTGCCACATGTAAAACACTAGCTGCCACATGTAAAACACTAGCTGCCACATGTAAAACACTAGCTGCCACATGTAAAACACTAGCTGCCACATGTAAAACACTAACTGCCACATGTAAAACACTAGCTGCCAAATGTAAACAACTAACTGCCACATGTAAAACACTAGCTGCCACATGTAAAACACTAGCTGCCACATGTAAAACACTAGCTGCCACATGTAAAACACTAGCTGCCACATGTAAAACACTAGCTGCCACATGTAAAACACTAGCAGCCACATATATATAAACCACTAACCTTTTCCCTGAGTATATCAAGCTCGTCCCGCAAGGATCTTGCAGATCTGGCATCCTTCAATAACTCTACATTCTACAAAAACAAGGTTATTCTTTCAAGATTGGATTTTGGAATAGAAACTGATTATGTAAAGTTGTCTAGACACAAGAACAAAGTACAAATAACATGAACAGACTTTAATGGACCTCTTGGTATACCGGTATATTGAAAAATAAACGGGTGGCATACAGCAATTATATGCACAACATGGCTTGGTCCTGATGATTGTGTCAAAGGATTTCTGATATTCAGTCAAATTTATCAGACATAGCTCACATAAATCTGTGTTCTTCCTAGTCCTCAAACTCTCTAGAAAAGCAACACAAAGTGGACCGGTGGATATGACAAGCACCAATTTGGATTGATACTGATAATTTAATTGTGCAAGAATATGTTGACATGTGGCCAATGCGCATGGCAGAAAGAGCATTGACAAACTTTGTGCTTCAACAATATTCACAGAGCTATAATCCTGTCAAAATCACTATCACACAATTACCGAGTAAACTTAGAACAATACACTGTGTCCGTATATGAGCTTGTATATCCAAATATATGGGAGTGTACAGATACATATACTAGGTGTTCCATACATGGGACCACACCTCCGATCTCCAATATACACACAACACTCCTGTATATGGAAATATTTTCTGCAATGGCAACACCAAATTCAAGATTATTGTTGATAATTGTAAATTTAACTGGTACATGTATTTACAATAGTTATCAAATATTTATTGTAAAATATTGACTTTTGCAATTATTTATAAATTCAGCAGATTGTGCTCTACAAGAAATCTACGAAACTTAAACACCTGCCATAGTGCATAAATACCTCATTGCGTAGCTTCATAAGATTAGCTTTGTTCTCCTCGCACTCATCCCGCGAGTCCGACAACTGTTCCTGCCTCTCATCCCTTGAAAACAACATTACAATCTTAACACTCAATATACAACAATACAACAATAATATAACCATTGGTCATACCTCTTGCACAAGGACATTTGCAAGCCCAGCATGCAGACCTAACGCCGGGTCATACCTCTTGCACAAGGACATTTGCAAGCCCAGCATGCAGACCTAACGCCGGGTCATACCTCTTGCACAAGGACATTTGCAAGCCCAGCATGCAGACCTAACGCCGGGTCATACCTCTTGCACAAGGACATTTGCAAGCCCAGCATGCAGACCTAACGCCGGGTCATACCTCTTGCACAAGGACATTTGCAAGCCCAGCATGCAGACCTAACGCCGGGTCATACCTCTTGCACAAGGACATTTGCAAGCCCAGCATGCAGACCTAACGCCGGGTCATACCTCTTGCACAAGGACATTTGCAAGCCCAGCATGCAGACCTAACGCCGGGTCATACCTCTTGCACAAGGACATTTGCAAGCCCAGCATGCAGACCTAACGCCGGGTCATACCTCTTGCACAAGGACATTTGCAAGCCCAGCATGCAGACCTAACGCCGGGTCATACCTCTTGCACAAGGACATTTGCAAGCCCAGCATGCAGACCTAACGCCGGGTCATACCTCTTGCACAAGGACATTTGCAAGCCCAGCATGCAGACCTAACGCCGGGTCATACCTCTTGCACAAGGACATTTGCAAGCCCAGCATGCAGACCTAACGCCGGGTCATACCTCTTGCACAAGGACATTTGCAAGCCCAGCATGCAGACCTAACGCCGGGTCAAACCTCTTGCACAAGGACATTTGCAAGCCCAGCATGCAGACCTAACGCCGGGTCATACCTCTTGCACAAGGACATTTGCAAGCCCAGCATGCAGACCTAACGCCGGGTCATACCTCTTGCACAAGGACATTTGCAAGCCCAGCATGCAGACCTAACGCCGGGTCATACCTCTTGCACAAGGACATTTGCAAGCCCAGCATGCAGACCTAACGCCGGGTCATACCTCTTGCACAAGGACATTTGCAAGCCCAGCATGCAGACCTAACGCCGGGTCATACCTCTTGCACAAGGACATTTGCAAGCCCAGCATGCAGACCTAACGCCGGGTCATACCTCTTGCACAAGGACATTTGCAAGCCCAGCATGCAGACCTAACGCCGGGTCATACCTCTTGCACAAGGACATTTGCAAGCCCAGCATGCAGACCTAACGCCGGGTCATACCTCTTGCACAAGGACATTTGCAAGCCCAGCATGCAGACCTAACGCCGGGTCATACCTCTTGCACAAGGACATTTGCAAGCCCAGCATGCAGACCTAACGCCGGGTCATACCTCTTGCACAAGGACATTTGCAAGCCCAGCATGCAGACCTAACGCCGGGTCATACCTCTTGCACAAGGACATTTGCAAGCCCAGCATGCAGACCTAACGCCGGGTCATACCTCTTGCACAAGGACATTTGCAAGCCCAGCATGCAGACCTAACGCCGGGTCATACCTCTTGCACAAGGACATTTGCAAGCCCAGCATGCAGACCTAACGCCGGGTCATACCTCTTGCACAAGGACATTTGCAAGCCCAGCATGCAGACCTAACGCCGGGTCATACCTCTTGCACAAGGACATTTGCAAGCCCAGCATGCAGACCTAACGCCGGGTCATACCTCTTGCACAAGGACATTTGCAAGCCCAGCATGCAGACCTAACGCCGGGTCATACCTCTTGCACAAGGACATTTGCAAGCCCAGCATGCAGACCTAACGCCGGGTCATACCTCTTGCACAAGGACATGTGCAAGCCCAGCATGCAGACCTAACGCCGGGTCATACCTCTTGCACAAGGACATTTGCAAGCCCAGCATGCAGACCTAACGCCGGGTCATACCTCTTGCACAAGGACATTTGCAAGCCCAGCATGCAGACCTAACGCCGGGTCATACCTCTTGCACAAGGACATTTGCAAGCCCAGCATGCAGACCTAACGCCGGGTCATACCTCTTGCACAAGGACATTTGCAAGCCCAGCATGCAGACCTAACGCCGGGTCATACCTCTTGCACAAGGACATTTGCAAGCCCAGCATGCAGACCTAACGCCGGGTCATACCTCTTGCACAAGGACATTTGCAAGCCCAGCATGCAGACCTAACGCCGGGTCATACCTCTTGCACAAGGACATTTGCAAGCCCAGCATGCAGACCTAACGCCGGGTCATACCTCTTGCACAAGGACATTTGCAAGCCCAGCATGCAGACCTAACGCCGGGTCATACCTCTTGCACAAGGACATTTGCAAGCCCAGCATGCAGACCTAACGCCGGGTCATACCTCTTGCACAAGGACATTTGCAAGCCCAGCATGCAGACCTAACGCCGGGTCATACCTCTTGCACAAGGACATTTGCAAGCCCAGCATGCAGACCTAACGCCGGGTCATACCTTAATTTGCAAGCCCAGCATGGTCGCCGGGTCATACCTCTTGCACAAGGACACACATTTGCAAGCCCAGCGGGTCAGACCTCGCCGGGTCATACCTCTTGCACAAGGACATTTGCAAGCCCAGCATGCAGACCTAACGCCGGGTCATACCTCTTGCACAAGGACATTTGCAAGCCCAGCATGACCTCGCCGGGATTTGCAAGGACATGCAGCCGGGTCATACCTCTTGCACAAGGACATTTGCAAGCCCAGCATGCAGACCTAACGCCGGGTCATACCTCTTGCACAAGGACATTTGCAAGCCCAGCATGCAGACCTAACGCCGGGTCATACCTCTTGCACAAGGACATTTGCAAGCCCAGCATGCAGACCTAACGCCGGGTCATACCTCTTGCACAAGGACATTTGCAAGCCCAGCATGCAGACCTAACGCCGGGTCATACCTCTTGCACAAGGACATTTGCAAGCCCAGCATGCAGACCTAACGCCGGGTCATACCTCTTGCACAAGGACATTTGCAAGCCCCAGCAGATAACGCCGGGTCATACCTCTTGCACAAGGACATTTGCAAGCCCAGCATGCAGACCTAACGCCGGGTCATACCTCTTGCACAAGGACATTTGCAAGCCCAGCATGCAGACCTAACGCCGGGTCATACCTCTTGCACAAGGACATTTGCAAGCCCAGCATGCAGACCTAACGCCGGGTCATACCTCTTGCACAAGGACATTTGCAAGCCCAGCATGCAGACCTAACGCCGGGTCATACCTCTTGCACAAGGACATTTGCAAGCCCAGCATGCAGACCTAACGCCGGGTCATACCTCTTGCACAAGGACATTTGCAAGCCCAGCATGCAGACCTAACGCCGGGTCATACCTCTTGCACAAGGACATTTGCAAGCCCAGCATGCAGACCTACCTCTCTTGCACAAGGACATTTGCAAGCCCAGCATGCAGACCTAACGCCGGGTCATACCCTGCACAAGGACATTTGCAAGCCCAGCATGCAGACCTAACGCCGGGTCATACCTCTTGCACAAGGACATTTGCAAGCCCAGCATGCAGACCTAACGCCGGGTCATACCTCTTGCACAAGGACATTTGCAAGCCCAGCATGCAGACCTAACGCCGGGTCATACCTCTTGCACAAGGACATTTGCAAGCCCAGCATGCAGACCTAACGCCGGGTCATACCTCTTGCACAAGGACATTTGCAAGCCCAGCATGCAGACCTAACGCCGGGTCATACCTCTTGCACAAGGACATTTGCAAGCCCAGCATGCAGACCTAACGCCGGGTCATACCTCTTGCACAAGGACATTTGCAAGCCCAGCATGCAGACCTAACGCCGGGTCATACCTCTTGCACAAGGACATTTGCAAGCCCAGCATGCAGACCTAACGCCGGGTCATACCTCTTGCACAAGGACATTTGCAAGCCCAGCATGCAGACCTAACGCCGGGTCATACCTCTTGCACAAGGACATTTGCAAGCCCAGCATGCAGACCTAACGCCGGGTCATACCTCTTGCACAAGGACATTTGCAAGCCCAGCATGCAGACCTAACGCCGGGTCATACCTCTTGCACAAGGACATTTGCAAGCCCAGCATGCAGACCTAACGCCGGGTCATACCTCTTGCACAAGGACATTTGCAAGCCCAGCATGCAGACCTAACGCCGGGTCATACCTCTTGCACAAGGACATTTGCAAGCCCAGCATGCAGACCTAACGCCGGGTCATACCTCTTGCACAAGGACATTTGCAAGCCCAGCATGCAGACCTAACGCCGGGTCATACCTCTTGCACAAGGACATTTGCAAGCCCAGCATGCAGACCTAACGCCGGGTCATACCTCTTGCACAAGGACATTTGCAAGCCCAGCATGCAGACCTAACGCCGGGTCATACCTCTTGCACAAGGACATTTGCAAGCCCAGCATGCAGACCTAACGCCGGGTCATACCTCTTGCACAAGGACATTTGCAAGCCCAGCATGCAGACCTAACGCCGGGTCATACCTCTTGCACAAGGACATTTGCAAGCCCAGCATGCAGACCTAACGCCGGGTCATACCTCTTGCACAAGGACATTTGCAAGCCCAGCATGCAGACCTAACGCCGGGTCATACCTCTTGCACAAGGACATTTGCAAGCCCAGCATGCAGACCTAACGCCGGGTCATACCTCTTGCACAAGGACATGTGCAAGCCCAGCATGCAGACCTAACGCCGGGTCATACCTCTTGCACAAGGACATTTGCAGCCCAGCAGCAGACCTAACGCCGGGCCATGCAGACCTAAGCGGGTCATTGCACAGGACATTTGCAAGCCCAGCATGCAGACCTAACACCGGACCATACCTCTTGCACAAGGACATATGTAAGCCCAGCATGCAGACCTAACACCGGGCCAAACCTCTTGCACAAGGACATATTTGCAAGCCCAGCATGCAGACCTAACACCGGGCCAAACCTCTTGCACAAGGACATTTGCAAGCCCGGCATGCAGACCTAACGCCGGGCCATACCTCTTGCACAAGGACATATGTAAGCTCGGCAGACCTATCACAGTGTCAAGGGTGGAGGAAAGTGTGTGACCCCGGAACTTTATTGTTCGGCTGTCATTCAAACACAAACAAAACTCAAGATGTGCCAATCAGACATGGACCCATGCTCGGACATCTCCAAATGGTGACAGCATGTGTTCAGTAACTGATAGGAAACTAGCTTTTGAGCTAAGGTTGCCACAATCTTGACCTTTGACCTGCTGAGGTCATCTATTACCCATGACCAATCAGTCTACAACAAATCTTCAGTTATTGTCTACAGACGAGCGAGATGGGCGAACAAAGACAGACTAATGCCCCACTGTAAATTCAAGCTTAGACTGGTTGTAAATAACCACAAACACACGCCCACGTCTTTGGACAGTTCACATTTTATCAGGTGTATCATAATGGACAAACATTTTTTTACATTTTATCACACATGTATAATAAGAGACATTGATGGACCTTTCACATTGTAACACTATTGTATAATCACAAACCTATATGGAAACTTTCCTACTTTAACACACATTTATTTATGGACCTTTCACATTGTAACACTATTGTATAATCACAAACCTATATGGAAACTTTCCTACTTTAACACACATTTATTTATGGACATTTCACATTTTAACACCCATGTGTACTCTCATAGATTTATGGGAACTTTAACATTTTAACACTCGTGTGTACTCTCATAGATTTATGGGAACTTTCACATTTTAACACGTGTGTGTAGTCACATAGATTTATGGGAACTTTAACATTTTAACATAGATTTATGGGAACTTTAACATTTTAACACTCGTGTGTAGTCACATAGATTTATGGGAACTTTTAACATTTTAACACATGTGAGTAGTCACATAGATTTATGGGAACTTTCACATTTTAACACGTGTGTGTAGTCACATAGATTTATGGGAACTTTAACATTTTAACACTCGTGTGTACTCTCATAGATTTATGGGAACTTTAACATTTTAACACTCGTGTGTAGTCACATAGATTTATGGGAACTTTCACATTTTAACACATGTGAGTAGTCACATAGATTTATGGGAACTTTCACATTTTAACACGTGTGTAGTCACATAGATTTATGGGAACTTTAACATTTTAACATTCGTGTGTAGTCACATAGATTTATGGGAACTTTTAGCATTTTAACTAGGGATGGGACCGAATAGCTAAATGGTATTCGAATATTCGAAAGTGGTATTCGAATAGTATTCGAATATTCGATGAATATTTCACAACAAATCCAAACTTTTTCAAACCTGACCTATTCACCGGTTCACCGGTACACGCGTGTATTTTACACGTCGTGAAATTAACTTATATTGACTTTGAATAGTAGTTATAATTATCAGACAGAATGACAATAAATGTGAGTTTCACATTTTTATTTCTATATATACAAATTGGTGTAAAAATGAAGATTGACTCAATATTATTGAGTAAATAATTAGTTACAAAACATCCAATGACATTTTCCGTTTTATTCGTCGGTGTCTCACTTTGAAATGGTATGTTGTTCACAAAGAGGCAATTAGCATTGTTTTTCGTTTTAGTGACCATATTGGGACCATATTGATCATTTTATTTAAATAAGGTACTGGTCGATTTGCATAATTTCCCCATTAAAAGTTGTTTGAAGCTAAGCTTCTATAACAACACCTTGTACAAAGTGTCGAGACGCCCGAGGGCGCGCGAGTTTGGGAACAGGTGGCCAAGTTTTCGCACTTAATCAAACACACGAGGAGGTGTGAATCAGTGTACTTTATAGATTGAAATAACTAGAAATGACAAATATTAAAACAAAAATTGAAAATAGAATTATTTTATTTTTTGGTATTCGAATACCGAAATAGGATTCGAATATTCGGTCAGGTATTCGGATATTCGGATATTCGAATATTCGGTCCCATCCCTAATTTTAACACATGTGAGTAGTCACATAGATTTATGGGAACTTTCACATTTTAACACGTGTGTGTAGTCACATAGATTTATGGGAACATTTTATCACATGTGTATTAACACAATTTTGGAACTTGTACATTTATGACATGTGTGTATAATAATGTGTACATACAGTTCTTGCTTCAGTTTCCTAATACGGGCTTTGCAGTCTGTAAGTTCGATGACCATGTGATGTTTATCTGGGCTCCCAGACGGAGATGACGGCAACGTCTTCCCCTCCGCCTGGGCCTGGTAGAAGTCCCGCTCCTGAGCTAAATCCGACATCACCTGCAACATACACAGTAGTATGTTATACCGTGTGATGCTTGTACATCTCTGATAAACAGATGACCACAAACATGTTGCTTGTAATGCAAGGCCTGAATCACTTACCTGCCATGCTGCTTGTAATACAGGGCCTGAATCACTTACCTGCCATGCTGCTTGTAATACAGGGCCTGAATCACTTACCTGCCATGCTGCTTGCAATACAAGGCCTGAATCACTTACCTGCCATGCTGCTTGCAATACAAGGCCTGAATCACTTACCTGCCATGCTGCTTGCAATACAAGGCCTGAATCACTTACCTGCCATGCTGCTTGTAATACAGGGCCTGAATCACTTACCTGCCATGTTGCTTGTAATACAGGGCCTGAATCACTTACCTGCCATGCTGCTTGTAATACAGGGCCTGAATCACTTACCTGCCATGTTGCTTGTAATACAGGGCCTGAATCACTTACCTGCCATGCTGCTTGTAATGCAAGGCCTGAATCACTTACCTGCCATGCTGCTTGTAATGCAAGGCCTGAATCACTTACCTGCCATGCTGCTTGTAATGCAAGGCCTGAATCACTTACCTGCCATGCTGCTTGTAATACAGGGCCTGAATCACTTACCTGCCATGCTGCTTGTAATGCAGGGCCTGAATCACTTACCTGCAATGTTGCTTGTAATGCAAGGCCTGAATCACTTACCTGCCATGCTGCTTATAATACAAGGCCTGAATCACTTACCTGCCATGCTGCTTGTAATACAGGGCCTGAATCACTTACCTGCCATGCTGCTTGTAATGCAAGGCCTGAATCACTTACCTGCCATGCTGCTTGTAATGCAAGGCCTGAATCACTTACCTGCCATGTTGCTTGTAATACAGGGCTTGAATCACTTACCTGCCATGCTGCTTGTAATACAGGGCCTGAATCACTTACCTGCCATGCTGCTTGTAATACAGGGCCTAAATCACTTACCTGCCATGCTGCTTGTAATACAGGGCCTAAATCACTTACCTGTCATGCTGCTTGTAATACAGGGCCTAAATCACTTACCTGCCATGTTGCTTATAATACAAGGCCTGAATCACTTACCTGCCATGTTGCTTATAATGCAAGGCCTGAATCACTTACCTGCCATGTTGCTTATAATACAAGGCCTGAATCACTTACCTGCAATGTTGCTTGTAATGCAGGGCCTGAATCACTTACCTGCCATGCTGCTTGTAATGCAAGGCCTGAATCACTTACATGCAATGCTGCTTGTAATGCAAGGCCTGAATCACTTACCTGCCATGCTGCTTGTAATGCAAGGCCTGAATCACTTACCTGCCATGTTGCTTGTAATACAGGGCCTGAATCACTTACCTGCCATGTTGCTTGTAATGCAAGGCCTGAATCACTTACCTGCCATGTTGCTTGTAATGCAGGGCCTGAATCACTTACCTGCCATGTTGCTTGTAATGCAAGGCCTGAATCACTTACCTGCCATGCTGCTTGTAATGCAAGGCCTGAATCACTTACATGCCATGCTGCTTATAATACACGACCTGAATCACTTACCTGCCATGTTGCTTGTAATACAGGGCCTAAATCACTTACCTGCCATGCTGCTTGTAATACAGGGCCTAAATCACTTACCTGCCATGCTGCTTGTAATACAGGGCCTAAATCACTTACCTGCCATGCTGCTTGTAATACAGGGCCTGAATCACTTACCTGCCATGCTGCTTGTAATGCAAGGCCTGAATCACTTACCTGCAATGTTGCTTGTAATGCAAGGCCTGAATCACTTACCTGTCATGTTGCTTGTAATGCAGGGCCTGAATCACTTACCTGCAATGCTGCTTGTAATGCAAGGCCTGAATCACTTACCTGCAATGTTGCTTGTAATGCAAGGCCTGAATCACTTACCTGCAATGTTGCTTGTAATGCAAGGCCTGAATCACTTACCTGCCATGCTGCTTGTAATGCAAGGCCTGAATCACTTACCTGCAATGTTGCTTGTAATGCAAGGCCTGAATCACTTACCTGCCATGCTGCTTGTAATGCAAGGCCTGAATCACTTACATGCAATGTTGCTTGTAATGCAGGGCCTGAATCACTTTATAAGAAGCACATGCACTTACTTCAGCATAGTCGTTCCTCTCCTTTATAAGAAACACATGCACTTACTTCAGCATAGTCGTTCCTCTCCTTTATAAGAAACACATGCACTTACTTCAGCATAGTCGTTCCCCTCCTTTATAAGAAGCACATGCACTTACTTCAGCATAGTCGTTCCTCTCCTTTATAAGAAACACATGCACTTACTTCAGCATAGTCGTTCCTCTCCTTTATAAGAAGCACATGCACTTACTTCAGCATAGTCGTTCCTCTCCTTTATAAGAAGCACATGCACTTACTTCAGCATAGTCGTTCCCCTCCTTTATAAGAAGCACATGCACTTACTTCAGCATAGTCGTTCCCCTCCTTTATAAGAAACACATGCACTTACTTCAGCATAGTCGTTCCTCTCCTTTATAAGAAGCACATGCACTTACTTCAGCATAGTCGTTCCTCTCCTTTATAAGAAGCACATGCACTTACTTCAGCATAGTCGTTCCTCTCCTTTATAAGAAGCACATGCACTTACTTCAGCATAGTCGTTCCTCTCCTTTATAAGAAGTACATGCACTTACTTCAGCATAGTCGTTCCTCTCCTTTATAAGAAGTACATGCACTTACTTCAGCATAGTCGTTCCTCTCCTTTATAAGAAGCACATGCACTTACTTCAGCATAGTCGTTCCCCTCCTTTATAAGAAACACATGCACTTACTTCAGCATAGTCGTTCCTCTCCTTTATAAGATGCACATGCACTTACTTCAGCATAGTCGTTCCCCTCCTTTATAAGAAGCACATGCACTTACTTCAGCATAGTCGTTCCCCTCCTTTATAAGAAACACATGCACTTACTTCAGCATAGTCGTTCCTCTCCTTTATAAGAAGCACATGCACTTACTTCAGCATAGTCGTTTTTTGTGTTACTTCAGCATAGTCGTTCCTCTCCTTTATAAGAAGCACATGCACTTACTTCAGCATAGTCGTTCCTCTCCTTTATAAGAAGCACATGCACTTACTTCAGCATAGTCGTTCCTCTCCTTTATAAGAAGCACATGCACTTACTTCAGTATAGTCGTTCCTCTCCTTTATAAGAAGTACATGCACTTACTTCAGCATAGTCGTTCCTCTCCTTTATAAGAAGTACATGCACTTACTTCAGCATAGTCGTTCCTCTCCTTTATA
>CM026404.1:68520895-68589291 GCA_014843695.1 Archivesica marissinica
TAAGACATGTGTGAGGTTGACTGGGAGGTTGCCCAGATTATATAATGTTTTGTTTAATAAGACATGTGTGAGGTTGACTGGGAGGTTGCCCAGATTATATAATGTTTTGTTTAATAAGACATGTGTGAGGTTGACTGGGAGGTTGCCCAGATTATATAATGTTTTGTTTAATAAGACATGTGTGAGGTTGACTGGGAGGTTGCCCAGATTATATAATGTTTTGTTTAATAAGACATGTGTGAGGTTGACTGGGAGGTTGCCCAGATTATATAATGTTTTGTTTAATAAGACATGTGTGAGGTGACTGGGAGGTTGCCCAGATTATATAATGTTTTGTTTAATAAGACATGTGTGAGGTGACTGGGAGGTTGCCCAGATTATATAATGTTTTGTTTAATAAGACATGTGTGAGGTTGACTGGGAGGTTGCCCAGATTATATAATGTTTTGTTTAATAAGACATGTGTGAGGTTGACTGGGAGGTTGCCCAGATTATATAATGTTTTGTTTAATAAGACATGTGTGAGGTTGACTGGGAGGTTGCCCAGATTATATAATGTTTTGTTTAATAAGACATGTGTGAGGTTGACTGGGAGGTTGCCCAGATTATATAACGTTTTGTTTAATAAGACATGTGTGAGGTTGACTGGGAGGTTGCCCAGATTGTATAATGTTTTGTTTAATAAGACATGTGTGAGGTTGACTGGGAGGTTGCCCACCCTAGATTACCTGTTTGATGCTTTCAACAATCTCCTGCTGTACATTCACCTCCAAATCCATAATGACATTGATAAAGTCTTCTTTTAGCTCACACTGTACGGCACAACCCAGGATGAGCAAGAGCACCTTCTTCAGTTCATTAAAGCTTGCATCTGCAATAGACAGGACATTTCAGTCATATACAATTTTCTGCAACTAGTACATTTTCATCGCCTAGATTTCCATCGCCAGGTGAAAAGTGACTAACTAGTAACTAGGTCCACTTAACCTATTACATATAACTTCATTTGCTTTACATTACGAGTGACCGTCTACCTACAGTAAACAAACAGACACTATGGATAGCAGCCCCACCTCTATGCAAAGACAATCAATTATGAAAACATTAACTCCAGCTAGTTTACTATGTCCTTGCCTAATTACTAAGTCCTAGGCAGTGACTACAAAATGCTTATTGTTTGATTACCATTCAATTACTACACAGCCACTGTTCTGTAATCAATTTACCCCTAAACTCCTGCCATTAACATGTATCGAGTATCTTTTTCTGGCAAATAATCTTTCATTAGATGTTTTGTCAGGATATCCAGATATTGTTCTTATAATTAACGCAACAAATACCTGCTGAGTGACACAACAACTAATTGCTCTGGTGTCTTAATCCTATGCACACTGCCGGCAGAGGAAATCACTTTTGCAAACAGCATAGAGCCAGATCAGACGGAACAGAATAGTGGAGCTAAAGCACTTGGCTGAATAGCAAACAACATAGATCTTGATAAGACACGGCGTTACAATCAGACGGAACAGAATAGTGGCGCTAAAACACTTGGCTGAATAGCAAACAACATAGATCGATCCTGATAAGACGTGGTGTTACACCATGGCTGATCCAGATCTATGTTGTTTGCAAATGTGATTTAATTTACTCAGCAGGTAAAGGGTTAATCAGTCCTGTTGCTAAATAAAACAGAGTTGTTAATTGAATTTATTATGGTATGGAAAATGGCGAGAAAGCTACAATTATGCATGTTTAGGTGCTTGCATACTTTTTGTGTGTGCACCCAGATTACATACTTTTGTACCTTTTAGTACACCATAGGTTACATCATGCATCAGTAAAGCACTACCCAAGCATAACTGAATAGTTCAATATCTAATATCATTTTCCTCATTACAAACATGACACATGGGACCAAAACATTCATACACACTTGTATACATGTACACAGTTCCTTGGAATGTTCAAATATTTGGTTCCTGTATCCAAGCGAGACCGTGGGTGGTGTTACTTATACATCCTAGTAATAGCATGTGTGCATAGAGATAGGACACAATTAATTAGCACACCCATGCAGAAACTCACATTTAAATTCTATGTTTTGTCTGTATATTCTTAAAGCGACATTACATCGCAAAAAGCCAAAAAATGCATTTTTTCACGTATAAATGCATTGCTACTACAAATTCTTCCGAATAAATTCAAACACTAACATTATATCAATAAATAGTGTTTTTGTGGATTGAAAGTATGATTTCATATAACGGTCATCCATGCTCCTGAATTGACGTTTGTTTGTCATCGGAGTCAATACTAAACGCGAGATAATGTCGTTTTGAGATAATTTAACGAAGAATAGTCTACAAATAAATAGGCACAAATGTGAGATATAACTGTACATATCTGTACCATAAATCGTGTTATTCAGGATACACCAGTTGTATTACGCAATGTTTACATTATTTTGCTATGTCAACAAACCGCATATACGACGTTTGTTTATTAGTTGAAATACTCAGTATTTGAGGCAAATATTTGGAAACAAATTATACAATATAATAGGAACATACATGCTGTAGAATCTTGCATTTTCACTGATGTAGTGTCGCTTTAATTGCATGATGTGTGACCATTTGAGTATTTCCAATCTATTATTCATTCAATTCTAATTTCAATTTCAGTACCTCACTTTTAACAGATTTTAAGTGTTAATCAATAACCTTCTAGCTCCAATGACTGCTAATGAAATGTATAGCTTGGCTGCATATGTTTACAAATAGATCACATCCTGGTCAGATAATGCTTGATGATGTCAAAGTAATCACACACCTGACATGGCCATTAAAATTCCTTCTCATAGACAGATCAGAGGATATCGGACTAGTGGGTTTGGGGTTTGAATTATTCCCTCACGAAAATACCACTTTCCGAAATTGCATGAGGATGCAATGCATGCAATATAAAATAATTAACAAAAACAAATCAAGGAACGTCGCTAGAATCGGTCTTACAACAATATGTTGAAACTTAAAGATACAAAGTCTGCTAATACCACTAAGCACTTTGGTGTAGCTCAGTTCATGCCTGACACCAAACAAAGAAGAAGAATGTATAAGAATGTACAAAACAATACAGTAGGTCAATTCTAGGATAATATTTGCATTTTAATAATTGTTGGAGGGCATTGAAGGTACATGGATTATGCTGAAATTAATACAAATAAGTAGAAATTAATATTATCGATCATGCATTACATTTATTATTGTATCTTGGAATAAATGAACAAACTCCAATAAATTTATTATTGTAGACATTCGTATCAATGCTTTTATGCATGCATGCAGTTTTCATTTCGATTTAATTAACTTATACATGTGTAAAATGAAATGTGTGCATGCTAGTTGTCACTGTGATCAAAGACATTCTGAAATGCCAAAGCAAAATTATCAATTTACTACTGTGGGGAATTCCTCATTGTTAACAAAAGACATGGACTAATGGCCATGGCAATTAATGTTATTTATGGTAATTGGGAGCAATTTGCTTAAGGGAATATGGTCTCTACAATTTGCTAGATTATAATGAACCAAAATAATTTCTTTGGAAGCAAGCAAATATTTTGTTTCCAAACATCCTATTTTGGTGAATCATTAATTTTTTTTGGTGAACGTTAATTTCATAATCAACAACTGAACAAGCATGATTATTTAATTTAATGTTGTCATAATTTGTGCAGTGACATGTTTACTTTTCTTTAAATTGTCATGTTTTGTATTATATATAAGTAAAATGAATCGAGAAATAAAATATGATTAAACTAAACAAATAAGCATGATGACAGTGCTTTCTCTCATTATTTCCAAAAAGCATTTAGTTAGTCAATAGCTTGCATATCTTACAAAGCCATACCCCCTTAATAGCTTCTACATTAGCATTAATGAATGTAATTACATGCATGCTGATGGTAGGTGACATGTGGCCAGACAAGAGTTCACAATGAAACCCAACACTGATGTCCCACATGGTTCATCCAACATGTACAATATTTAAATCATGTCTGATGTCCAAGTCGATGTCTGAGTCAGTATTGATTGGTAATTAACTCTGGTCAATGCAAGGACTTCATGCTGTACTGAATTCTAGACTACCAATCAATGACCGGAATTGTATGACAAAGGGTCATACCAGAATAACGTTTTTGTGTGTTTTACGTTTATTTATCTTCGATACCGGTTGCCCATATGAACGACGCCTCATGAAAAGATTAGTAATTTTAGATGTTTGGAGGATAGTGCAATGATACAGACAGAGACCCATTTCAGAGTCTTCTCTGGTTCTTTTATGTGCACATTGTAAAGCACTGACACGAGACCTTGGTTTAAAGTCCCAGTGGAAAGACTGTTAATTTTATTAGGGTCAAACGGTGGATCAAACCTGCGATCCCTGGATTACCTGTCCAGCATGTTAACCACCGGACTACAGATCCGGCTGTCAGAATAAAGTTCATCAAGTTCATTGAGTGTGACTCCAGGGCCCCCCAGTAGGACAATGGTAGTGTTAAATTCCTTGATGCAGTGATAAAACAAGAGAGCAGACACAGACAATGTACTTCAGTTGCAGTGTTTTCTTTGATCTGTCTGTAGCACCTGCTATCTCTTGCATTGCAAGTTAAAAATATATTTTATACCATCTTTTATTCTTTCATCACCAATGATTTCCATTTCTATGAATATTTACATAAAAGTTGCTGCCCAGGATCAAAACATTCTTAGACCCAAAAACTTTTATAAGAATTTTGAAAAATAAGATTTCAATCGGATCTTTAACTACAATATTTTATTTCTGGCCTTTTCGAAGCCGTTATAAATTCATAGTCACCATAATGGTATAACTCTTTATTAAATACAATAGGATGACTTCAAAATATGACAGGAAATTCTATTCCAATTTCATAAAAATGTCACAGTTTGTAAATAGAAAACCCTGGTGGATAATAACTAATAACAGCTTGTAAGAAATCAATACCTGTAGACATAAATAACACATAGGCAGGTATTAACAACATTACACTGACGGATCTGTAGTCCAGTGGTAGCACGCTAGACTGGTAATCCAGGGATCGCAGGTTCGATCCCCCGTCTGACCATAATAAAATTAACAGTCTTTCAGATGGGACGTTAAACCGAGGTTTCGTGTCGGTGCTTTACACCGTGCACGTAAAAGAACCAGAGGAGATTCTGGAATGGGTCTATCTCTGTGTATCATTGCACTATCCTCCAAAAATCTAAAATGACTCTCTTCAGGAGGCGTCGCTCATATGGGCAACCGGTAGCGACGATAAATAACGTAAAACACACACACAGCTTGCAAGGAATCAGTACCTGTAGTGATAAATAACACATAGGCAGGTATTAACAACATTTTAACAATTACCTTTCTCTGTATTTCTGCTAATCTGACATACATAATACAGGTAACGTATTTTTCACTGTGTCTCAAACAAGTATATGTCATTTAGTCAAGATAAAACTTACTGAAGTCATTAGACCTAAATCGTAAATTAGCAATTCAGTTGAGCAGAAAACCTTATGAACTTTATAACAACCATGAAAAAGAAAATTCAGTGCAAAAATTTGGCATTCAAAATCTTGTACGGTTTCTTTATAATATTAGGTCAAATATTGACAAGTATTTATATTTCCATAGGTGTCAACATGTTTGACATTACATATCTATTCGTTGTGAGAGTCTGTAGACTGGATGATCCACAAAATATGGGAATTTACATGGTATTATCGACTGACTAGTGTAAAATCGTAAATATTTCAGTCAATCATTGTGACATGGTTTGGTTTATTTTTGGAGTTTTTCAACTTATGCAGCGACTTTCCAGTTTGACCTTTAGCATCGGGGACAATTTGAATGAAATGTCAAGTCCTACTTTCTAGGAAAAATAAGAAAAATATTACACATTTGTTATCTGCTCATTTCGCCTACAGCATACTAAAGATTAAGCTTTGGAGAAAAATGAGGTGTCATGGAGGTCCTTGTTCTGGCTTTGATTGGATGGTGAAATCTTGTCAGTTAAATGCAAGTCTGGAGATGGTGAAACCTTGTCAGTTAAATGCAAGTCTGGAGATGCAAGTCTAGAGATGGTGAAATCTCGTCAGTTAAATGCAAGTCTGGAGATGGTGAAATCTCGTCAGTTAAATGCAAGTCTGGAGATGGTGAAACCTTGTCAGTTAAATGCAAGTCTGGAGATGGTGAAATCTCGTCAGTTAAAAATGCAAGTCTGGAGATGGTGAAATCTCGTCAGTTAAATGCAAGTCTGGAGATGGTGAAACCTTGTCAGTTAAATGCAAGTCTGGAGATGGTGAAATCTCGTCAGTTTCATGCAAGTCTGGAGATGGTGAAATCTCGTCAGTTAAATGCAAGTCTGGAGATGGTGAAATCATGTCAGTTTCATGCAAGTCTGGAGATGGTGAAATCATGTCAGTTTCATGCAAGTCTGCATATTGGAGATTGTGAAATCTTGTCAGTTTTTGGAAAATGTACAGAAATTATTGATGTAGTTTAAACAGTATTTTATTTCATTGAATATAGATAATCTAGTGTTCATAATATGTGTACACATACATGTAGGATTGAGGGGGAAAGCATCCTGCTCAGTACTACCATTTATGAAGGAAATGATGGGTTTTTTGGGTTGTTTTTTCACTTTTCAGATCTGGATACTGCCTGTGTACTCACCTTTCTCTGGCTCCCGGCAGATGAGATGTATGTTAGGTAACTTGACAATGAGCAATTGTTGAAGAACATCCTGAAAATAGAACAGGGAACCAGCATTAAAAGACAAGCAAGTCAGTCTAGGTTTTGGCAAACAGCATTAAGATGAGCTATGGTATCATACAGACTACATTCTGGCAACCCGCATTAATAGGAGTTTATGATATGTCTTATGTTACGCGGATGAAAGAGTAAACGTGGTCATTTGTGTGTGAGGAAACCGGAGAACCCAGAGAAAACACACCTGTCCATCTGGCAACCACCGTACCATCTTGTTTGCAAAAGTGATTTTATTTACTCAGCAAGCAGAGTTAAACTAGCCCTCAGCACTTTATAAATACCAGAAATGACATCAAAACTCTCACACACATTTACACTGACATTTAATGGGGTGATAATTGGAACCAATACAAATTATCTGCTTATAAACAAGTACATTGACGGATCTGTAGTCCAGTGGTAACACGCTGGACTGGTAATCCACGGATCGCAGGTTCGATCACCCGTCTGACCCTAATAAAATTATAGTCTTTCAGATGGGACATTAAACTGGGGTCTCATGTCGGTGCTTTACACTGTGCACGTAAAAGAACCAGAGGAGACTCTGGAATGGGTCTCTGTCTGTATCATGAACTATCCTCCAAAATGACTAATCTCTTCAGGAGGTGTCGCTCATATGGGCAACCGGTAGCGACGATAAATAAACGTAAAACACACAGGTACATTGTGAACTGGTCAGTAGTTCAGTGGTCCACATGTTGGACTGCGAATCCAGGGATCACATGTTCGATCCTCATCTGACCCTAATAATGTTAACAGTCTTTCAGAGAAGACTTTAAAGCCAGACAGGTCTCCATGTTGGAACACAACACAACACAACACAACACAACACACACACACACACACACACACACACACACACACACACTGATTGTATAGGACACATATTGTAGCACACACACACACACCCTGTAGACAGTATCATATAGTATTTTCTACATAATTATCATCAACTAAATTGTAAACTATTAACCAATGGAACTGTTTGATCTCATCATGCCTTGTATAGCCCAGGATTAACTCTCCTGATCCCCTGATCCCTCCAAATTCAATCATTCTTTTGTACAACATAATTTCCCCCTTCAAATGCTTTCTAATGCATCAATCACATTGACCTGGTTTTTCTGTAGTTTTCAAATATTTTTAAATTCACTTCTTTTTACATATAGAAATCAGTTCAAATAAAGGATTAGGTAAAGTTGTTATCATAAAAATCAGTGCACTGAAATAGGATATGATCCATCAATGAAAGACCCGCTTTGTCATACATATAGTGGTATTATGGCTCACCTACCAAAACATTCCCTAAACTTAACCATAATGAAGATTGTGAACTTACAGTTTTCGAAGATACATGTATATATAAGCACTGGTAGGCAAATGTTTGGACACTATAAATAATACATATCTGTCACACATGAAAGACAGAATCGCAAGGATCTACACAGCTATACGCAACCAACAGAACTATCAGCAGCTAACATAGTCATAAGGAGCCAACACGGCCATCAGCAACCAACAGAACTAACAGCAGCTAACATAGTCATAAGGGGCCAACACGGCCATCAGCAGCCAATGGAGCTGTCAGCAGCTAGCACAGCCACAACCGACCAGCACAACTGTCAGCAGCCAACAGAGCTGTCAGCCAGTACAGCCACAAGGGGCCAGCCAGCACAGCTGTCAGCAGCCAACATAGCTGTCAGCAGCCAACAGTCACCAGCAGCCAACAGACCTGATTGTCTGGGGTTTTTTTTGGCGTTAAAAGTGGAACCATCAGCTTAGGTTATATGGCGACTCTCTATCTAGTATTGGTGGAGGAAGACCCGGGTGGTCCTCAGAACAGTATTGCTTCTTCACATGAAATAATTTTACACCCCAGTGGGAATCTAACCAACAGCGGTGAGGGACAAGTGATTTGAAGACATCGGCTCAACAGAAGCCCCTCAAACAGAGCTGTCAGCAGCCATCAGCAGCCAATAGAGCTGTCATCAGCCAGCACAGCCAACAGATCAGAGCCTTCAGCAGCCAGAAGAGGCCAGCCAGCACATATATCAGCAGCTAATAGAGCTGTCATCAGCCAGCACAGCCAACAGATCAGAGCCTTCAGCAGCCGCAAGGGGCCAGCACAGCTATCAGCAGCTAATAGAGCTGTCATCAGCCAGCACAGCCAACAGATCAGAGCCTTCAGCAACCGCAAGGGGCCAGCCAGCACAGCTATCAGCAGCCAACAAAGCCATTAACAATCTGTCAGCAATCAGCACAGTGATCAACAGCTGAGCACTGACAACTTCAAATATCAGTAACCATTAACAAACTGGAGATAAAAGGTCAAAGTAAACAGACAATGATAACACACGGAACTGGTTTATTTATATGTTTGTAAAATAAAAGTTATTAATTTTAGTTTTATTTTGTGTGAACAATACCAAGATGAAGCAATTTAGAGCAATTTTCAGAAACGGTTGTGTTTCTTATGGAAGGCACTTAAATGACACATTGGCTTACATTAGGATTGAATGTGTGTCCCCCCCCCACCCCCAAACTAAAGAGACCTGCAAGTCATCATCAGAAATGATTGTTCGACAGTATAAAGTAGAAATAATAGAGGTTGACTTATAGTCGAGTATATCATTATGGTATATATCTACATCACCAACACCACATACATCTAAATAGGCTTACAAAAAGTGTACATCCAGATGAACTTGCTTGTGACTAGCCGTCTCATCAGGATCTCCACTTTTTGCCAGTAATATTACTATTTTAAGACAATTTTTCACCATTTTGATAAATGAACTGGTCCAAATGTAATTTTCTTATTGTTTTATTGGTCTAAAAATATCATGCACCAGTCCATGTCAGTTACTTGGTGTTGAATGGGTTAAAATGTCAAAGAATTTGTATATGTTCAAGTACTGAGATACATGATACAGTTTGAGCTATACCTTTCTCAGTTTTTCAATTTGCAGCTAAACATTTACCCTCATTTCACATTTACAGTCATTAACTCATTTCATTCTGGATACATTTAAAGGCTTTTGCAAACAACATAGATCCAGATCAGCCGCAGCGTGACGCTGCGTGCTGATCAGGATCTATGTTGTTTGCTACATAGCCAAGTGTCTTAGCAAGATCATCTGAATAGCAAACAGTATATATATGTTCTTTGCAAATACTGTTTGAACGGTATCCAGAATGAAATGGGTTAAGAGATCAGTGCATTTTGATCGTCGCAAATTGGTTGTCCAGAATTCTGGGATATTCATGAATTGATATGTTGCAACTGCGGTATGTACAAAACTAACATATGACATTATTTAACCCATTTCATTCTGGATACCGTTCAAACAGTATTTGCAAAGAAAATAGAGCCAGATCTGCCACCACGGAGCGTTCCGTCTGATCAGGCTCTACGCTGTTTGCTATTCAGATGATTTTGCTAAGAGACTTAGCTATGTAGCAAACAACATAGATCCTGATCAGCACGCAGCGTCACGCTGCGGCTGATCTGGATCTATGTTGTTTGCAAAAGCCTTTGAATGTATCCAGAATGAAATGGGCTAAACATTTACCCTCATTCATATTGATAAACTTGTCACATTCATACAATGAGCGATTCAAGTGAACAATTCACCGTTAAATCACATTGAATGTATAGAAAATCTCAACATTGACTCAACTGTAAATGTAAATAAACGTTGTATAGGAAAACATCACAGCACAAGCGTCTTCAATATTCAAAAGTCGTACTTAAAGTTGGAGTACAATAAGTATTGAAATAATGAAACATATATTTGTGATATTTGTTGAACATTTTCAGGTAACACAGTAGAGTATATAATACCAGGGCATGTAAAATTTTCAAAATCAAATCGGTCCTGGCCGAAATTGAGAGTCAGGACTCCCCTCCCCATGTCATTCTAATATTTTTGCGACCCCCCCCCCCCCTAGAAATATGTACAATCTGTTTTTTTTATCATTTTTAATTAGGTTTTTATTGTAAAGTTTGCTTATATTTGAGCAATGAAGTGCGCGGGTGATTCATTAAAATCGAAAATCGCCACATACAATGCCCAGGGGTACTACGGCATAGGACGAGGTGACTACGGTACGGGTTGACCGCGTACATGTTTATAAGTCAGAGCTGCAAGGGCGTATGTAATGTAATCGGCTGCCTATGACATCAACTCCTCAAGTAGGTGCGGTGCGCATTGCAAAATCACTTTCTAGAAACTAAACACGAAAATTCTATTTTAGACACGCATATATTGAAATTTTAAAATCACGGATTGACAATTTAGTGTAACCTGGGAACAGGCGTCGATATATTTTGCCTGGTCAGTCAAATAAATATATTTTAACACCGAGACTATTAATTGGGCCGTATCGAGTTTCTGATCATATCAACGGGAAACTGGACAGATTGTCCGTGTAATTATTGACTAGCATTAATAGGCCTATTAGCACGTGACTTAATTAATGATGTACTTGAATCGAAAGTGAGGCAATGCAATGTTGATCAAACTTTATAATTGGCCGCCATTGTTTACAGGTCAACGGAACGATAAATAGTTTTAAAAAGTACAATGTGCGTCTGATTTGACATATTTACTCAATATTTAAGTCGTCCTTAGTTCAATTATGCCATCTCGTCGATATAACACAGAAACGGGACGTTTCTATATTTAGTGATAATATCTTGTAGTAGATGGCGCTACGATCGGAAATCCAGTTTCCCCAGGCTGTCATTTTGCCAGAAGTTAAAAAGTGAAAAATCTACAGACTGGCACCCAGGCTAAACTTAGTGCCTCGGGGGGGGGGGACATCTGTCTCCGATTAATTATGGCTTTGGGATTATCGGACAATAGGGGCAGGGCAATCAACATGGATCAGTCAAGCAGGTCACATATCGATCTTAGACTGGAAACTGGTGTGAATAAATGTATACACCTTATCGAGAGATTATATTTACCAATTTAGGTTTGTTTACAAAACTGTTTTTTAAAAGCCCTGATATATACATGTATGAACATACAGCTGATTGTACCAAAGTTTTAACCCTTTCCTTCATAAAGATTTAAGTTAATATACTATTATATCTCCATACAAACGACAGTCATTTAGCTATCATGCAGTGGATAAGTAAGTAGTCGCCATATCTATCCCACCTCAATAGATATTACTGGGACTACATGAGATTCTGACCTTTATTATGAACATTGGTTTGGCTACTACATTGTCAATGTATGTTGTATTGGTAATGGTGTCAAGAGGTGCTTCTATGAGGGAAAGGATTAATTGCACAATAGAAATCAATGACATTTGTGTCATATTTTTGCTTGCTTAACCCATGATCTTCCAAGTATTTCCTTTCCCTGCTGTACTGATGATTAAAGACATTTTTCAACAATATACAGTGAAATCTAACATGTTTTGAAAATGGCCTCAAGTTACAATACCAAATATGTCAAACAAAATGAGACTAAAATTCAGTAAATTTAAATTTGTTTGACTTAAAGCATCCGATGAACAACTTGACACCTATGCATTAGTTTTGGATTTCTTCTCTTCATAATTATACACAAGACGATATCTTTATGTACCATGGATGTTTATATGTATAGTTGTCCAGGCTAATAAGATACAATCACAGTTGAAATAAACTTCAATTTCTTCATTCCCTAGAGTTTCAGCACCCCCACCCGCACTTTGCCATTTTTTTAATACAACTGTCTCAATTAGATACAGCTAATGTCATATAGATATAGCAACCCTCCAAATTGAAGTGATGGTGTCCATGTGTGTTCCTCAATAGGTATTGTTACTTGGCGTCCGTGCAGGGTACACCCAATAGCTAAATCACTTGTAAATCACTTTGGGCTGTCCGATTAGCACAGTGTAGCGCATTCGCTTCCCACCAATGCAACTCAGATTCGATCCTCGGACCGGGAAGAATGTGAGATGGTACGATGGTCGCCAGATCGGACAGGTGGGTTTTCTCCGGGTACTATGGTTTCCTCCTACAGGAATGACAACATTTACGCTTTTATCCACGCGAACGAGAGTGATTAATATAAGTTGTTAAAACTTGCTTCACAATCGTTGTAAAATAAATAAAGTTTAAACTTTAAAAAAACTTGTTGCAATGCAACCGTGGTAGGGCTAGACTTTCATGCTATGGTAAAGTGCAAGTGATTTTTCACAAAAAGAAATAAAATTCAATCATTCAGTAATAACATATAACGGTATGTATATTATTAACCCAATATGTGAGGTGATATGTAGGCAGCCCGGTTAGCTAAGTCGGTAGAGCAATCGCCCTGTAAGCGAGAGGTCCCTGGTTCGAGTCCCGGACTGACTGTATGTTTTTCTCACCTGGGTTACACAGACATGACCATTCTTTACTCCCATCAAAATCAAGCTGGGTCTGAATCAATCTACAAGTACTGAACAAGGCAAAGCCATCACTGACCAGGGGGTAAATCTATTATAAATTGAACAGTCCCATAAATTGTGACCTAATTGCATTTTGCTAAAATGTTACCTTTGCTTCATTTAACATTAACAAATACACATTTCATCTTGAGCAATTGGATCTCCTATATAAAAGGAAATGATTACACACATGTTTACACATACAAATGTCAAAGAATTTTAATATAAAATCAGTGCAGACACATTTATTACAATGAACGATAATTCCTTTAACATTTCAAATAAAATGTGCTGCTTTTAACAAATAAGGTAAATTTAGACTTTGCAACTGAACTGAACCCCCCTCTCCATTCACAGGACTCTTTTGAGACTTATAAACTGCAGTTTTATTGATAAATGATTGGATGGTGTTGAAGGAATATTACAGCATTCAGATTTCACTGTGCCCTGGAGATGGATGGAGGATAGTGAAATGTTCTGTCAGGTTACAGACCACCATTAAATAGTAAATACATAGTAAAATGTTCTGTCAGGTTACAGACCACCATTAAATAGTAAATACATAGTGAAATGTTCTGTCATGGTCATGTTACAGACCACCATTAAATAGTAAATACATAGTGAAATGTTCTGTCATGTTACAGACCACCATTAAATAGTAAATACATAGTGAAATGTTCTGTCATGTTACAGACCACCATTAAATAGTAAATACATAGTGAAATGTTCTGTCAGGTTACAGACCACCATTAAATAGTAAATACATAGTGAAATGTTCTGTCAGGTTACAGACCACCATTAAATAGTAAATACATAGTGAAATGTTCTGTCATGTTACAGACCATCATTCAATAGTAAATACATAGTGACATGTTCTGTAAGGTTACAGACCACCATTCAATAGTAAATACATAGTGACATGTTCTGTCATGTTACAGACCACCATTAAATAGTAAATACATAGTGAAATGTTCTGTCATGTTACAGACCATCATTCAATAGTAAATACATAGTGACATGTTCTGTAAGGTTACAGACCACCATTCAATAGTAAATACATAGTGACATGTTCTGTCATGTTACAGACCACCATTCAATAGTAAATACATAGTGACATGTTCTGTCAGGTTACAGACCACCATTCAATAGTAAATACATAGTGACATGTTCTGTAAGGTTACAGACCACCATTCAATAGTAAATACATAGTGACATGTTCTGTCAGGTTACAGACCACCATTCAATAGTAAATACATAGTGACATGTTCTGTAAGGTTACAGACCACCATTCAATAGTAAATACATAGTGACATGTTCTGTAAGGTTACAGACCACCATTCAATAGTAAATACATAGTGACATGTTCTGTAAGGTTACAGACCACCATTCAATAGTAAATACATAGTGACATGTTCTGTAAGGTTACAGACCACTATTAAATAGTAAATACATAGTGACATGTTCTGTCAGGTAACAAACCACCATTCAATAGTAAATACATAGTGACATGTTCTGTAAGGTTACAGACCACCATTCAATAGTAAATACATAGTGACATATACTGTCAGGTTACAGACCACCATTCAATAGTAAATACATAGTGACATATACTGTCAGGTTACAGACCACCATTCAATAGTAAATATATAGTGACATGTTCTGTAAGGTTACAGACCACCATTCAATAGTAAATACATAGTGACATGTTCTGTAAGGTTACAGACCACCATTCAATAGTAAATACATAATGACATGTTCTGTCAGGTTACAGACCACCATTAAATAGTAAATACATAGTGAAATGTTCTGTCATGTTACAGACCACCATTCAATAGTAAATACATAGTGACATGTTCTGTAAGGTTACAGACCACCATTCAATAGTAAATACATAGTGACATGTTCTGTCATGTTACAGACCACCATTAAATAGTAAATACATAGTGAAATGTTCTGTCATGTTACAGACCATCATTCAATAGTAAATACATAGTGACATGTTCTGTAAGGTTACAGACCACCATTCAATAGTAAATACATAGTGACATGTTCTGTCATGTTACAGACCACCATTCAATAGTAAATACATAGTGACATGTTCTGTAAGGTTACAGACCACCATTCAATAGTAAATACAGTGACATGTTCTGTAAGGTTACAGACCACCATTCAATAGTAAATACATAGTGACATGTTCTGTAAGGTTACAGACCACCATTCAATAGTAAATACATAGTGACATGTTCTGTAAGGTTACAGACCACCATTCAATAATACATACATAGTGAAATGTTCTGTCAGGTTACAGACCACCATTCAATAGTAAATACATAGTGACATGTTCTGTAAGGTTACAGACCACTATTAAATAGTAAATACATAGTGACATGTTCTGTCAGGTAACAAACCACCATTCAATAGTAAATACATAGTGACATGTTCTGTAAGGTTACAGACCACCATTCAATAGTAAATACATAGTGACATATACTGTCAGGTTACAGACCACCATTCAATAGTAAATACATAGTGACATATACTGTCAGGTTACAGACCACCATTCAATAGTAAATACATAGTGACATGTTCTGTAAGGTTACAGACCACCATTCAATAGTAAATACATAGTGACATATACTGTCAGGTTACAGACCACCATTCAATAGTAAATACATAGTGACATATACTGTCAGGTTACAGACCACCATTCAATAGTAAATACATAGTGACATGTTCTGTAAGGTTACAGACCACCATTCAATAGTAAATACATAGTGACATGTTCTGTCAGGTTACAGACCACCATTCAATAGTAAATACATAGTGACATGTTCTGTAAGGTTACAGACCACCATTCAATAGTAAATACATAGTGACATGTTCTGTCAGGTTACAGACCACCATTCAATAGTAAATACATAGTGACATGTTCTGTAAGGTTACAGACCACCATTCAATAGTAAATACATAGTGACATATACTGTCAGGTTACAGACCACCATTCAATAGTAAATACATAGTGACATATACTGTCAGGTTACAGACCACCATTCAATAGTAAATACATAGTGACATGTTCTGTAAGGTTACAGACCACCATTCAATAGTAAATACATAGTGACATGTTCTGTAAGGTTACAGACCACCATTCAATAGTAAATACATAGTGACATGTTCTGTAAGGTTACAGACCACCATTCAATAGTAAATACATAGTGATATGTTCTGTAAGGTTACAGACCACCATTCAATAGTAAATACATAGTGACATGTTCTGTAAGGTTACAGACCACCATTCAATAGTAAATACATAGTGAAATGTTCTGTCAGGTTACAGACCACCATTCAATAGTAAATACAGATCAATCTCAACATGTTCAGAGATACTGTATAGAGGGAATTATCTGCAGGTGTTTTAATTACGTTTCATTTAAGATCATGAAATGATTCAGGCATATAAACACAGCAAATAAATAATACACAAGCTGGAAGCATGCAGTGAATTAATTCTTATTCCACTAATTGTGAATAAAGTCGCTTTTCCAAACAGCATAGAGCCAGATTAGAGGCACTGAACTTTGCATCGGATAAAGCGCTATGCTGTTTGTTATTTGGATAGTGAAGATATATATTATATAACACTCGACACACTGGTCATTATTGTATGCGGCCATTTTCGATTTTTAATGAATGACCTGCACTATAAAAGCCTCGTTTTAAAAATGATAAAAAAAACACACATGATAGATAATAGAAATATGTACAGTGAAGTGCAGGTCATTCATTAAAATCATGGGTACTACGGCGTAAGACGAGGCCGAGGGTCGATATGACTCGGGCATAGGTTACCCACGTACATGTATATATGTTAGAGCTGCATGGGCGTATCTATCCAATCGGCTGCCTATGGCATCAATTCCTCAAGTAAGTGCGCACTGTGTAGCAAAATCAATTTACTAGCAACAAAACACGGAAATTCCATATCTATTTTTAGACACTCACCTGTTGCAATTTTATGAAGCTCCGTAGCAGTTACTTCCCTTATATAAATCACGGTTTGAAGCTTATTGACAATTTAGTGCCTCGGGGAAAACATATGTCTAAGATTAATGTATGGCTTTGGGATTGGGATTATCTGACAAGAGGGGCAATCAACATGGATCAGTCAAGCAGGTCGCATATCGATCTTAGACCGGAAACAGGTGTGAACAAATGTCCCTTATCAAGGGATTATATTTACAAATTTAGGTTTGTAACAAAAATTCAACAATTTTCTTGATCAATTTTTTATGACTTTTTGGTTGCTACAGCCGGTCCACGAGTTTAATATTCGGTCCAGGACCGGGAGACCGGCGTTTTTAGAAACCCTGCTCTGCACTGTATGCTATTCGGATAATGAAGCTAAAATCCTTTGCTGAATAGTAAACAACAGATCCTGATCAGCCACGTCATTTAAAAAGCAGTGGTTTATCAGGAGCTATGTTCTCTGCACATTCCTTCCAATTTATTCAACAGATTGTGGGATAAGGACTCCATACCTCTCATCAAAACATGTTTGCATATTTTGAAAAGTAGTGTCTTAACCCATTTCATTCTGGATACATTTAAAGGCTGTTGCATACAACATAGATCCAGATCAACCACAGCGTGACGCTTCGTGCTGATCAGGATCTATGTGGTTTGCTACATAGCCAAGTGTCATAGCAAGATCATCTGAATAGCAAACAGCATAGAGCCTGATCAGACGGCACGATCTGTGGTGGCTGATCTGGCTCTATGTTCTTTGCAAATACTGTTTGAATGGTATCCAGAATCAAATGGGTTAAGTACCACTAAATCAATACAAGTTAAAATGAGCTTGAGCATACTATACCCCAACGATAACGTGATTCCCGCGAAAAAGATAGCACAGGCTAATATTATTATAATGGGTAAAAAGAAGTTTATTATCATTTATGTATGCATTACTTGGCACACAGGATTATTTATTACACCCTACGTATTGATTTGGCTTATTCCAAACCTATTTATAGTAATGTTTGTAAATAACACGTTATCTTTGGGCCATAGTAGTTTATATATTTTCATAACCCCAAAACCTTTCAGTTGTACATATAAACAGATGTATCTAAATACATATGTTGAACACTAAAATCAATGCATGCATAAATTAACGGGTATAAACACAGTTTTGTTTCTTTTCTGAAAGAAAACAAATACATGAGATTAAAATCTGATGTAAATATACCACATGCAAACTGACATACAGCGTTCAACAACTTCAGACATGCAAAATCACTCAACACAGAACAGAGCCTTGTTTGTAGGTTATATCAACATTGTAAATAAAAGGCTAAGAGTAAACTTGCAAATTCTCAAAGTAAAATGTATTGATTTCGCTTGATTTCAACTGATGTGTGTAGCTGTAACATTCTGTGACCACAAATTCATAAATACTTGAAAGCACATTAGGTGCACAAAGAAATCACAGCCAGTTTGACACATTTAATTGTCTTTCCTTGAATACTACAGTAGCCATGTTATAATTAATTGATTCTGCTGCTACTGAGATGTTTTTAATTGATGGAAGAATTGGTGGGAGCCTATCAGCTGGTCTAAACAAACAAGTGTCCTACCTTTTATAATGGCAGGTTCTTAGCTCAGGAAATGTTTTCAAAATATTGTTGACATTGGCCAAGTATTTACTGAGTAAACAGAAGAATGTGACTTGAAAATATTATGAAAGTTAGACACTCAAAATCAGGAACAGTTGAGATGGGAGAAGATTAAGGTATACAATGGAGGAGATTATGTATACAAGGGAGAAGATTAATGTATACAAGGAAGAAGATCATGGTATACAAGGGAGAAGATTATGTATACAAGGGAGAAGATTAACGTATACAAGGAAGAAGATTATGGTATACAAGGGAGAAGATTATGGTATACAAGGGAGAAGATTAAGGTATACAAGGGAGAAGATTAAGCTATACAAGGGAGAAGATTAAGGTATAAGGGAAAAGATTAAGGTATACAAGGGAGAAGATTACGGTATACAGTGAAACCCCTCTAAACCGAACGGCTTCCGGACCGGAAGAGAAGTTCAGTTTGGAGGGGTTTTCGGTTTAGAGGGGTTTTCGGATGAGGGGGGGGGGAGATAAAGTTTTGAACAAATGTCTGTATGAACAGGAATAACAAGAAATGACACTAAAATTATTTTTGGTTCCGTATTTGATCAATAATTATGAAATATAATTATCAATGTTATGCCTTAAATAATGATAGTCTGCCTTTTGTGAAATCCCATTCACATCTAATTAGATCGTATTAAAACTAATTACTCAAACATGAAAAGAGATTAACAAACCTGCAATTGCAAAGGACATAATTAAATAGTGTCCAGTCGTAATCCATTTGAAAACAACGTAATTAAAACAAATTTTCAGCATCATTGGTTTTTATCACGCCTTTATGTTCTCACAACACCACGTCGGATGTAAACAATACGGATAAAACACCAATATGCCGACTGATTAATTGACTTGTGAAAACACGGAAGGTGTTATGTTTCAGGTGAGACAAAGGTTGTTTCGGATCCGGATTTTACGCCGCTGGCTGTTCGGTTTTCAGGGGTAATTTGCAATAGAAATGTGCACAAATGGTCCCGAAAACTTGTCCGGTATTCGGAAAAGAGAGGTTCCGGTTTAGAGAGGTTTTTTTACAATGAACAAAGAAGGGAAAATATCGGGACCGCGAAAATTGTCCGGTTTGGAGGGAATTCCGATTTAGAGGGGTTCCGGTTTTGAGGGGTTTCACTGTACAAGGAAGAAGATTAAGCATACAAGGAAGAATATTAAGGTATATAAGGGAGAATAATAAGGTATACCAGGAAGAGGACAAAGGCATTTAAGGGAGAAAATTACGGCATACAACCAGGGATCAGTTTAGAGGGTGATGTGGGCGAAATTGTCGCCCTAGGGACCCTGACTTCGCTCTCTGGGGGCCCCACTTCTCCCTATTTTTTGGTTTTTACAATTTTCAAATAAAATTTTGTCTAGTAAGATACACTGGCCCATTATAAATCACTACTTCTATTCAAATGTTGTATTTAATGGCTGTACTGTGCATTTTAACCCTATTTTGCAGAAGTATATTAACGAACACCATTTAAGGAAGCGATCACGCACTTTCTCACTTCTCCCAAAAATTCTGACCTAGAATGAACCCTGACAACTTCACACTATGCAATCTGGTGTGATGTGAAATGCTAATACACCGAAACACGAAAATCAATCAAAACAACTGCTAATTTCAATCGATTTTCATGATTGGGATAGGGTGAATGAATACACATAACCATTTTAATTGTTAAGTGTTATCAATCAGTGAATATAATCACAATCATTGATTAGATCTCCAATGGCATGCAGCCAGTCCAAATTTAGATCTGGCTTACCCGGATAAAGCCGTAATCCCGTAATCTCAGACCTTCAGATCAATACACACACCAATTATTGCCCTTGTCACACAATGTAGGTTCCATTGAAAACTGGTCATCTAAACACAACATTCTTGAAACAGTTTCAATAATTGTAAAACTGGGAACATTACATGGAACCCTTAGTATCATGCAACACTCGAAAACCATTCATAGCACTTACACTCTATACACACTCATTCATAGCACTTAACATTCCACATTTACTCATTCACAAGCACTTTTCATTTCTGAATAAAGAATAATTATTGCAGAAGTTTTAGCTCAAACCCGGAGATTATAAAACATTTCTCCAATCTCAAACTCAGTCTCAAAGCTTCTGGTTGGTTCTGCTGAGTGTAATACTCAGACTCAACCAATCAAATTCCTTGAACTCCAGTTTGAGATTTGAGAGAAAAGGTTATAACCTCCGACCCAGCATATGACCCAAGAGCAGCTCCACTGTGAAGCACACATGTCCAGAACCCAAACAAATATGTGACCGTAGCCCAACATCAACATATTACCATTGTTCACTATCAGCATACATGTACGAACCAAGTCCAATGTCAGGGCTCGACAAATCCACTCGTCCGCTTGTATTTACGAGTGACTTTTCGATCTGGACGAGTAGAAATTCCAAGTCGCTTGCCCAGTCGGACGAGTGAAAATTTCAGCTAAATATCCAATATAAATCGTAGGAACAAAATATAATAATATCCGTTTTACTTTCTTCGGAATGATTACCAGGCGTGATAATGGGAAATTACCGCGGATATTTTAATGTGTTTATGCTGCCACATAATTGCATTTATTAATAAATTAAAGTGCAATTCTGATGATTTTTAATTTTCCTAAAATACATGGGACGAGTGATAGTCCAATCTGGATGAGTGGAACAGTGGCATCACTCGCCCAGTAGGACGAGTAAGAAATTAAAAATTTGTCGAGGCCTGCAATGTGCCTCCATTTAAGAACAAATGCTAGGTTTTACTGTGGTATATTTTACAGGCAATGGGAGTGGATACTTTGCCGACTGCCCAGACCACAGGCAATGGGAGTGGATACTTTGCCGACTGCCCAGACCACAGGCATTGGGAGTGGATACTTTGCCGACTGCCCAGACCACAGGCAATGGGAGTGGATACTTTGCCGACTGCCCAGACCACAGGCAATGGGAGTGGATACTTTGCCGACTGCCCAGACCACAGGCATTGGGAGTGGATACTTTGCCGACTGCCCAGACCACAGGCAATGGGAGTGGATACTTTGCCGACTGCCCAGACCACAGGCAATGGGAGTGGATACTTTGCCGACTGCCCAGACCACAGGCAATGGGAGTGGATACTTTGCCGACTGCCCAGACCACAGGCATTGACCGATGTATCCCAAAATGGAATCACTTCCTCCTGGGCAAACACTCTATATATCCATAAAGTTTCATCAAAATCTATCAACAACTTTTTGAGTTACCCTGTTCACAGACAGACACACACACACACACACAGACAAAAGCAAGAGCCCCTATTTAGGGTGGGTGGGGTTTAATAAAAGGAAAATGTTCTGTAAAAATATAATAATCTAACAGAATGGTTGGTCATTTTGTTTGTTCGGGGTTATTACGCATTCATCAGCACCGTTTTGGGCTATATCGACGGCGGGCTGTTTACCTAACAACACATTTCCTAGACAGGCTCCAGCAGTTAACTAGTACTTGGTGCACCAACCTCCGTAAGAAACTGCCAACTTTTTCATATAAATAGACAACAGCTCGAACCCATGACCATCAGTGAGGATAGGTCACAGTGGTACACAAGTCAACGACCTTAACTACTCGACCCCAGAGGTGCACTCAGAATGGTTGATGGGTGGGGGGGGGGGGGGAATCTAGCAATTAATCTTTATAAATTACCTCATAGACAATAAAAGGATTTAGTAATTACAATATATGTCAACATCACAAGCTGCTCACATTTATAAATTGAAAGTTACTGGATTGTTTACAATACCAAGGGAATTGGTAATAAAGCAAGATCAAACGATCTAGCCATACAACAAGAAAACATTAAGATATTTCATGCAGGCATGGACTAGCTGAAACACTTCAACTCAACACATTTCAATTTCATCTCAAATCTTGGTACATTAGAAAGTATGCACATTTTGAGATAATCTTTATTAATAATGTGAACATGGCTTTGATAGGAAAACCGTTATTGTATATTTATGCACTGTACCTCTACATGCATGCTATCTAATATAACAAATCATATTCACTCAATGAAGCATGGGGAATCGAATGAGATAACTGAATGCAAGTTGCAGTTGATTTAGTCAATATGTGTGTTTTGTTGTATACAGTTTGCATAGTAAAGACAATTTGATGCATAGTTACATGCTACAGGTATTGATTATGAGATTTGCAGGTGCTATGTCATAGTAATGTGTGTCTACCAAATAAATTGAGGATGAAGACCATTAGATAAGCTTTAATGGAAATTGATGTTAGTTTAAAGCAATAAATATAATCAGAAATGTAATCATTATTTTCTAATGAATGTAAAATGTAACTATTGTATGGCAAACAAACATCACAGCTGTGAATTGGGCCATAACTTTTAAAAGGTGACTTTCTGCCAGTACTATTTTTAGACAAAATTACACATTTTGAGAAATGAACTGGTCCAACTGTAATATTCTTATTAATTTATTGGTCTAAAAATGGTGTGTTGGTGTTGAATTGGTTACGGTCGCTGACTTGTATACCACTGTAACCTATCATCACTGACGGTCACAGGTTCTAAGCCCCGCTAAGACCATGTCTCTTAATATGAAAAAGTTGGCAGTTTCTTACGGAGGTAACATGATGCACCAAGTACCGGTTAACCGCTGGTTAGGTTTGTTGTTGCTCAAATGGGCAATCGGTAGCGACTTTAAATAAACTTAAAATAAAGTTTCTTATCTCTGTACCTTCAAGAAGGTCTGACTCATTAGAATGTAAATAATGCAAATTCAATGCAATATGATAGCCTCAATAATGCATCATACACCAATTTAAACAAACAAATGTCATGGCCAGCCAAGTTTTCCCATGCACTTTAAACTACTTTGATGAACAGCTTGATGACACTATTAAACTAATAAACAGACATATCTGTGTGTGTCTTCAACCTTGGGATATATTTCATTTCATGGTTATTAGTGGAAGTTAATGACTTGACCAGTCCTTAACATTATACAGCCATTTCAAGTAAATTCTGTAAAGGCTGTCTGATTAGCGAGTGGTTAGCTTGCTCGCTTCCCACCAATGCAATCCGGGTTCGATCCTCGGACCGGGAAGTATGTGAGATGGTACGGTGGTCGCCAGATCGGACAGGTGGGTTTTCTCCGGGTATTCCGGTTTCCTTCCACACGAATGACCACATATACGCTTTCATCCGCGCCAACGAAAGTGATTAATATAAGTTGTTAAAACTTGCTTCGCAATCGTAAAATAAATAATGTTTTTAAAAAAAAGAGTAAATTCTGAAACTAGGGATAACATAAGGAAATGTGTGCTTGCTTAGGGTGTGGGGGAGGGGGCTTCAACACAATTATGGTCATACATGTAAATACAGGGATCATTCTAGAGGGTGATGCGGGCGAATTAGTCCCTCTAGGGGCCCCACTTCTCCCTAAAAAAAATGTATTTAACTCTTTCAACACCAAGTAACTGACATGGACTGGTCCATGATATTCTTAGACCAATAAATGAATAAGAAAATTACATTCGGACCAGTTCATTTATCAAGATGGGTAATTTTGTCTAAAATTAGTATAACTACTTGCAAAAAGTGCAGATCCTGATAAGACGGCTCGTCACGAGCCGGCTCATCTGGATCTACACTTTTTGTAAGCCTATATAGAGGTCTGTGGTATTGAAAGGGTTAATGGTCATACTGTGCATTTTAACCACATTTTGTTGAAATTTATTAAATAACGCATTTTTCTCACTTCTCCCAAAAATTCTGACCTAGAATGAACCCTAGTATATATAAAAACATGGTTTAAAGGCATCATTTTGAAATAGCACAAGGACATGCACCAACAGTATCCAAACTTCTTAGCAACTCCCAAAGTGTACAGTGCCTTCACAAATTATACATTCAACAAGTGCGATAACACATTTTATTTCACTGATAAATTTCTATATTTCATCACAAAGCATAAAACGAACATTTATCGGTAAATTCCTATGCAATGTATCATTCTTCAGCATTGCAAAAATGAACATTCTAAGCGGAGTGGCGGTGGCTTGCTGTCCTAGATCAGTCTTGTTCATTATTCCGACCACAACCACGGCCAATGAGTTTTGGGTCTCACAGTTAGGAGGTTTAATCAAACATGGAGAACAAATTCCCAGGCTACTAATATAATGAAAACTGATCATGATTTATGGCTCAGAAATCAAATGTAGGTAGCAATAAAATACATATAAATACCACATAACCGTGTCACCATAAGCTCCCCCATTATTAGCTGCAGTTGATGTATTGGGGTATTTTATTACTAGGATAGTCACGGACAGATCTCATTCTCTTCCCAGTTATTTCTCAGCATTTTACATGGTTCAACACAATACAGCAGCTCTTAACCCTTTCCTTCATAGAGATTTAGGTTAATATACTATTATATCTCCATACAAACGACAGCCATTTAGCTATCATGCATTGGATAAGTAGTCGCCATATCTATCCCACATCTATAGATATTACTGGGACTTCATAGAGATTTAGGTTAATATACTATTATATCTCCATACAAACGACAGCCATTTAGCTATCATGCAGTGGATAAGTAGTCGCCATATCTACCCCAATTCCATAGATTCTATATTAATGGGACTACATGAGATTTAGGTTAATATACTATTATATCTCCATACAAACGACAGCCATTTAGCTATCATGCATTGGATAAGTAGTCGCCATATCTATCCTACCTACATAGATATTACTGGGACTTCATAGAGATTTAGGTTAATATACTATTATATCTCCATACAAATGACAGCCATTTAGCTATCATGCAGTGGATAAGTAGTCGCCATATCTATCCCACCTCCATAGATATTACTGGGGCTACATGAGATTCTGGCCTGCATTATGAACATTGGTTTTGCTACTTAACATTGTCAATGTATGTCCTATTGCAAACAACATAGATCCAGATCAGCCGTGGCATAACACCGCGTCTGATCAGGATCTATGTTGTTTGCTATTCAGGCAAATGTTTGAGCTCCACTATCCGTTCGGTGCCATCTGATCTGGCCCTATGCTGTTTGCAAAAGTGATTTTATCTGCCGCTAGCATGCAACGGGTTAATAGCTGCCTCCAGCCATGGATCCAGACACATTGCATGCTGCAGGCAGACCAGAACAAAGAGATTGTAGAGCCATGTCCTCATGCTGCAAACAATATTAAGATCAATGTTGACCTCAACAACATCTTTCAATTGCCTGGAATCACCATTTCTTGCAGACTGTTTTTATTGTGTTTTACAGAACACAAAAACATATATCCCAGGCCTGCACATTATATACCTTTTCTCAAATCACAAACTCAGTCTCAAGCTTTCTGATTGGTTGAGCCATTTACATGTAAAAGCAAATCTCAGACTCAGCCAATCATATCGCTTGAGCTTAATTAAAGTTTTAAAATAACTTAAAATAACCTTTGTCCCGGGTTATACAGTAACAACACAACTAGCTAAAGATTGTTATTTTTATATACCATTTACAATTTTACAATGTACATCAAAATGCATACAGGCATAATCAATCATGCAACAGTATTTAGACAGTGGTCTTTAACCCTTTCAACACTACAGACCTCTAAATAGGCTTACAAAATGCTTAGATACCGATGAGCCGGCTTATGAGCTGTCTCATCAGGATCTACACTTTGTGCCAGTAATATTACTATTTTTAGACAAAATTACCAATTTTGATAAATGAACTGGTCCAAAAATGTAATTTTCTGATTAATTTATTGGTCTAAAAATATCATGCACTAATCCATGTCAGTTACTTGGTGTTGAATGGGTTAATTTTGAATGAATTTGCGTGCCCCAGAATCACATATGGTTCATTCTCATTGGTACTGACTGGGATAGTAACGAAATTGTGGACAGGAGTAATAAGAGAAATATTACCACACTGCCTGTACTTCAACCACGACACAAACCCCCATGACTACAAGATTCTACACTGCCTGTACTTCAACCGGGACTCAAACCCCATGACTACAAGATTCTACACTGCCTGTACTTCAACCAGGACTCAAACCCCCATGACTACAAGATTCTACACTGCCTGTACTTCAACCGGGACTCAAACCCCCATAACTACAAGATTCTACACTGCCTGTACTTCAACCGGGACTCAAACCCCCATGACTACAAGATTCTACACTGCCTGTACTTCAACCGGGACTCAAACCCCATGACTAGAGTGGAAATAGCAAAACCTGCGGTATCTGTACTGTAAGCCCACAAACTATGTTGTCCACCACGTTTTTCCACTCTGAGATAATTCTTCCCCCCCCCCCACCATGGTAGAGAGGAAATAGCAAAATCCGCGGGATCTGTACTGTTTATGCCATAAGAACATGTTTGCTCTAAGCCCACAAACTATGTTGTCCACCACGTTTTTCCACTCTGAGATAATTCTTCCCCCCCCCCCACCATGGTAGAGAGGAAATAGCAAAATCCGCGGGATCTGTACTGTATATGCCATAAGAACATGTTTGCTCTAAGTGTGTTTTGTTGCTACAGACAAGCAAGCACCAACAAGCAACATCCTATATTCACAGTAAACAAACAAAACACAAACTGAATCAATTGCTACAACTTCCTATCTTTTGTTAATATCTATACCAATATTGGACTTCCAGTTGAAATATTGATTTTGAATACAGACTCAAAATGTGAAATTGTAAATATTTGGAGGACAACAATACCTGTTTTAATAAAATGAAAAGCTTGAATCAAAGAAAGAGACTCTAATGATGTCCTTAATGAAGGCTCTAAGTTGAAAAGGTGGACTCGCACAAAGAGAGGTCTAGTCTTGACCTTAACGAAGGACAACAATTTTAATAGAATGCTCTAAGCTGATAAGTTGGCGTCAAAGAAAGAAAGGAATACTGATGACCTTAATCCTTTCCTTCATAGAAGCGCCTCTTGACTCCATTACCAATATGGCATGCATACATTGACACTGTAGTAGACAAACCAATGTTCATAATAAAGGCCAGAATCTCATGTAGTCCCAGTAATATCTATGGAGGTAGGATAGATATGGCGACTACCTATCCTTTTGCATGATGGCTAAATGGCTGTCGTTTGTATGGAGATATAATAGTATATTAACCTAAATCTCTATGAAGGAAAGAGTTAATGAAGGCTCTAAGTTGAAAAGGTGGACTCGCACAAAGAGAGGTCTAGTCTTGATCTTAATGAAGTACAACACATTTAATAAAATGCTCTAAACTGATAAGTTGGAGTCAAAGAAAGAAAGGAATACTGATGACCTTAATGAAGGAAAGGAAAGAAAAATCCAGAGACACATCTCCCCAAAACCTGAGAATATTTCTAACATGTGACTATATCGACTAATTTACAAATACCGTATCACAACATTGTACGTCTATTTTCTGTATTATATGCCGATTCATTTCAGCTGGAATTCATCAACTCTGAACTAATTTTGTCAACAGTGGTTTTGGTCGATTCTTTCTCTATTGTCAAGTCACAAAAGCGAATAAATTCTTTAAATAAAACAAATGGTAGTAAATAACAATAAGCATTCTTGGCATGCCTATTATCAAATCCTTAAAGTTGTAGTAAATGGCCTTAGACCTATTCAGATTTAATAATACCAATTATCTCTATCTTATCAGGGAATTTAAAACAAGTAATTTTTGTGCCAATAACTAATGACCTTGCATTACTTAACCTAATTATTGGTTGGCATTAATGTTCAATGGTATTTTAAAGTTCTTTCAACAGAATTATAAATAATACCAAAGTTTTAGCTAAAAGTGAAGTTATATTTGATATTTCATTTTCAATGTCATGTACATATAATGGCAACCACATACATACTGACTAGATGAGGTTAACTCATTGAATGAAGTCAATGTGCTAATTAATTGGAACTAAATGGCTTATGATTTAGTTGAACAATTTTTGTGTGACATTTACGACCGCACGAAAACTATTATATATTTATAACCGAAATCTTCTTTATTATTATGAGTCTTGATCAAATAAATAGGCATTTCTTGGTGATATAAAAACTAACAACATGGTTTTGTAGACTCAGTGTGTACATCTGCAGACATGGTATTGTCTGTCAAATGTATGGAGACATTGTTCATCCTAATTGACATGCATCAACCCCCACTACGAGAGATAGTAACAAAATGGCTTACAGAGTAATACGCCCGGATGTTCTTGAGTAAGATATCCCAGTTCTGCATACGTATGTTAACATCCCGCACGATTTTGATGACATTCTGGTAGGCAGGCCTGGGATCACTGAAATAGAAAAGTTGACACATTAATAAAACCTAATAGAACTTATCAACAAGATCTACAGGACAGATACAGGACTCTACAATCTGAAGCAATGGTAAACTTAGAACTTATCAACAAGACCTACAGGATGGATACAGAACTCTACAATCTGAAGCAATGGTAAACATAGAACTTATCAACAAGAACTACAGGGTGGATACAGAACTCTACAATCTGATGCAATGGTAAACTTAAAACTTATCAACAAGATCTACAGGGTGGATACAGCACTCTACAATCTGAAGCAATGGTAAACATAGAACTTATCAACAAGAACTACAGGGTGGATACAGAACTCTACAATCTGATGCAATGGTAAACTTAGAACTTATCAACAAGATCTACAGGGTGGATACAGCACTCTACAATCTGAAGCAATGGTAAACATAGAACTTATCAACAAGAACTACAGGGTGGATACAGAACTCTACAATCTGATGCAATGGTAAACTTAGAACTTATCACAAGACTACAGGGGATACAGCACTCTACAATCTGAAGCAATGGTAAACTTAGAACTTATCAACAAGATCTACAGGGTGGATACAGCACTCTACAATCTGAAGCAATGGTAAACATAGAACTTATCAACAAGAACTACAGGGTGGATACAGAACTCTACAATCTGATGCAATGGTAAACTTAGAACTTATCAACAAGATCTACAGGGTGGATACAGCACTCTACAATCTGAAGCAATGGTAAACATAGAACTTATCAACAAGAACTACAGGGTGGATACAGAACTCTACAATCTGATGCAATGGTAAACTTAGAACTTATCAACAAGATCTACAGGGTGGATACAGCACTCTACAATCTGAAGCAATGGTAAACATAGAACTTATCAACAAGAACTACAGGGTGGATACAGAACTCTACAATCTGATGCAATGGTAAACTTAGAACTTATCAACAAGATCTACAGGGTGGATACAGCACTCTACAATCTGAAGCAATGGTAAACATAGAACTTATCAACAAGAACTACAGGGTGGATACAGCACTCTACAATCTGATGCAATGGTAAACTTAGAACTTATCGACAAGAACTACAGGACGGATACAGCACTCTACAATCTGAAGCAATGGTAAACTTAGAACTTATCAACAAGATCTACAGGGTGGATACAGCACTCTACAATCTGAAGCAATGGTAAACTTAGAACTTGTCAACAAGACCTACAGGGTGGATACAGAACTCTACAATCTGAAGCAATGGTAAACTTAGAACTTATCAACAAGATATACAGGGCGGATACAGAACTCTACAATCTGAAGCAATGGTAAACATAGAACTTATCAACAAGAACTACAGGGTGGATACAGCACTCTACAATCTGATGCAATGGTAAACTTAGAACTTATCGACAAGAACTACAGGACGGATACAGCACTCTACAATCTGAAGCAATGGTAAACTTAGAACTTATCAACAAGATCTACAGGGTGGATACAGCACTCTACAATCTGAAGCAATGGTAAACTTAGAACTTGTCAACAAGACCTACAGGGTGGATACAGAACTCTACAATCTGAAGCAATGGTAAACTTAGAACTTATCAACAAGATATACAGGGCGGATACAGAACTCTACAATCTGAAGCAATGGTAAACTTAGAATTTATCAACAAGATCTACAGGGCAGATACAGAACTCTACAATCTGATGCAATGGTAAACTTAGAACTTATCAACAAGATCTACAGGGTGGATACAGCACTCTACAATCTGAAGCAATGGTAAACTTAGAACTTATCAACAAGATATACAGGGCGGATACAGAACTCTACAATCTGAAGCAATGGTAAACTTAGAACTTATCAACAAGATATACAGGGCGGATACAGAACTCTACAATCTGAAGCAATGGTAAACTTAGAACTTATCAACAAGATCTACAGGGCGGATACAGAACTCTACAATCTGAAGCAATGGTAAACTAATGAGCCAACTTGCCAAATAACTGTAACCGGATTGTGTAAATAAATAGGTAAAGAATTTGTTAAACCAGATTGTGTAAATAAATAGGTAAAGAATTTGTTAAACCAGATTGTGTAAATAAATAGGTAAAGAATTTGTTAAACCAGATTGTGTAAATAAAGAGGTAAAGAATTTGTTAAACCAGATTGTGTAAATAAAGAGGTAAAGAATTTGTTAAACCAGATTGTGTAAATAAATAGGTAAAGAATTTGTTAAAATGAAGGACAAGAGTTTTTTTTTTGCAAGTTATAATTATATAGTGGTTAAAATAACAGTCAAATATGGCATGACATTTCACTAGAATTCTAATGAAATTCCATGACATATTTCCAGAGTTTTCAGTTACAAATAAGAAAAACACATTCATGAATTGTAAGCTGCCATAATTATTAAATTTGAGCTAATTATAGCCTATATTTGACCCAGCATGCAAACAGTTAAACACTGGACATTGCAGATACCTAAGAAATCTACACAATCCATGCTGACAATGGGAAGAGCATGATAGAGGATTGTGTAGGATTGTACAGGTGCAACCATGGCATTTAACTAATCTGTTCTAGGTGGATACCTCCAGGGGTATTGCTACATGTTGTTAATGCTCCTGTCAATCAAACAATCAATTACATGTACTGTATGTAGCCATGAGGTTCCTCACACAAAAGGTCTCACTTATATTCTACTCTCCTGACCTTTCCTGTGGATAGCTGTTTCCATTAGATCAATCTTAACTCTTTGCACACTAGTGGTGAAAATACAGTCAAATATGTCATGGAATTTCATCAGAATTGTGTTGTTTCGACAATTCTAATGAAATTACACGACATATCAGGGTTCATTCTAGGTCAGAATTTTTGGGATAGGAGTGCTTTATAAATGGGTCAGTGTATATTTTCTTACTCGACAATTGTTTTTTTAGGGAGAAGTGGGGTCCCCAAAGAGCGAAGTCAGGGTCCCTAGGTTGACTATTTCGCCCACATCACCCTCTAGAATGATCCCTGCATATTTCCAGTTTTCAGTTACAATTAACATAAATGAATTGTCGGTTATTACCTGCTATCTGAAATACATCTATTTATATCCTTTATTTAACCCAGCATGCAAAGAGTTACTAACAAAGTCCTTCATAAGCGATGTACCCTCTGCAACATGCTACAACAAACTCACTTTACAGTAGTTGACACAGGATACAACTTATTCATGATAATTTAGCCAAGTTGCAGTTGTTTCAATCAAGTTTTGTGTTATATGGTATCAGCATTTCATAGTAACGACAATTTGTTGTATCAGGTAGCATAGGAAACGGTGGAAATTTATTTGGGTCTTGAACCTAGCAATATATAGAACCTCAATTCATCGATAAATAAGGGCTAAACTTTTGTTTTCTGAAGGATTATCAGAAATATCACATTACATACTGTCCATATTCGCCTATAACACACGTTTTTTACCACCAGATTAGTGTCTCAAAGTGGCTTCCCGTCATATATACGAGAGCCATAAAACTAAAAATATTTTTTTAAACGTGTTCAAATCGTATCCATAATTACGTTTTAGAAAGAAAGCACCCGTACACTGAAAATTTCTTCAACTTGCATGTGTGTGTGTGTTTTACGTTTATTTATCATCGCTACGGGTTGCCCATATGAGCGACGCCTCCTGAAGAGATTAGTCATTTTAGATTTTTGGAGGATAGTGCAATGATACAGACAGAGTCTCCTTTGGTTCTTTTACGTGCACAGTGTACAGCATCAACACAAGACCTCCGTTTAACGTCCCATCTGAGACTGTTAATTTTATTAGGGTCAGACGGGGGATCGAACCTGCGATCCCTGGATTACCAATCCAGCGTGTTACCACTGGACTACAGATCCGTCTGTACTTGCCAACTTGCACTGGCCAAACATGCAATTTATACATGTTTCTGGTGTCCATTTCATACATTTTGTAAACCCGACTTGTATGCCAAAACCCACAGATTTCAGGACCAAAGTAGGGGGATCGTCTTATAGGCGAGCATGGACGGTAACAATAGCTGTGTAATGGGTTCAATTTAACCCATTCAACACCAAGTAACTGACATGGACTGGTCCATGATATTTTTAGACCAATAAATTAATAACAAAATTACATTTGGATCAGTTCATTTATCAAAATGGGTAATTTTTTCTCTCTAAAAATAGTTATATTACTTGAAAAAAGTGCAGATCCTGATGAGACGGCTCGTCACGAGCCGGCTCATCTGGATCTACACTTTTTTGTAAGCCAATTTAGAGGTCTGTGTAATGGGTTCAATTTAAATACCTGATGAATCATAACAGGCTGATTACAATCCTTAGATATTTATAAACTGTAATTGCTCCAATATAAACTGGCCATATAGAGTTGATGATTAGGAACATGACAGTTTTATAGACAATGTCGATATAGCTGAACAAGCAGCATAAACTGGTTATAGCTTACAATTACCGCTCAATGATGACTCAAGTGCCATCATAGACAGTCAATAGTGTAGATGAAACCAACATATCCGATTTGGCGACCACATATTGTCCAACGTACTTTCCAGTCCGAAGATCGAACCTGGGATACTAGACTGGGAACAGATGTTGATATATTTTGCCTGGTCAGTGAAATAAATATATTGTAACACCGAGACCATTAATTGGGCCGTATTGAGTTTCTGATAATGTCATTTTGCCAGAAGTTAAACAGTGAAAAATCGACAGACTCAAACCTAGGCTACTGGGATGCATCAATCGCTGAGAAGCGAGCGTGCTAAGCATGCGCTAATCAGACACCCAATGTTACACAGTGGATCCCGATATACAATGTATGCATATAACAAAATGTTATAAATATTTATAGCTATAAATGCTGTTTGGGACATATAACACCTATTTTCATAGTCTAATGTAGGTAGGTACATATAGTATTAATGTGTTTCACTGATGTTGCAGGCTGTAGAAACCAGCAGTCAGGTTAAATTTGCCATATCTAACCAGATGCCAAGGAACGTCAGAAAGTTCCCAATTTTCCAGCTAATCAAACCAAAAAGCATAAAGCCTTCAGCACAATTATTTATTTACTGATTATTGGTAAATTATTGGTGAATGTTGAGCATTGCTGTGTCAACATCAACCAATTATATCTAAAAACTGCCCCATATAATCATGCTCGGTGATTCTTCAAGCAGTCAAAAGAGTCAGACTAAATCAATCAGTTTGAAACATATTAGTTGGTATTTAATTTCTGGAACATCATACTGACAAAGCTGTTCAAGTTCTACTGTGTGGGCTGATAAGTGGCCTAGTGGTAACAAGCTAGACTCGTAATCCAGAGATCATTTGTTCGATCTCCCGCTACATACTTATAATATAGACTCGTAATCCAGAGATCGTTTGTTCGATCTCCCGCTACATACTTATAATATAGACTCGTAATCCAGAGATCGTTTGTTCGATCTCCCGCTACATACTTATAATATAGACTCGTAATCCAGAGATCGTTTGTTCGATATCCCGCTACATGCTTATAATACCAGAATCATTGGATGAAATTATATATTGATGTATTTAAATAATGTTGATGCTTTATGCTACATGTGCATGTAAAAGAAACATGTAAAAAGAAATAGATCTCGAGGAGTCTCTGAATTGGGACTATATCTACATGTATTTCATTGCACTATCCTTCAACAACTTAACCCTTAATCACGACTTAAGTTACTTTTGCAAACAGTATAGAGCCAGATCAGACGTACAGAATATGCCACCTGAGGCTCTATGCTGTTTGCTATATGGATAGTGGAGCTAAATCACTTGTCTGAATAGCAAACAACATAGATCCTGATGAGGAGCAGCGTTATAACCACACATTATTTGCACATTCCGTACAATTTAGTCGACAGGTTAATGGTTAAAATAACATCAGACAGTGTTGCTCATGTGAGCTAGCTGTAGATGGTAGTGAAGATAAATAAATGCAGAACTCACAACAAGTATGTTTTGATGAACATGGAAACATGACATGACATAACGGATAGATCAAGATAGCTAAAAACTCTAAAAATGTACTTCACATTTAACTTTTGTACATTTCTATGATACACTGTACACACACACACACACACACACACACACACACACACCACAACACACACACACACACACACACACACCACAACCACCACACCCAACACAACCCCACACCACCAACACAACACACACACACACACACACACACACACCACACACACACGTATCAACAAAATATCTTTAACCCATTCAACACCAAGTAACTCACATGGACTGGTCCATGATATTCATAAACCAATAAATGAATCAGAAAATCACATTTGGACAAGTTCATTTATCAAAATGGGTAATTATGTCTAAAAATAGTCATATCACTGGCAAAAAGTGCAGATCCTGATGAGACGGCTCGTCACGAGCCGGCTCATCTGGATCTACACTTTTTGTAAGCCTATTTAGAGGTCTGTGGTGTTGAAAGGGTTAATTTGGTTGTAATTGAATGCCCCAATAACTGCAGACATTGGAATGTTGAAAACAGAAATTCAATAAAAGCAATTGTTCATTTTCATAACATACGTCACCAATCAATTTTGCTTAATCAAGCAGAAACACAATTAGCATACCGGAAAAATGAACCCAACCTTTAATGTGCAGTCTTCATACACAAAATGGAAGTGTACAATGCTACAAGACAATGTTTGGTTAGTATATATGCAGAACTGTATGGCCCTTTTATATAGCTATACACACAATGGAAGTGACAATGCTACAAGACAATGTTTGGTTAGTATATATGCAGAACTGTGCGGCCCTTTTATATAGCTATACACACAATGGAAGTGTACAATGCTACAAGACAATGTTTGGTCAGTATATATGCAGAACTGTATGGCCCTTTTATAAGTTTAAACTTTATTTATTTTACAACGATTGCGAAGCAAGTTTTAACAACTTATATTAATCACTCTCGTTGGCGCGGATGAAAGCGTAAATGTGGTAATTCGTGTGGGAGGAAACCGGAGTACCCGGAGAAAACCCACCTGTCCGATCTGGTGACCACCATACTATCTCACATACTTCCCGGTCTGAGGATCGAACCCAGGTTGCATTGGTGAGAAGCGAGCGTGCTAACCACTGCGCTAATATGGACAGCAGCTATATGGCTTCCAGTATTTTCAGTTGGTGTTGATTGACGGGGGGTTACATTGCCTGTCGTGCATTATTTGCGGGGTAACAGGGGACAGAACTGAGAACTGCCTAATTAATGTTTGAGGAATATATCAATGGCAAATAGCAGTCAGTTATCTTTCTTGGCAGCCGCTAGGGGCGCCACTGTACCCGGTCCTGGAATTCTCGCAGAATAAACATCATTAACATGGCATCGAAGTTCGGTCTTATGACAATACCACAGTTAAAATCGGAATTAAAGAAGAGAAATGCAAAGCAGACAGGAAGGAAAATGGATTTGGTTGAAAGGTATTAATTTTGCTTCAGATTTTAGCGTAATAAGCAATAAAGACCGAGAAATGCGGCGATCCTGTGAACAGTAAACACGGGTCAGGTCCGACAGTGCTAAGTTAATGCAATGGTCGATAAAACGATGATATGTAAAAAAAATCCTTGTAGTTGACGTTAAAAATGGTCAAGAATATGTATTCCACCCGAATTGCAACACCTAACAGAATTAAAATTGTATAACCGGGAAAAATAAACAACTTTACGGCTAGCATACGCTATTATATACGATAACTGTGTCCATAAATACATAAATGTCGAAATGGCCGTGTGGTTAGAGCGTTGATCTGTGACACGGGAGACCCGTGTTCGAATCATATCCTAATTATGTTTTTTTGTTTTGTCTTTTTCAGAACAATCTAATTGATTATGACTGATACCGAAATCAGTATTTCGCCCGTACTAACGCCTCTACGACGGTGTAATGACAATGAAGCAGGACTCTAGTTCTGCTCAATGCTACTCTTTTTCATTCTCAAGCTTTTCTTAAAAACTCAACAAGCGCTTAAACATACCATCGATGGTCTGTTGAACGTAATCATCAGCTCTGAAATGGACTGCAGTCGTCGAAGCGTAAAATCTTTATCTCAACCAGCCGATCAGAATATAGTATCAACCACGCATAAAGAACGCCTTCATCACTTGCTCCGCCCAGGGTTAGGGTCAAAACGCGTGGTTGATGTCATTATTCAGTTGGGTGGTTGAGAAAAAAGGCTTACATCTTCGAAGGCTGCCAATCTTTGAAAGATTCGTCTATCCTTCTAATCGCGTTCACCCACTTGGAACGCCTATCATAATCTTTCGGAAACTCATGTCCTCCTCTTAAATGACACTGGGGTACACAGCAGCAGGTTGAAGGCATAATTATCTATTATTTTGTGTTATTATGTATGAGCGTGTTTACATTGTTTTCTAAGGAAAGTACGATAAAATCCGAATCACTCCAAATGTATCGGGACCGGGTCAGGTGGCGCCATCTAGTTAAGAACGACAACTGACTGCTATTTGCCATTCAATTCAAATTTATTTATTGTCGGAGATTTACAAATAATCTGAATTATTCAAATGCATGGACCTCCGACTGTTCCCCACACGCTTAGGAATACACTAGTAAATTGAACCCCGAAAAAATCCACCTTATTTCTCAGTTTACAGTCAAACCTATCTTAAGCAGCCAGCCAAGGGAGTCAGAGAAAGTGGCTGCTTAGCACAGGTGGCTGCTTAATAGAGGTTAAATATATAATAAAATGACCGATTGGGAATCTGGACACTGGCTGCTTAATACAGGTTGGCTGCTTAATGGAGGTGACCACTAACGCAGGTTTGACTGTATATTTCGTTATGTCATTTATTATATCTATTTGTCTTGCCCTGACAGAACATACTAACATCTAATATGTCTCTTCCTAAATCATAATATTTAATATAAATAGCTAGAGATTATCTTGTGCCAGATCATAATTCTATTGGTTACTATTAACTCCTACATAAACATAGATTTCAGATAAGTTCATTGTGCGGAGAGATTGAAAACAATTATGACAGAGCATATATACTACAGTGTTATTAACGCACACCTCACATCAATTTGTTTGTTTTTTGGTTAAAATGTCACACAAACAGCTTATGTCATACAGAGACTCCAGCTATTATTGGTTGAGGAAGACCTCCCTCACACCAACTATTTATTTTATGTAACATAATAGAAACAGAACTGGAATTCTAAAATGAACACTTAACCCATTCAACACCAAGTAACTGACATGGACTGGTCCATGATATTTTTAGACCAATAAATTAATAACAAAATTACATTTGGATCAGTTCATTTATCAAAATGAGTAAAAAAAAATTTTAAAAATAGTTATATTACTTGAAAAAAGTGCAGATCCTGATGAGACGGCTCATCACGAGACGGCTCATCACGAGCCGGCTCATCTGGATCTACACTTTTTCGTAAGCCAATTTAGAGGTCTGTGGTGTTGAAAGGGTTAAGGGGCTATGGCTTCTAAAATGTACTAGATATTGACCCAAAACAACTACTTTGATAATAAACAACAAGAAGCACTGCAACAATGATTCTTTTCATTCATTTAAATATTGAGGGCTCATTCTAGAGGGTGACTAGGGACCCTGACTTCGCCCCCTGGTGGCCCCACTTCTCCCCCAAAAAAAGAACAAGAAATGTGTCCAGTAAGATAGATACACTGGCCCATTATAAAGCATCTCTTCTATTCAAATGTTATATTTAAAGGTAATATTGTGTATTTTAACTTGCAATCATGCACTTTCTCACTTCTCTCAAAAATTATGACCTAGAATGAACACTGGGCCCAACTACGATGCTTAGAAATAGAAACTTAAGATTGAACAAGTACAGTTAATTAATAAATCTGTCAATATTCTACACAGTTATGCTATGGGTAACTATCTAGAACTACTAGAGAGTTTTTCAAGATTGATTGTATCTATGGTAACGTTTTAGCCCTCCAAAAATGTGTCACCTAATTTCGCGATCAAAACAAAACGCGGTCAAACATGTCTTCAGACTGATTGTGCTCATTCTGCATAGCATAATTATGTACATTTACAACTCTAGATGCTCTAGATAGTTACCCATAGCATAACTGTGTACAATATTGACATAAACTGTTCACTCCCTATGGTCGATATGACGCTCAATAACTAATCTATTAATTCATCAATTAACCATACATTTTCAAACTCGAGTTTCTATTTCCAAATATTGGTCCAATATTTAATTTAATAAATAGAAGCATGGTGCCAGTGCTTTTTGTCAAACCTGTCTTAAGCAGCCAGCCAAGGGAGTCAGAGAAAGTGGCTGCTTAGCACAGGTGGCTGCTTAATAGAGGTCAACATTTTATATATAACAAAACAACCGTTTGGGGATCTGGAAACTAGCTGCTTAATACAGGTTGGCTGCTTAATGGAGGTGACCACTAACACAGGTTTAACTGTATTTGTTTTGGGTCAATATCTAGCACATTTTAGAGGCCATGGCCACGTAAAGACAGGTATGTATGTTATGAGTAATGTCATGTGACACTGGGCACACCTACATGTAACACAAAATACTATATAATTATTTTTATTATACATACCTAATGCTTGATCAATAAACACCAAAAGATAATCCCAAGATAAAGGTTTGTCATATTTTTTTATTTAAATTTCTTTGAAGGTCAGTTCAATAAATAGTAATTCAATGAGTAAGTATGTTGTGATTGTTATATATATATATGTTATAGTTCGGGTTTTACGCCTTCATCAGCACCATTTTGGATTATATCGTCGGAGGGCAGTTTACCTAACAACACCTTTGCTGGGCAGGCTCAAGCGGATAACCAGTACACGGTGCACCAACCTCCGAAAGAAACTGCCAACTTCTTCATATAAACAGATACAGCCTGAGCAGGGCTCGAACCAGTGACCATCAGTGATGATAGGGTAAAGTGGTATACAAGTCAGCGACCGTAACCACTTGACCACGGAGACGGTACATGTTGGACTGGGTTTGAGTTGTAACCACGTGACCATGACAAAAGACATTGTGATATAATAGTTGATCAAATCAACGGTCCCTGGATTGGGTGTCAAGCGCGTTACAGCAGAACAGCGATCATAAAACCAAGCATGTTGTATGAGAGAGTCCGAGTGCACACACAAAGGATATGGAAGACTAGTACTACATGTACAATACTGAGGTTGTGATGTGCCATCACTCAGTAACTATCAGTGCTCATCTAGAGGGCAACATTGGCAAAGTCTCCCTAGGGACAAAATATACTGTTGCCAGTCTTAAAAGTTCCAATAGCATTGTGCAACATGCTGCCCAATTAGCACAGTGGTTAGTTAACAGGCTCACTTCTCACCAATGCATCATGGGCTATATCTTGTATGGCATGTGGTACAGTGATTGCCATACGTTTTCATTGCACCAGAATCACCACATACGTTTTCATTGCACCAGAATCACCACATACATTTTCATTGTACCAGAATCACCACATACGTTTTCATTGCACCAGAATCACCACATACACTCTCATTGCACCAGAATCACCATATCCGTTTTCATTGCACCAGAATCACCACCTAAGCTCATTGCACCAGAATCACCACATACATTTTCATTGCACCAGAATCACCACATACGCTTTCATTGCACCAGAATCACCATATACATTTTCATTGCACCAGAATCACCACCTAAACTCATTGCACCAGAATCACCATATACATTTTCATTGCACCAGAATCACCACATACGCTTTCATTGCACCAGAATCACCACCTAAGCTCATTGCACCAGAATCACCATATACATTTTCATTGCACCAGAATCACCACCTAAGCTCATTGCACCAGAATCACCATACACATTTTCATTGCACCAGAATCACCATATACGTTTTCATTGCACCAGAATCACCATATACGTTTTCATTGTACCAGAATCACCACCTAAGCTCATTGCACCAGAATCACCATATACATTTTCATTGCACCAGAATCACCACCGAAGCTCATTGCACCAGAATCACCATATACATTTTCATTGCACCAGAATCACCACCTAAGCTCATTGCACCATAATCACCATATACGCTTTCATTGCACCAGAATCACCACATAGTTTTCATTGCACCAGAATCACCATATATGTTTTCATTGCAACAGAATCACCACCTAAGCTCATTGCACCAGAATCACCACCTAAGCTCATTGCACCACAATCACCATATACGTTTTCATTGCACCAGAATCACCATATACATTTTCATTGCACCAGAATCACCACCTAAGCTCATTGCACCAGAATCACTACATAGTTTTCATTGCACCAGAATCACCATATACACTTTCATTGCACCAGAATCACCACCTAAGCTCATTGCACCAGAATCACCACATAGTTTTCATTGCACCAGAATCACCATATACGTTTTCATTGCACCAGAATCACCACCTAAGCTCATTGCACCAGAATCACCATATACATTTTCATTGCACCAGAATCACCATATACATTTTCATTGCACCAGAATCACCATATACGTTTTCATTGCACCAGAATCACCATATACATTCTCATTGCACCAGAATCACCATACACATTTTCATTGCACCAGAATCACCAACCAAACACCACCAACCACACCAAACACCACCAACCACACCAAACACCAAACACAACCAAACACCACCAACTTTTCATTGCACCAGAATCACCACATACGCTTTCATTGCACCAGAATCACCACCTAAGCTCATTGCACCAGAATCACCATATACATTTTCATTGCACCAGAATCACCACCTAAGCTCATTGCACCAGAATCACCATACACATTTTCATTGCACCAGAATCACCATATACGTTTTCATTGCACCAGAATCACCATATACGTTTTCATTGTACCAGAATCACCACCTAAGCTCATTGCACCAGAATCACCATATACATTTTCATTGCACCAGAATCACCACCGAAGCTCATTGCACCAGAATCACCATATACATTTTCATTGCACCAGAATCACCACCTAAGCTCATTGCACCATAATCACCATATACGCTTTCATTGCACCAGAATCACCACATAGTTTTCATTGCACCAGAATCACCATATATGTTTTCATTGCAACAGAATCACCACCTAAGCTCATTGCACCAGAATCACCACCTAAGCTCATTGCACCACAATCACCATATACGTTTTCATTGCACCAGAATCACCATATACATTTTCATTGCACCAGAATCACCACCTAAGCTCATTGCACCAGAATCACTACATAGTTTTCATTGCACCAGAATCACCATATACACTTTCATTGCACCAGAATCACCACCTAAGCTCATTGCACCAGAATCACCACATAGTTTTCATTGCACCAGAATCACCATATACGTTTTCATTGCACCAGAATCACCACCTAAGCTCATTGCACCAGAATCACCATATACATTTTCATTGCACCAGAATCACCATATACATTTTCATTGCACCAGAATCACCATATACGTTTTCATTGCACCAGAATCACCATATACATTCTCATTGCACCAGAATCACCATACACATTTTCATTGCACCAGAATCACCACCCAAGCTCATTGCATCAGAATCACCATATACGTTTTCATTGCAACATAATCACCATATACGTTTTCATTGCACCAGAATCACCACCTAAGCTCATTGCACCAGAATCACCACCTAAGCTCATTGCACCAGAATCACCATATACATTTTCATTGCACCAGAATCACCACCTAAGCTCATTGCACCAGAATCACCACCTAAGCTCATTGCACCAGAATCACCATATACATTTTCATTGGACCAGAATCACCACCGAAGCTCATTGCACCAGAATCACCATATACATTTTCATTGCACCAGAATCACCACCTAAGCTCATTGCACCAGAATCACCATATACATTTTCATTGCACCAGAATCACCACCTAAGCTCATTGCACCAGAATCACCACCTAAGCTCATTGTACCAGAATCACCATATACGTTTTCATTGCACCAGAATCACCACATACATTTTCATTGCACCAGAATCACCACCTAAGCTCATTGCACCAGAGTGATTAAAGTGACACTATACATTTCGAATAAAATGATGGTAACATTTGAAATTTTACATACAAGTAGCAATGCTACTACTACACATTCTTCCAATATAAGTTGAATAATTATATTCAGTTTGTAAACAGTTTCTTTTTCCAATATAACAAACTGAAAGTGAAAGTATGTCTTTCCTGAATCGGCTCGCCACGCCCTTCGTACATTAGGAGCGCATCACTCCCTATCGGCAATCACAACATGTAAGACAGCTGTTATTGCATCACCCATGCGTGTTAAGCATTATTTACATATGTTTGTTGATTAACAATTCGCATATACATGTACGTACTATATTTATTTAATTTTGTCGTTTCTGTGCAAATATTTGGATTTTTATAAATATGCAGACATCGTAAATTTGATTCAGTAAATATCTGGAACTTTTTACCAAAATAAAATATTAAGTTCTTAAAGCTTGTTTCGCAATCAGTGTAAAACAAATAAAGTGTACACTTTATGGTGGCAATGACATATTAATTATCCTCTTCAATACTCAATGTCAAAGAATTACATGACAGAGAATGAAGGAATTACATGACAGGAGGGTGAAGGAATTACATGACAAGAGGATGAAGGAATTACATGACAAGAGGGTGAAGGAATTACATGACAAGAGGGTGAAGGAATTACATGACAGAGGGTGAAGGAATTACATGACAAGAGGGTGAAGGAAATACATGGCAGAGGGTGAAGGAATTACATGACAAGAGGGTGAAGGGATTACATGACAAGAGGGTGAAGAAATTACATGACAAGAGGATGAAGGAATTACATGACAAGAGGGTGAAGGAATTACATGACAAGAGGGTGAAGGAATTACATGACAGAGGGTGAAGGAATTACATGACAGGAGGGTGAAGGAATTACATGACAAGAGGATGAAGGAATTACATGACAAGAGGGTGAAGGAATTACATGACAAGAGGGTGAAGGAATTACATGACAGAGGGTGAAGGAATTACATGACAAGAGGGTGAAGGAAATACATGGCAGAGGGTGAAGGAATTACATGACAAGAGGGTGAAGGGATTACATGACAAGAGGGTGAAGAAATTACATGACAAGAGGGTGAAGGAATTACATGACAGAGGGTGAAGGAATTACATGACAGAGGGTGAAGGAATTACATGACAGAGGGTGAAGGAATTACTTGACAGAGGGTGAAGAGATTACACGACAAGTGGGTGAAGGAATTACACGACAGAGGGTGTATGAATTACATGACAGAGGGTGAAGGAATTACATGACAGAGGGTGAAGGAATTACATGACAGAGGGTGAAGGCATTACACGACAGAGGGTGAAGGAATTACATGACAGAGGGTGAAGGAATTACATGACAAGAGGGTGAAGGAATTACATGACAGAGGGTGAAGGAATGTGTATGTCATGTCCAATTGAATGCACTACACTGGATAATAAATGTTTTTGGCTGTATACTGCATCAAAGCTAATAGTAAATCCATAAAGCATTGTTTGATGTTTTTTCTCCCACATGGTACATGGCCTGCTGTTGATATCAGGTTATCAGATAGCCCAGTGTTTACAAATCAATTAGCTTATTGTCTATAACTATAATCTTCATAGTTAGAGGTGTTAGTGGGAGTGATGTTTCTACAAGTGATGTAGCACATTCTCACCAGCATACTGTAAATCACTGAAGGGTTGAAAGTCCCTCTCTATCCCACCCCCTACATGACCTCCTGGGCCATGCCTATTTTTTTATTCCAGGGTCACCATTTGAATAACTTTAAAAGAGCATTGTACATAGATCATTCCTACTAAATTTGTCAAAATCCAGCTGGCGGTTTGTGAGAAGATTTTTAAGAATTTGTGCTATTTTTAGACAACGCCCATCTTGGATTACGTAATGACGTGATTTTAACAATTATGTAATCCCCCACCTAGCCACGTATCATGATCATAAATGATGGCTACCCAATGGTTACTGAGGAGAGGAGGTTTGAAAATGTTCACAGATGACGGACAGACGCATTGGGTAAACAATACCTCACATGAGATTTGTTCAGATGAGCTAAAAATGTCACATCCACTTTCAGGATGTTTTTCACTGGATGTACAGATTAATCATCTAGTCATTTACAGACAAGCCATACCAATTTAAGGACATGCAATAACGTAATCAAAGTTTAAACTTTATTTACTTTACACCGATTGCGCAGCAAGTTTTAACAACTTATATTAATCACTCTCGTTGGCACGGATGAAAATGTATATGTGGTAATTCGTGTAGGAGGAAACCGGAGTACCCGGAGAAAACCCACCTGTCCGATCTGGCGACCACCGTACCATCTCACATATTTCTCGGTTCGAGGATCGAAACCGGGTTGCATTGGCGAGAAGCGAGCGCGCTATTATCACTGCACTAATCAGACAGCCACAAGATTATATATTAATATTACTGCTGGTGCTTAGTCTGTGAAACTAGAGCTATAGATCATTGTAGACAATGAATACCCCAGATGCAGCTTTGATACAGGAAAGATAAAATGTGAGACATTGTATCATGGTTTGGTGATCATAAATTATATAGAGAATTAGTATGGTACACATGCTGATGTTGTGTAATAATGGAAGCAGCATATTAAGTATACCCAGATGAGACCCCAATTTAGCCTTTGACCTCTATATGCATGTGTCTTGGTGGGGTGAACAATTGAGATACATTGTAGTTTCAGGACAATAAGTCAGATATGCATAATAAGATATGCACAAAACACGAAATGTTATCATACAATGTAAATAACCATTTGTGTTCTGAGCTGCATTATTTCACTCTACATTGTACACCCTGCGTATAATTTTATGCAGTCATTTGTGTGGAAGAAAACCGGAGAACCCGGAGAAAACCCACCTGTCCGATCTGGCGACAACCATTCCATCTCACATCATATCCGGTCCGAGGATCGAACCTGGGTTCCATAGACAGATAGATATTACTGTACTACATGTAGATAAAAATGGCAATTTATTGACCGGTTTGTCACTAATCATAGGACTAGAGTTGTTTGCACACAAGCTATTAATGTGGGTCAGAAACACAACAAAACTTCTTCTGAATATTGACAGAAGCAGACATGCTGCAGGATGTACAATGTTGGGGGAAATGATGCAGCTCTGAACACAGATCAATCATTGTCTGAATATCTCTTGATCTGATCCAAATATTTGCATAGATTTTATCTCAACATTATTATCTAGGTCTAGAGCTTAATCTGGCATTATTCAAACAGACAATAAATAAATATACAGGCCTCTTTACGTGCATTTAAAATTATCTTTTCCACAATCTTTGCATTCTTCTCCGGGTAAATATACTAAATAAGAATAACTATGAATATATTTGCATAGCTATTCAGTATACGATCGAGGTATTTCTAAAAATCTTAAGATAACGCCTAATATTAAACTGTGTCGGGCATGATTGTATACATGAATACTACATGTATATATAACATATAGGGCGGCTTATTGTTTTGAATATCCAAACTGGCCTTTCCCTATAGCACAATAGCCAGGGGAATGTATGCTCGCTGATAGCTGTTTATTAAAGAATATTTCGGGTATGCAATGAAATTGTTTGAGGGATTTTCTGCTTAACATATAAATGAGGATTATGGACGTGTGGTTACTGTATTAAATGCTAAATATTTGAAATACAAGGAGCACTTTAAACACCCAAGCATAATTCCTATATATAAACTAACAGTCTGTGTACCAATTAGTTCCACGTAATAGTATGAAATAATCGTAAATCCATTGACACTTTACTCAGCTATTCACACTCATAAATGTTGACAACTTCCAGTGAGTACATGACCCTAAGTCCCACCCCCCTATCAGCCTCAGTCCCTTGCATCCCACCTCACCTGTGGTGACGTCCCTGTTGAATACAAACTTTATGACTCATTAAATATACATGTATGTCAATAATGATCCACATTCAACTCATAAACAGATATTATTGATACCAATATAGTTATAATCATGTTGTACACCATCACATTCAGGGTTAAGGTTAATATTACATGTAGTTATAGCAATGTTGTATCACATTCAGGGTTAAGGTTAATATTACATGTAGTTATAGCAATGTTGTATCACATTCAGGGTTAAGGTTAATATTACATGTAGTTATAGCAATGTTGTATCACATTCAGGGCTAAGGTTAATATTACATGTAGTTATAGCAATGTTGTATCACATTCAGGGTTAAGGTTAATATTACATGTAGTTATAGCAATGTTGTATCACATTCAGGGTTAAGGTCAATATTACATGTAGTTATAGCAATGTTGTACACAATCACATTCAGGGTTAAGGTTAATATTACATGTAGTTATAGCAATGTTGTATCACATTCAGGGTTAAGGTTAATATTACATATAGTTATAGCAATGTTGTACACCATCACATTCAGGGTTAAGGTTAATATTACATGTAGTTATAGCAATGTTGTACACCATCACATTCAGGGTTAAGGTCAATATTACATGTAGTTATAGCAATGTTGTACACCATCACATTCAGGGTTAAGGTTAATATTACATATAGTTATAGCAATGTTGTACACCATCACATTCAGGGTTAAGGTCAATATTACATATAGTTATAGCAATGTTGTACACCATCACATTCAGGGTTAAGGTCAATATTACATGTAGTTATAGCAATGTTGTACACCATCACATTCAGGGTTAAGGTCAATATTACATATAGTTATAGCAATGTTGTACACCATCACATTCAGGGTTAAGGTTAATATTACATGTAGTTATAGCAATGTTGTACACCATCACATTCAGAGTTAAGGTCAATATTACATATAGTTATAATCATGTTGTAACCATCACATTCAGGGTTAAGGTCAATATTACATATAGTTATAGCAATGTTGTACACCATCACATTCAGAGTTAAGGTCAATATTACATATAGTTATAATCATGTTGTAACCATCACATTCAGGGTTAAGGTCAATATTACATATAGTTATAGCAATGTTGTACACCATCACATTCAGAGTTAAGGTCAATATTACATATAGTTATAATCATGTTGTAACCATCACATTCAGGGTTAAGGTCAATATTACATATAGTTATAGCAATGTTGTACACCATCACATTCAGAGTTAAGGTCAATATTACATATAGTTATAATCATGTTGTAACCATCACATTCAGGGTTAATGTCAATATTACATGTAGTTATAGCAATGTTGTACACCATCACATTCAGGGTTAAGGTCAATATTACATATAGTTACAGCAATGTTGTACACAATCACATTCAGGGTTAAGGTCAATATTACATGTAGTTATAATCATGTTGTAACCATCACATTCAGGGTTAAGGTCAATATTACATGTAGTTATAATCATGTTGTAACCATCACATTCAGGGTTAAGGTCAATATTACATATAGTTATAGCAATGTTGTACACAATCACATTCAGGGTTAAGGTCAATATTACATGTAGTTATAATCATGTTGTAACCATCACATTCAGGAGGTTGTGCTAGAGACAGACTTAGCAGAAATGGTCTCCCTACAAACATTTACATGTAGGTAAGCTTCCTCACTTCTCCCTATTTTCAGTTGTGGGAGAAATTTATGTAATCATATGGGTCTGGTCACTACCATTGTGTAAGCATTGATATATCAAATAATAGATTCCTGGCCATAAGTTGATCTTGGCCATAAGTCGAAAATCACTTTTGCAAAGAGCATAGAGCCAGATCAGACACATTCTCTGATTAGGCTCTATGTTGTTTGCTATTTGGATAGTGGGAGCTAAAACACTTGGCTGAAGAGTAAACAACATAAAGCCTGATCAGACGCGGTGTTACGCCGCGGCTGATCTGGATCTATGTTGTTTGCAAAAGTAATTTTTATTTTTATTTACTCAGCAGAGAGTTAATAATTTAATTAGGGGGAAAGAGACACGCTTGGAAAATATACTATTACCTATGGAGAAGCTTAGAGACTCAAAGAGAATTTCTCAACATCGTCTACATGTACGATGCAATAATCTTCTCACCAACATACCAAATATGTCTCCTTTTGTTGGATACCCCTGATCACCTGATTTCCCAACAACAATGTACAGAGAAAGAAATTTATTTTATATACACAGATATTGTAATTCAGTAGTGTTTGATAAAATGAATTGATTGTCACTTTTATGGTATACTTAAATGTAGATAACAAACAGGCTAATTGATCATATAAAGTATGAATTACACAGACAAATAAATAAAACTGAAATATTTAAAAGAATTAAAGGAAACTGTTGCCAGATGTTGAGAGAAAGAACAAATGCATACTCCAAATGCTGAGTCAGCGAGGCCAAAAAACACAACCTGTGTTTACGGCTTCACGACCGACCCATTTTTTACACCCACCTCCCACCCCATGACCCTGAATTTTTGTATGAAATTCTAAATTTTGTTTTTTCACATATTTCTGTGTCAGTATGGTAAGAAATGCTTTTTAAAAAACGATATTTTTGACATGAAACAGTAAACAGGGGTAGTTTTTTTTTGGCCTGATATACAGAATTATACAAACCAACTGAAAAAAGAACAAAACTGCAAACATTCATACAATGTACATGTAATAGTACATTATCAGGGTTCCCGCTGTCGGTCGCCAATTGCGACAAAAAACATTTTTTTCCTTCATTTTTTTCTTTTTTGGCACATGTTTTGTCAAATATATGGCTTCATATATTTATTTGTGAACTATATGGCTCTTAGTTGGCTCCAGTATTTTTCAATTGCCGACAGAAGTCTCAGGGAACCCTGAGTATCAACTATCATGTATCCTTGACATACACACACCTGCAAACATTAATACAATGTACATGTAGTAATAGTACAGTATCATGTATCCTTGGACATACACACACTAGAATCAAATTACTTGAAATACATGTGTTTACTGAGTCTCTGTTTACATGTACATGTACATATATCTTTATTTAAGAGATGTGATACAGGGTATTAATAATACTTGTACTTACATTTTTTGCATGACATCCGATAGGAAGACTCCATTATAGAGATCACTGTATCGAAGTTTTGGTGAGCCGGGTGATCGGAATGAGTCCACCTACAATCAAGCATACATGTATGTGTACAGTCGTTAACAATGCCTTATATACATGTACAAACAATGAGCAGTTTACACTCAAACTTGCCCGGAACACGATATCTATTAAAAGACAACCATTTCAGCTCTGTTTGTGTTGCTAAGGAACAAATTTAAGTCTGTATTAAGAGACAACCATTTCAGCTCTGTTTGTGTTGTTAAGGAACAAATTTAAGTCTGTATTAAGAGACAGACCATTCCTGCTAAGAGAACATTTTTGCCCTTCCCTTTGGGGGTCTCTCCATACAAGTTTGACTGTACATGTATCAAACACAGATCTGTCTGACCAACAGCTTAGGTCACATGGCGACTCTCCATCTAGTGTTTGTGGTGGAGGACCCTGGGTGCCCCTCCAAACAGTATTCCAGGCCATGTAGAACCACCGCCCTTCCGCAAGCCAATCCAGCTTCCTCATATGAAAGAATTTAACAACCCCAGCGGGATTCAAACCTACAGCGGTGAGGGGCAAGTGATTAGAAGTTAACGACTATAACCACTCGACCAGGGAGGCCCCAATCTGCAACATGAAGTCAATGATTTATGCCCTAAGGATTGCTTCAGTAAGATTCAATATGCCAGGGTTCATACACCCATGATGCACCAAAACCCAAGGTCATACATGTAACAATCCACAAGAGCCTCCACAACTGGCATTATGCTATGATTGATTCAGAGAAATAAGAAAAAATGCAGGACTTTGTGTTGAAAGTCTTCTGTCCACAAACAAATTGAAATCAGGCTTCAGCTCTTTCGATCAACCATTATCAAGGACTTCAAGGTTGACCCTTGGAACAGCATTCACCTAGAGTGGTTCAATGCATTTTACAATTTAAGAAAATATGCTGCATCTTGTGATACAGTCTACAATACATGATATACAACTCTTGAAAACTGATACATTCCAGCATTTCATTTGTTCGAACCAAGTGTGCCTACACTCAGATTACTTAGTCCTTTTAACGGAATTAGCCAAACTGCGAGTCAGTCAACTGTTATGTTTGGTTTTTTGCAGAAATTGTCCAAAACGATTATGTTGAAATTAAAGTGTTTTTCAAGACATTTGACTATATTGTATTTCTCAAGCACTTTTTAAGCACCCTTTGCTGAAGCCCTTTCTTTACAAGCCTGCAGGGAACAAATTTAGAAAGTTGTGAACTTAAATATGAGGACAAATTTGTTATAGGAACACCTTCAAAATGAGAGCAATCTTAGTTATGTGTTGTACTTCAAAACAGGGGTTGGGTTTTTTACCGTAAAAAACCTATTTTTTACGTAACATTGTAAAAAATTGTTATTGACTGTAAAAAACTGTAAATAACGTAAAAAATCTAGATGTAATATGAATCAGACTGGGGTGTGTGTGTGTAAAATCTTGTCATGCACTCGCCTCATTCAAACATTATGCACTATCATACAGCCAATCACACATACATGTACATCACACATTGTTTGTAATGAAAAACTACTGATTGATTGTTTATTTGTTTATTTACATAAATATAATATGATGACATATATTATTAAGAGTGTAGACATGTACTGGTCACAAAGAATATTAAAATGGATGATCATTGTCCTGTCAGTTCATTGGTGGATTTAGTTCAATAGTCCAATTCAACACAACCCCTCAGCATTCTGTAGCAGAATACCAGCTTGAAAGCCTTGGCATTGCCCAGTCGATTGCGCACTTTGGTGTGAATATGTCCAAAATTGGAAAATATCCTCTCAATTGTGATGATGCAGGGCAGGACAAGAGTTTTACAGCTAAAGCTATAAAGTCACTAGATACTCCATAGGATTTGAGAGCCTTCCACCAATTGATAGGGGCAAGCTTTGTTGCAAAGTCTGTGAAGAATGTAGCAGGAAATGGTGATGCTTGTGCCTGATAGTTGATTAGTGATACAATGAAACTTGGGTCCTGGGATGTAACCCATTCATTCACAGTGTCCAATTGTTTTGCACTTAGATTAGCACCCCTGTAGGATGGATGGAGCATGTAGGCTACTAAATGTTCATCAAGGATAGCCTGTTTGAAGCGTTTCTCCACAGCTTTGATATGGGCTTGGAGCATTGGATCTGTTAACAGCTTGAGCCACACATCACAAGCATCTGCGATGCTACACTTGTCACCTTGACATCTATCCAGAGCTTTGGCAACAGGTCGTAGTTGGGCAGCTAGATCACGAACGTTCCTGAATAGGTTAAAGTCCTGGATTTTGCGTATGATTGAAGCATCAATATCATGGTCCTGGATGATTTTCATGTAATGACTGCGGTTCGTCACAAATGTATCTAAACATGTCAGCTGGCTTTTCCACCTTGTCTCACCAGGCAGTTGTGGTTTGATGCTACCCGAGCACTCTGACAACCAGGCATTGGGCTTGTGGTGGTTCCTGAAGTATTTTTGGACTTCGGTGACATGCTTCATCACAGCCGATGGGGTGAGGTCCTCTCCCAACAAATTCAGCCAATGTGCCGAACATCCGTAGACCACTAGGTTGTCATCATCAACTTTCAAGGCGTGTCTCATGCGTTCCATATTTTTAGCATTATCTGTCACTATACTTGTCACAGTACAGCCAAACTTATCCTTGGCAACACGGATTGATTCCTGACAAAGTTCCTTGCAGTTGTCAGCAGTTTTTGACATTGAACCAGTGTCCCAACTGTCGAGCAGATAAGACTTGTCATCAACCTGCAGATATGAGGCAAGTATAGGTTCATTATGAATGTTAGACCATCCATCCTGGACTAGTGTTGCATCTGTAGAGCCCTGTAGATCCTTCTTCATTTGTTCATTCAGATCTTCTGTCACTGTATCAAGTAAATGACCACCAATAGCTTTACGATTCGGAGGAATATATCCAGGTCTGAGCATGTTGATAACTTTGACGAACTGATCATGTTCTGCAATAGTGAATGGCAAATTACAGGAATAAAACAATTTGGCGATTTCCATGTCCATTGCAGATTTGAAAGTGGGCGATGTCACTTTGAATCACAACATCAGGGCACTTGCGTGGTGGAGATGTAGAGCGAGACCTGGATCTTTGTCGTTTGTGTCCGATCATCTGGATGCGTTCAGCAGACACCGATACAGAATCATTTGAGCACTTTGCATGATGTGCCTGCATTCTGGCAGCATTGTTGGCTTGTTGTCGACCACACTTCTTGCATTTGGCATACTTCTTGTTTCCAACATCGACTTTCAGGAAATGTTCCCACACTGATTTCTGTGGTCTCCCACCCTTGTGCATTATGAAGTAACACTCGACAGACATTTATAAAAATGGCAATATTCAGAATAATTACCGAACACCTAATTTACACAAAGTCTGCAATATTCACAGCCACAAAAACAATTTTCACAAAGTTCATTAATCACATGGAATGGTCAGAGAGAAATCTAGAATATGAATCTGTTCTACTCCCCACATACTTATATAGCCGGCTAAATGAAGCCACATTTTAATTACATCCCAAATGCAGCAGGGCCTTGTCACACCCGTGTGACTTCACTGGTTATCATGGTTACAGAGCTGTCTGCTGGTAGTTGTAATTGTGTATTTCACTTGATACTTAGTTATGATTGCTACATAAACATGTCACATGAAGGTGGGGATCAGCTTAATGAGAGAGCTGTCTGCTGGTAGTTGTAATTGTGTATTTCACTTGATACTTAGTTATGATTGCTACATAAACATGTCACATGAAGGTGGGGATCAGCTTAATGAGAGAGCTGTCTGCTGGTAGTTGTAATTGTGTATTTCACTTCACTTGACATTTAGTTATGATTGCTACATAAACATGTCACATGAAGGTGAGGATCAGTTTAATGAGACTTTACTTTGTGGCTTCACCTAATACAATGACTGGAAGTTTGAATATATAAAATATATAAATAATGTGATGATATCTTGAGTAATTTTGGAAGTAAAACCTGTTTTTTACATGACGTTAATTAACGTTAATTAACAGTGTAAATAACGTCTGTGTAAAAAACTTGCCAACCCGCTTCAAAATGAGGACAACTTTGTTGTGGAAACAATTTCAAAATGAGAGCAAATGTTCTTACTTCAAATTGAGGACAGATTTGTTGTGGTAACAACTTCAAAATGAGGACAAATTGGTTGTGGTAACAACTTCAAAATGAGAGAAAATATGTTGTACTTCAAAATGAGGACATATTTGTTGTGGTAACAACTTAAACATTGGGCAAATTTGTTGTGGAAACAACTTCAAATTGAGGGAAAATTTGTTGTGGAAACAACTTCGAATTGAGGGCAAATTGGTTGTGGAAACAACTACAAAATGAGGAAAACTTTGTTGCAGAAACAACTTCAAATTGAGGGCAAATTTGTTGTGGAAACAACTACAAAATGAGGAAAACTTTGTTGCAGAAACAACTTCAAATTGAGGGCAAATTTGTTGTAGAAACAACTTCAAATTGAGGGCAAATTTGTTGTAGAAACAACTTCAAATTGAGGGCAAATTTGTTGTGGAAACAACTACAAAAAGAGGAAAACTTTGTTGCAGAAACAACTTCAAATTGAGGGCAAATTTGTTGCGGAAACAACTTCAAATTGAGGGCAAATTTGTTGTGGAAACAACTTCAAATTTAGGACAAATTTGTTGTGGAAACAACTTCAAAATGAGGGCAAATTTGCTGTGGGCACAACTTCAAAATGAGGAAATCTTTGTTGCAGAAACAACTTCAAAATGAGGGCAAATTAGCTGTGGGAGCAACTTCAAATTGAGGACAAATTTGTTGTGGGAACAACTTCAAAATGAGGACAAATTTGTTGTGGAAACAACTTCAAACTGAGGGCAATTTAGCTGTGGGAGCAACTTCAAATTGAGGACAAATTTGTTGTGGGAACAACTTCAAAATGAGGACAAATTTGTTGTGGAAACAACTTCAAAATGAGGGCAAATTTGTTGTGGAAACAACTTCAAATTGAGGGCAAATTTGTTGTGGGAACAACTCAGTGTTTGAATTATACATATTTTTCAGTTAATGTGTAACGTGTGTAGTTTATATTCTGCTTGGAATGCAGGATATGGTGCAGCATCTTTCAACGTACATGTATGTGTTGCTGGGGCAGTACTTGTCTGTGTGTGTAATCATTGTTTGACCTGTCTTTCCCAGTGGATTTGATTGTTCACAACACTAAATCAGTTATTATAGCCAATTTGTGGGACTTGCTCTCTACATTCTAAATCTAAGCTTATTTTGGAGCATGTTTCGATCATTTTGCTAAATTAATGTTCACAGCTGTTCTTTGTAACATCTGTGTAGAAGTTTTATTGGTGTGACCAACATCATGAAAATTTAACTTCGCTCAAAAGGTTTGATTTGGAATTGTACGGGAGGAGACCGACTAGCTTAACTGAATTTTGACTGAATGTAAGCAAATAATTTGCAAGTGACGTTATTTTGATCCATCTCGATATACATACAGACTGACCGACAGACATAAATAAAACGCCGTAACTCTGACTTCGGCCAACGAATGAATATGTCTGTGAAATTTGCATATGACAACAATAAGCCTAGATATAATCCGATAAATTGATGCCAAATTTACATGAAAATACTACTTTTTTGCCAATTTAGTATAAATTTAGTACTTGATCTGTTTAGTACTTACCAATTTCGTGCATAATAAAAAATAAATGAAGATCAGCTAGTACCAACATGCATATCGACTCTTGAAATATCCAGCTTGACTTTGATTTAGACCTCAAGGGTCATTGACTCTTGACTTTCAAAGTCTAGTGAACAACCCGATATATGCCTGGTGTAAAGTGTAAGTCATGCCAATTATGCAGTCAATTGGGGACTTTCCACAGAATAATTTGAACGATTCACATACAATACCTGTAATATTTCATGCAGCTATTGGAAAGTCATACAGACACTGCAGGATTTTCAATTTTATTTATTACGCTCAAGTGCGTTACTTAATAAAGGTGTCATTTCTGAATTCATGACCTCACTCAGCGAATTCGGGGTAAAACTAAACAACCTCAAATGCAGACTTGTGTCCTTAGACAAGACTTTTAAATTCCACATTGCCTCTCGTGATGATGCATTTCATCAGGAAAGAGGTCTTGAGAGCAATTAATAGTTGTAGTAACTTGTTTCACAATCGAGCTAAAATAAATTTCATAGACTAAAAGACTCCTGTTCTTCCAATTCCATGGCGGCAAAATAATTTAGAGAGCGGGAAATATTATTTATGCGTCTTTTATAGTATGTGACAAATTGAAATAAGAACACAGTAATTGCATAAAAGATGGAATATTTTAGTTCAACTATAGTTTGAACCCGAACTTGCTCCCTCAGTCACTGATGATCCGATTATGCTGCATTTGAATGCATGTTCCATTAATGTCAAACTGCTTGCGTGGACCTAGACAAGTTTTCCTGAGCAGGCTTACAATGTAGCCACCCAAAACTGTTAACCAATACTAAGAAATGCTTGTGCGATACCTTGCTCAATGACACTACATAGGCCTACATGACCGAGTATCGAACCCGCGACCGTTCGATCCAAAATCCGCCTTTGCTCTAATAGTATATTCAAAAATAAATGACTACGAATTCATCGCAATCTACAGTAACAGTAGACATGTATATAGTACTTAAATAATTTGAACATGATTTGGCAATGACAGTTTCTGATTATGAATACACCAAACTTACCCATATTACAAGAGGACATTCCATGTAATTCGGCTCGCTATTAGCCATTTTATCTCCTTGTAATTTTTATTGAAATCCGCACCTTTCAAAATCCACATGCGATTTCCAACATACTTTATATCCAAATCTACATGTTTAAAGACTTAATCACAACACATTACCAACGAACACAACCTACGCTACATAATTAAAGAAAATCCAGGTGTGTTTAAAATAGTTATTGAACTTTTGTAATCCAATTAATTGTCAAACATTTTTTGTCATTTTCAACCGTACGCTTCATTGACTACACAACTGCAAGACCTTTGAACTTTTGCGAGATATTATTGCTCGTTCATTTACCTCGAAGCAATGGAAATATGTCAAACTGAGCTAGTTATTTATAAGGTCATAACATTAATATTGTGTGAATAAGAAATGGTACATATTTCGATGTGTGATGATCTAGAGTGTAATATAACAACAACGAATGTAGGAACTATTTTGTACAAGTGCCCCACTAATTGAAGAAAAATAGTCCGTCCGATGCCAATGACGCAAAGGGGGGATCATCCTTAGATAGTCGGTAGACGAAATAAACTCGCAATTTGTGTCCCTTAATTTGAGGCCCTGTTACATGTTTCAATTACTAAGCTAGATAGTCTCAATTTGCAGCTAGAACACATATATACGTGTCTCCGTCTAGCCCCAGTTACCTCCTTCTTTTCCTCCGTATGTCCTTCCAATTATGGAACACCAAGATGATCCCTGGTCACATCTTGTACTTTGTAGTAGTATGAATCACAGGGATTCGGCACGTTTGTGGGTACTAGTATATATATACTTAAATATATATACTAGTACCCTCAAACGTGCCGAATCCCTGTGGTATGAATATGTTGGTCGGAATATTCCCCATACACGTAGATAAAAAGTCACTGGCTAATAATAAAATCTAACCCTTCACCTCGTCGAGACCTCCACCCATGCATCTATATACAGGTACATAGTTCACACACAGCTAGTGAATTTTGTACAGTGCAGGGACAGTTTATAAATCGGTGGGTATTCATAGGTACATGTAGCTAGATCAGATCTGACGTTCCCAGATGAAATGAACATGATAATATTAACGGCTATATTGTTGGATTAGTATCTTTCTACCTGACTGCTATGGTGCTACTACAAGAAACTATCTTTAATGACTGATTACATTTACACATTTTTATAACATTAGCTAATAAGCTATTTTTCAACAAATATGGATGGTTGGCGGGATAGATTCCACCGAGCTTTCTTACCTAATCTTATATGTTGATAACATCCTAGTTTAGACATATATTAATATATCCAGTAATCTCAGGTGTTTCACAGGGTGTATAGTTTGCATATATGTTCCATTGATGTCAAACCCGGGGCCCTTGTTGTTATTGCTGTATGCAAACGAATTCAACTAGATCAGTGCTATCTCCATTGGGAAGTAACACGTTCTGTGTCGATATTGGCGATAAGTACTACCAGCACTGCCAAATAGCATACCACTGCAACAGGACATGCGTTTAATTAGTTATCGTCGTTACTGGTTACCCATACGAACGACGCCACCTGAAGAGATTCGTAATTTTAAATTTTGGAGAATAGTGCAATGCTATACACATATACCCATTCCAGAGTCTCATTTGGTTCTTTCATGTGCACGGTATAAAATAGCCTGGGAACAGGCGTTGGTATAGTTTACCTTGTCAGTCATATAAATATATTTTAACACCGAGACCATTAATTGGGCCGTATTGACATTCTGATATGTCATTTTGCCAGAAGTAAATTAATGAAAAATCGAGATACTGGGACCCAGGTTAGGTGTATAGCACCGACACGAGACCTCGGATTAAAGTCACAGCTGAAAGACTGTTAATATTATTTGGGTTAGATATGGAATTGAACATGTTGGATTTGCAAGCCCAAGGATATTAATACGAATGTCGTGTGGTAATATATACGTTGTACATGGAGTTCAATGCTGCTACATTCCACATTCCTAGTGATGGTCAACAATCATGGACAGTGTCTGCTCAACGATTTATGTGTGTGTTTTACGTTTATTTATCGTCGCTACCGGTTGCCCATATGAGCGACGCCTCCTGCAGAGATTAGTAATTTTAGATTTTGGAGGATAGGAGGATAGTGCAATGATACAGACAGAGACCCATTCCAGAGTCTTCTCTGGTTCTTTTACGTGCACGGTGTAAAGCACCGACACGAGACCTCGGTTTAACGTTCCATCTGAAAGACTGTAAATTGTATTAGGGTCAGTCGGGGGATCGAACCTGCGATCCCTGGATTACCAGTCCAGTGTTTTACCACTGGGTTACAGATCCGTCTGTTCAACGATTTAACATCGATACTCCATATATCATTGAAGGCAACATCCTCACGAGAGTATGGGGCCTCCGTGTTCGAGTGATTACATATCGTAAATAGTTTATTATTCAAGGAAACAAAAATCCGGCTAATTCATTTACTTTAAGATTGATAGGATTCTTAACAATCTTTTAAAAAATTTAATTATCCGGATTTTTGTTTTCCTTGAGAAAGTCTTATTAAGCCGAAAATTCGGATGTAGAGATCGAGGACCACATGAATATATATTCAAATGAGGTTTTTCTTTTGACTCTTGTATATCTCGTCTTGGCATTCCGTTTTGTGAATCTGAATGCCACTTTAAAACTTGTAGCACCTATGTGTTTTATATAAAGTGGCATCCCTTCAGTGTCAAGTGAAAACTGTTTGGTTTTCTTTGCCAGTTATTACACAATTTGTCAGGATGTCAATCTAAGGACGAGTCCATTTTCCATTATTCAAGAGCATTATAATAGCATTTGCGCTGCAGAATGGTCATAACGCTATTGTATATTTTTCGTATTTCACTAGTGTAATAACTATGCAACTGAGCACTGTATATATATTCGCAACTGAGCATTGTATACATATGCATACGCTCTGTAATAAAAAATAAACATGGTGACTATAATCCAGTGACACTGGAAATCACCATACAACTATGAACGCTATATATATGAATCCTGCACGACGGGCTATTAACGCTACATGTCCTGTCCATTCGCCGAACTCGTCAACAGCTATGTCTAGCTACAGTAGCCAGCTGTACTTTCGGCTTCTACTGTAACTGAATGAACCAGAAAGTGTCTACAACAGGGAATGGGTGGGTACGTCAAAATGTGTCAACAACAGGAAATTCATAGGTGCATTGACGTTTTATACAAATAAATGCTGGGGTATTTTCTCGTTCCCACTCTTTGTCAAAATATCAATATTCTATACATGGGGCCATGGATCAGCATTATTTACTGTCACTGACATCCATGTTTTTATTTTAGAGTAGTACTGGTATAACACGACTATCTTATCTTCTATCTATCTATCTTCCTGTAATGTCTTCACTGTATGTTCAGGCACCACTCACATCAGACAACTATTTCAGGCACATTCTAACTTTAATATACATGTGTGTGTTTTACGTTTATGTATCGTCACTACCGATTGCCCATATGAGCGACGTCTCTGGAAGAGATTCATCATTTTAGTTTTTGGAGGATAGTGCAATGATACAGACTTACATACCCATTCCAGCGTCTCCCCTTGTTCGTGTACGTGCGTGGCGTCCGTAGTCCAGTGGTAGAGCGTCGGATTTGGAATTGAGCGGTCCCGGGTTCGATACTCGGTCAGGCCACATATGTAGTGTCATTGAGCAAGGCACCTCACACACATTGCTTAGTACTGGGTAACCACTTAGGTCGGCTAAGCCTGTCCAGGAAAACATGTATAGGTCCCCGCAAGGGGTTTGACATTAATGGAACATACATACGTGCACGGTGTAAAGCACAGACATGAGACCTCGGTTTAAAGTCCTATCTGAACAACTATTAATATTATTAGGGTCAGACGGGGGGGTCGAACCCGCGACCCATGGTTTACCAGGTCAACGTGTTAACCACTGGACTACAGATCCGCCTGTCAAAAGTTAATACGTTCAGCCAGGACCTGTTTTATATACCTATAATCCATACCATATTACACAGATTTAGTGTTCTTCAACCTAAAACTGGCAGGGCCTCGAATAAATTATCATTCTTTTCGAAATCATTGCTTTCCTGACTTATGTTAAGCGTATTATATTTAGGCTGAACTAAATTACATCTCCAAAGTAATCTATTTGAAAAAGAATAAAAGAATAAAACGTAATATAAAATACGAATAGTCGGTCAAAAAGTAAACCGAAAGTAAATATTGATAACATTTGACAGTTTATGAACAGAGAAAGTAAATGCCTAACGAGGCGTTAATCATTCGAGTTTGTTATTGAATCTCGAGCATACTGTAATTTTAATAAAACTCGTATTAATTGCATATTTAAATTTGAATAAAAATAAGTTGTTTCACTCATAAATGTTGCTTATCAGCTTATATATCAATATATAGTTTGCAGTGCAAGCAGGTCAATTGATATTTGAACTGATTTCAAGGACTGAAGGAGGAAGTTCACGAGAATAAGAAACCAGTTTTTGGTGAATGAGGAAAATGACACGTAGCATTTATGTAGTTGTATTTAGTGAGTGATCTGTTGTGTTTAAACATGCCGGATAGTACAGACGACATGAAGAACGAAAAACTTGTAGAAAAAGTAATCAACACCAAAAAGACAAAAATGGGTTGTTGTAGATGCATGTTCTGGACGTTTTCTGTGTTTGTTGGAATAATATCTTGTCTTATTGGAGGGATTTATGTTTGGACAACTAGGAACGAGATTCCGGAAGATATCGCATTAAATCTCGGAGAAGGCGGAGTCCAGACATTCAAAGCGTTTGATCGCAATGATGACGGTTATATCTCTATCTCCGAGTTTGAACCCATGTATCACCACCTCGTTAACGGAGGACCAAATGGAAAACCACTCAATGTAAGATTTCTGGTGTAATTGTAACAATCTATCTATCTTTATCTATCTATCTTCCTTTAATGTCGAACACCTCGCGGGGATGTAGACATGTTGCGCGTTAGCAGATACAAACATTTATTTTATACTTTCCAATGAATTATAGAAATTTATCTATCTTCTATCTATCTTCCTCTAATGTCGAACGCCTCGCGGGGATGTAGACATGTATACATATATACGTATCCGTGAAATGAACAAAATATGTTATTACACTGGTTTGAAAGTAGTTGATTAACACATTTTATTCACACTGTTTTAAGCCTTCCTGCAGTTATCGTTTTCAGACTCAACCTTGCTCAATGACACTACATACATGGCCTGACCGAGTATTGAACTGGGTCCGTTCGATTCCAAATCAGACGCTCTACCACTGGACCTGTGGACCACGGACGCCACTTACATTGTTAGTCCAAAGACTTGAAAAATGTGACATTTTACTATCCAGGCATTTTTCGAAATACCAGAAAAAATTAATTTATGTAGAGGTCTTATTTATAGGACTATTACCTAATAAGACTTATTTACAGTAGTTGAATGTTTTAACAAGCGGAAGGTAGTGGAAGATTGAATTATTTTAAAGTAATCCTTATCATGTTGTTTGACGAAACAATAATAATAATGAAATGTTTGTCCGTTGGCCTTTCAATTGAGCCAGTGATTGCTGCAATAATGCAAGATTCAAACTCTGAGCTAGAGTTGTCTGAGGCAAGAGGAACAGAATTTTATAACCTTGCTTCGACCAAAATTTAGTGATACATTGTATGAACATACATGCAGAAACCATAATAGCGCTTTCAATGTTCATCTGGTGAAATATAATATCATGATCGTACATTGAAACAAACAAAGAGCCTCGGTTTATTGGTATAAGTTGGTGGTACATCAATCTCATTTTAAAGTGATATTATATCAGGAAAAAAGTTAATTTCAACAGAATGTAATTCCCTATGTAATAGTATCACAGTAAAAACCCCTCTAATCCACACTTTTTCTGGACCGGACAAAAGTCCGGTTTAGAGTGGGTTCCTGATTAGAGGGTTTTTTATATTTAATACATGTACAACATACTATGATAAAACAAACATAATAATTATACACTGGTACAAAAGAGACATGTACATGTTGTCATGACATTTTGTCCGGTTTACGGAATAGAGGGGTTCCGGATTAGAAGGGTCTTTATTACAATGAAAATAGAGTTAAACATTCGGGACCGGAGAAAAAGTCCGGTTTGGAGGGGATTCCGGATTAGTTTTACTGTATATTGTAATTTTTTTGGAAATGTTTCCCACAGGAACTGAGTATTTCAACTAATAAACACATGGTGTATACAATATTTGTTGACATAGCAAAGGTATTTAAACAAGTTCTAAAATAATGTGCGACACAGCATGCATATCATGAATAAAGATGTGCTGTCAATCACAAAGAGATTTCATACAAATACACGGTTACATCTCACCCTTTGCACCTGCACTTTTCGGAGTAATCTGAATTAACCTACATTTAGTATCACGCGATTACCTCCCCTGTATAGTAGGATTGAGTAATAAGCAAATATCCGTTGCGGGTCATGTAACCGTTTCGCAAATTCCTATGTTCACATTTGCGAGTTTGTAGTTCGCATAAACCTCGTTTACTGATGAAAATTAATTATTCAAATTATTTCGAAAGAATGTGTAGTAGCAATGCTATTTATACATGAAAAGTTAAACATACATTTTTTTTGTGATATTTTGTCGCTTTGGCGTCATAATTTATTATATATATAACTTCACTACGGCTAGCTTTGTAGTGCAGATTATTGGAGCCAAACAAGAGATCTGATTGGTGGAATCTAATATCACAATAGCTTCGCAGTTGCAGAGTTTGGGTAGACCTATTACATGGAATCAATTTGTTAATACAATTACAATACAATTGCTATCTCTTGTACAATAATGTTTATGTATCTATGTGAATGTCACACTTGGGATAACTACTATATATACTGGTGTAAGTCAGGGCTCATTTGTGAGGGCGAAATAGTCGTCCTAGGCGTCCTAGGGATCTTCGCCCCCTTCTCTCTAAAAATGTTTTATTTTTTTATTTTACAATTTTCATACAAAATATTGTCCAGTAAGATACACTGGATTATACATTATAATGCACTCCTCCTATTCAAATTTATTTATATATTTTTAAATTTTTTTTTTATTATCTGTTCAAAATTGTTAAATTGTGATTTTTAACCCAATCACGCTCTTTCTCCCAAAAATTATGACCTAGAATGAACCCTATAAGTACTATGTATGTTGTTGTATGTATGATTTATGTCTTGCAATAAATACTGTTTAAACCAAGTACTATGCACATACATTGTAGTTGTTTAAACCAAGTACTATGCACATACATTGTTGTTGTTTAAACCAAGTACTATGTACATACATTGTAGTTGTTTAAACCAAGTACTATGCACATACATTGTAGTTGTTTAAACCAAGTACTATGCACATACATGTACATTGTAGTTGTTTAAACCAAGTACTATGCACATACATGTACATTGTAGTTGTTTAAACCAAGTACTATGTACATACATTGTAGTTGTTTAAACCAAGTACTATGCACATACATTGTAGTTGTTTAAACCAAGTACTATGCACATACATTGTAGTTGTTTAAACCAAGTACTATGCACATACATTGTAGTTAACATATTTATTATCATTTTGTAGATATCACGTGGTGAAGATGTAAATTATGATCAGACAATAGAATTGAGCGATGAAGTTGTTTGTGTTGTACCGAGTTTCAAGCCTCTCGTTCAGACAACCATGATGAGAGACCTAGACAAATATAAATCTGGAATGGTTTGTACATACATCGTATCTTATCACACATTAGAATGCTTCCCTCGTCTGTTGAGAGACCTAGACAATGGTTTGTACATTTATACATCGTATCTTATCACACATTAGAATACTTCCCTCGTCTGTTGAGAGACCTAGACAATGGTTTGTACATACATCGTATCGTATCACACATTAGAATGCTTCCCTCGTCTGTTGAGAGACCTAGACAATGGTTTGTACATTTATACATCGTATCTTATCACACATTAGAATGCTTCCCTCGTCTGTTGAGAGACCTAGACAATGGTTTGTACATTTATACATCGTATCTTATCACACATTAGAATGCTTCCCTCGTCTGTTGAGAGACCTAGACAATGGTTTGTACATTTATACATTGTATCGTATCACACATTAGAATACTTCCCTCTTCTGTTGAGAGACCTAGACAATGGTTTGTACATACATCATATCTTATCACACATTAGAATACTTCCCTCGTCTGTTGAGAGACCTAGACAATGGTTTGTACATTTATACATCGTATCTTATCACACATTAGAATGCTTCCCTCGTCTGTTGAGAGACCTAGACAATGGTTTGTACATTTATACATCGTATCGTATCACACATTAGAATACTTCCCTCTTCTGTTGAGAGACCTAGACAATGGTTTGTACATACATCATATCTTATCACACATTAGAATACTTCCCTCGTCTGTTGAGAGACCTAGACAATGGTTTGTACATACATCATATCTTATCACACATTAGAATACTTCCCTCGTCTGTTGAGAGACCTAGACAATGGTTTGTACATACATCATATCTTATCACACATTAGAATACTTCCCTCGTCTGTTGAGAGACCTAGACAATGGTTTGTACATACATCATATCTTATCACACATTAGAATACTTCCCTCGTCTGTTGAGAGACCTAGACAATGGTTTGTACATACATCATATCTTATCACACATTAGAATACTTCCCTCGTCTGTTGAGAGACCTAGACAATGGTTTGTACATACATCATATCTTATCACACATTAGAATACTTCCCTCGTCTGTTGAGAGACCTAGACAATGGTTTGTACATACATCATATCTTATCACACATTAGAATGCTTCCCTCGTCTGTTGAGAGACCTAGACAATGGTTTGTACATTTATACATCGTATCGTATCACACATTAGAATACTTCCCTCTTCTGTTGAGAGACCTAGACAATGGTTTGTACATACATCATATCTTATCACACATTAGAATACTTCCCTCGTCTGTTGAGAGACCTAGACAATGGTTTGTACATACATCATATCTTATCACACATTAGAATACTTCCCTCGTCTGTTGAGAGACCTAGACAATGGTTTGTACATACATCATATCTTATCACACATTAGAATACTTCCCTCGTCTGTTGAGAGACCTAGACAATGGTTTGTACATACATCATATCTTATCACACATTAGAATACTTCCCTCGTCTGTTGAGAGACCTAGACAATGGTTTGTACATACATCATATCTTATCACACATTAGAATGCTTCCCTCGTCTGTTGAGAGACCTAGACAATGGTTTGTACAATACATCATATCTTATCACACATTAGAATACTTCCCTCGTCTGTTGAGAGACCTAGACAATGGTTTGTACAATACATCATATCTTATCACACATTAGAATACTTCCCTCTTCTGTTGAGAGACCTAGACAATGGTTTGTACATACATCATATCTTATCACACATTAGAATACTTCCCTCGTCTGTTGAGAGACCTAGACAATGGTTTGTACAATACATCATATCTTATCACACATTAGAATACTTCCCTCTTCTGTTGAGAGACCTAGACAATGGTTTGTACATACATCATATCTTATCACACATTAGAATACTTCCCTCGTCTGTTGAGAGACCTAGACAATGGTTTGTAAATACATCATATCTATCACACATTAGAATACTTCCCTCTTCTGTTGAGAGACCTAGACAATGGTTTGTACATACATCATATCATATCACACATTAGAATACTTCCCTCTTCTGTTGAGAGACCTAGACAATGGTTTGTACATACATCATATCTTATCACACATTAGAATACTTCCCTCGTCTGTTGAGAGACCTAGACAATGGTTTGTACATTTATACATCGTATCGTATCACACATTAGAATACTTCCCTTTCTGTTGAGAGACCTAGACAATGGTTTGTACATACATCATATCTTATCACACATTAGAATACTTCCCTCGTCTGTTGAGAGACCTAGACAATGTTTTGTACATTATACATCGTATCGTATCACACATTAGAATACTTCCCTCTTCTGTTGAGAGACCTAGACAATGGTTTGTACATACATCATATCTTATCACACATTAGAATACTTCCCTCGTCTGTTGAGAGACCTAGACAATGGTTTGTACATACATCATATCTTATCACACATTAGAATGCTTCTCTCGTCTGTTGAGAGACCTAGACAATGGTTTGTACATACATCGTATCTTATCAAAATATTAGAATGCTTCCCTCTCCTTTTGTTTATTTATTTAGCTACTGATACATGTATAACAAAATATGTATATTATGTTGCTATTAAAATTTAACACATTCAATGCTCTTAATATGTAATGCATATTCTAACATGACTTGGCATTTATTTGTATACGCAAAGAAGGAATAACGTTTGTCAAATCTGCAATAAAACATGGCTTAGTGCGTAATGTCAAACAGGACGTCATGTTTGTAGTTTTGTGATGTCAATTACGCTTTCTACAAAATAACACAAACTATTTTTGCACTTTTTTGTTATTTGGTCATGTTAGTATCAAAATAATATTTGAGCTATTTATAGGTGAATAAAACATGGTATGTCGTTCTTAGCGCATGGCCTATGTCTGCATAGATGGCCTACGTCTGCATAGATGGCCTACGTCTGCACGGTTAATTCCTACACATCACAACTCCAACTCATGCTTTATTCGCCAATAACTGAAAGACAAATATTATTTCTTAAAGTAATGTGTTCCTTAAAGTGAAACTCGGTATATATTGTATCTTATTGTACCGTAACTAAATTAATAATACCAC